>VYZX01032516.1:10049-121486 GCA_013401335.1 Brachypteracias leptosomus
TGTTTTCTTCTGAAGACCTTCCTTCTAAAATTGGGACTGAACAGCTTCTTTTAGCTCAAGAATTCTCTGAATTAGCATTTCAGTTTAAATCCATAATTCTGATACTCTAGTATTCCTTTTTTGTTGTTGTTTCGCAGAGCTTTGCTATGTTAGCAGAGGAAAAAAGGGCAGTGGAAACAGCTGTGCAGCATAATGCAAAGCTGGAGTGCTGTCCTTGTTGCTTGAATCCACAATGTGCAGAACAGAAAGCTTCTTGACTCCTGTGGTTTAAATAACATGATTTAAGAAAGGAATTTGCTGTAGGCAACAGGTTGATGGAGTAGAAGGCTTCTTTAAAGAATGATAAAAAGGTCTGAGCTAGGATATCTAAGGCATCTTCACAATGTGCATCTAATGTGGAGGGATGGGAGGGATGTTGTAACGACTTTTTCAGAGTTCATCTCTGGATGGGTCTAAGCAGTCTTTGTCACTTTAGGGTACCCATAAAAGTCTGAAGGGGAATTCAAGAGCCTTGTCCACAGTGACAGCCATCATCGACGGAACAGGATCTGTAGGTAAGCCAGAGCTATAAGGTAGCCTGCCTTAGCCGTGGCAGGTTAAAACAAAGGACCTTTGAGAAACTAGACTTTCTCCAGTTCACATTTTGCTGGGACTCAGTACAGCTTTGAAAATGGGGAGTAGAGCAAACTTAGCCTTAGACCTCTCTAGTGGTCCCACAGCTGATGGAGGGAGGGAGGAAGGGAGTGGTAGACTGATACTGGGCATGGACAGCAGAAGTAGTTGCCATTGGGCTGTTTTTTGAGATCAGGGATATTGCAGCTCTACCAGTAATGCTTTGCACTTTCTGAGACCTTGTAATATTTAAGGTAATACTGAGTTAATGAGGTGAAGAAATTGATATTCTAACTCAGAGTAACTGTTTTTCAGCATAGTAAATTTTATGTTCCATCATTCTGACAATATCAATGTTATATTTTAGGTGCGGCTTTGGGGCCTCTCTTAGCTGGCCTTATTTCCCCATCTGGTTGGAACAACGTGTTCTACATGCTCATGGTGGCTGATGCATGTGCCTTGCTAGTAAGTCTAAAAGTACTATTTAGTTGCTGTGTGTTTCCTCTGTGCTCAACTATCTTAAAATGCAAATTTTCTTGCAATTCCAGTACTCCATCTTCCAAGGAACTTCCAATTGCATAGGAAATTTTCAATTAAAGACCAAATTTGCTCGTTTTGAAATTCTCATCTAATTTTAATTAAAAAGTGCAGATTAGTTCTGATGCACTTCAATTCCTGAGCAAATGCACATCTGTTATTTGCTGACTGAGCATATTACAGCAGGCGTAATTGTAAGCAAACCTTCATATATAGACCTAGAAGGTGCCACAGATTCCACTCACAAAAGAATTGCTTCTGGTTTTTTTTAAAGCTGGTTTAGCAAAGTGGTAACAAATGTTTTGCTGCGTTGTTATATCACCAGAATCACTGCCATTATAAAGCTGTTGAAAGTTAATACATCACATTCTCCAGATGGGCCCTAAAACTGCTCTACTAGGTTAGACAAAAAACTGGCATCCTAACTTTTGACAGAAACCAGGAGCAGATGTGTAGGTAAAAGGAGTGCAACACACACATGGTGGCTTGGTACAGAGCGCATCCATTTTCTTTTTTTTTCTCTTGTCTGAGATCCTGTATGATTGATAGTAAGATCTGGAAAGGTTTGAGGTTTTTTTCACTTCTGATTTGCTCTGCTTTGCTTTTAAAGACCAAAGAAGACACAAGATGGGCAAGGCGAGTCTTGCTGTACCTTTTGAAGTCAGTGTTGCTGTGCCCACCTGTACGTTACATTTTTGCATTTGCCACAGATTTCCCTGGCAGGTGCCTGTGCTAGCTTTGTTCTTCAGCAGAGTAGAACACTGCTATGATTACCTCAGAGATGTCCTGCAGTGTCACCTACTTAGCCTCTCCTTTTGAAAATCTGGGTGGAAGTACTCATGAAAGGGCAGAGTGACTGTGAAGCACTTCAGAAATACTCCTTCCTCCGTGCTGGCTGTGCTCAGACAAAGCCCTGTGCCTGCAGGGTGTTGCACTGAGCTCTGTGCTTCTGCAGGTGAACTAATTCCAGAGTGTCCGACCACTCTTTCCTGACACAAGAGAAGCAGAAAGTCTAGCTTTGAGTTATGATTGAGGCTTTTCTTTTCTAAATTCAAGTTAAACCCAAACTTTTAAAGTAAATTTTTCCACATGTACTATGTGAAATATCTGGAAAGTAAGTAAATAAATCAGGTTAAGTTAATAGTTGAAGTATGTTGCCACTGGTAATCAACAGCTCTATAAATCCTGATTTGTGCTGTTTTCAGTATTAGGTATTCCATGCTGCAAAGTGAGGTTTGGGAGATTTGTCATAGTTTTCCAAAGTAGACTTAAACCTTTGCTTTTTTCTACTTATTTATTAAAACCAAATTAGACAATCCCACATTTCTTTGCAGCATTAGTTAAAATGCCTTTGTAAAGCTCTGTTTTTGAGGGGGTTGACCGTGCTGTTGTAATAAATTCTGATTTTTGTAACTCTTGTTCTGCTTTTTCTGTTCTTTGCAGTACAGCATATAGGTGACTGTGTTCAAATGTTATTTCTTCAAAGGTATCTGGAGGGGCTTTAGCCTCTTATGTGGTAATCAGTTCTGTCATTCTTGGCCACTCCCATACCTCTGAAATGTTAGGATTAACCCCTTAAAACACCAATACTTACAATAGTGAAGAAAATTCCTTTTATAACAGTGAGACTCTGAGAATAAGGAAACCTGTAACAGAGTGGAACCTGGGAAGTTCTAATTCTGTCTTTAATGCACATGGGAATCATCAAATTTATTTGTAAGATCACTTCCCTGAATACACCTTTTAAAGTGCACTTGAAAGTCCTGATCCTGCCCAGGCAAGTAAACATGACTGACTTCACTCATCTTGACTAATTGTGTGATTAAAGCTTTTCACACACAGAGTTTTTTTCAGAATAGCAGCTAAAATACTTTTATGGTCCAAAATTTCTGCCCTGTTTTCTTGAGTCTTGGGTTCCCTCTGCTGGTTTCTTTACATATCTGCTGGTAAAGTAACTTCAGAAAGCCATTCTGATTTCTACAAAGAAATTGATCTCTCCATTGCAAAAAAGGAAATTATTTTCCTCTTACCTATTCCTTGTGAAAACTTCTCTTCCAAACATGGACTGAGCATCTGCAAATATTTTATTTACTTTTTTAACCAAGTTCAGCATTACAGGGTAATGCTTCAAATGAGGAACTCTTTGAGTAACAGTGACCATATTATTCTGAAACTTAGTTTATTTATATATATGTATAGATATTAACACAGATACTGTGACTGTTTTTATAGTTCCTACTCCGTCTTATTCAGAAGGAACTTCGGTGTAATGCAGATCATACCCTGTAAGTGTTACATGTGGCTGTTGCTCTTTAATAGCATTTTAAAATGTGTTACTAAGCCTTTGCTCTGTAATACCTAAATGTAGACTGAACTTGTTAAGGTTTCTATATATCCATGCCTGTCTGTTTTAATTTTGCTTCAAAAGAGTAATCTCAGCTTGATGTTTTCAAATCGTGAATGCTTTTCCTCAGAACATCTTATTTTGTAAAGTATCTGAAAACACAGCTCTGTCATGATCTCTTGGTTATGGTTTATTTTTTCCTGAGTATGTAACCTACCTGGGTTTCAGCATGGAGCATGCAGGTGGGGAATAAGAAGCCACTCAATTGCTTTTTCTGTGTTTACTAACAGTTTCAATGGAGCTTTTTCCAAAAGGTCTCCTTAAAGGAAAGGGTGGCTCTGAATTTACAGTGGTTTGAATAGAGTAAAAAAAAAAGTCCACCAAATTAATGAGGTTACACTTGCATATGCAAAATCTGAATTGAGCCCCTTGATTGTAGTTTTGGAGAATTGGACAGAGAACAGAAAAACACATGGGAAGGGATGGATTCTGCATTTTTAAGTCAGTGGCTGTTAATACCTCGGACCTCAACTTTTCCTGCCTGGTTGCTGTTCTTTCCCAGGTTTAAAGAACACTGAGCTACGAGACCAGATTTGGAGTAAGGACTGCGCCAGTGATCAGAGCTCTTCCCCGAAAAAAAAAAAGCAAACTTCATGGAATTCGTTATTCTGTATTTAAGAGATTCTCTTGGGTGAAGAACTTTGCACATTTACTGGAAGCAATGTGAGAAATGCAACTAGTAAATGCCGGAAGCTCTTGTTTTTGCACATGAATAAGTACCTCAGGATGGCAACTATTCATTAGATGAAGAGAGAGGAACTGTGGGAAGGCTTTAGCAGCGTGCTTCAACTGAGCCAAAGAGAAGTACCAAGTGCCTTTTTATTTCTTTTGATAGGATGTTTTTAATTAAAATGCCAACCTGTGTATTTTCCAAAACCAAATCAAACCCAGAGCAGAAGGAACTTGAAATCCTGGCAGTGAAACATCCCAGTGTCCGTGAGCAAAGTATGTATCCCTGATGTCATCTTACACACATCGAGGGTATCGCTTTATAGACAACAATACCAACTGGTTATTAAGATGCTCTTAGTATTTTGAAGCTGCTGAGGCAATAATGACCTCACCATATTATTAGTTTTTAACTACAGTACTACTTCTAATCCCAAGGACAACATACAGCCTTTTGGGTAGATAATGGAATGGAAATTGCTGTTGCAGTGTACAGTTAGCAGTTTCCACAGACTCTGGACGGGTGTTAGTCCTCCATTAGCATTGGGCAAAAAGGAGTCCTAAGCAATGAATGTAGATTATGAGTCAGAATTACCAGTGGCGTGGGGCTCTATTGATTTTCAGGGCATTATAAACTGGTTGTGCAACCGTCACATAATTGTTGTGCTGCTTCACTATGCTGGGCTGAAATGAGAGGTTGTTCCTTTGAGGTGGCAGAGAACTGTGAGCTGTCATACTTCAGCACTACAGGATTGAAGAGATGAGCTGCTTTAGTGCCTGCTGCCACAGCCATCTCTGTTGGGTACTCCCCAGTTTCAGTGCTGGTATGTGCACATGGAAGTCATTGTCAGATCAGGGCCTTAATAACCAGAAATCTGTTTCAAGTAGCTAATTTCAGGTGGCTCTGAATTTCATATTAGGAGCCAAAATATCACAAAAGGAAAATTATCCAGGTGGTAGGTTGTAAGAGAATGTTTCAGTAACTAGTGTTACCCAGACAGCTTAATGTCTTCAAAACATATTATTTCTTTGTACAGCTATCTCCTTTGCAAAACAGATGTTTCTGTGATTGTTTTTTTAAGATGTACAAAGTAAGAAGGAATGTTTTTTGTATGAGGTATTTATGCTTAGATCATGAAGGCTAGATAATTTAAACTGTGTATTATTCTTAAGTGTATTTATTAAAGCTCTAGGCATATGTCTTGTTCTGAACTATGTTCTAAGTTTTGTGAAACAGTGCAGTAGTCTTTAAACTTGATTAACAAAATAGCACACTGAAAAAGTCCAGCAAAACATGGAGAAATGTCTCATCAGCTGCTGGTTTTGTGGTCCCTGTCCTGGCACAACATAATTTCCAAGGTTGTTTTATAATTGTTCAGTCTTGATGAGTTTGATTCATGCTTTATGCTTGACTTGAACTTTATAAAAATGTGTTCATTTTTAAAGGTTTTGCTGAACAGGCATATGGGGAAAGACTTAAGGAAGGTACCAAAGTCCTTGCAAGTGAATGCTCTACATAGGCCTTGACCCTGCAGTTACCTAGATGAACGGATAACTTCACACATTTGGAGTAAACCTGTCAAGACCAATGGGAATACCCAACATGTAGATTCATAAATCTGTGCTGCATTTGGGCTTTAGGGTATAGTTAAATGCAGCAGAATTCTGCAGCAGTGTTACTTGACAGGACTTCCATCTTGGTGGCATGTGCGAAAAAATAACATTGCAACCCCAAAACAGCTGTACTGGCACAACTTCAGTGTCTATGTGAGGAAGGAGGGATGGAGGACTTCTTTAGCTGAAGATTCCAATCCCTTCCCCCCCCCCCAAAAGGTATGTAGAGCTGCATACTAGTTTAGTGAAACAATTTAAACTCTGCTGTGCTCAGATTTTGAGAGGCTGTTCCCTATGGGCTGAAGTCTTGGGTTAAAACTCTTTCAGTTGTATTTAACAGTTACAGGATGTAAAGATACTTAACTGTGTTAAATACTGGGTTATACGTGTTTTACTTGTTGGAGCTGCTGCTGTTATTTATTTATTTATTTGAATTGCTTTTGCACTGTAGTGAATCGGATATGGGATGACAACAATGTTGGATGTGCTGGGCTGAGTTCTTCCTTCCATCAGTTGTAGGCAGGAGTAAGACTCTTGTTATGCTGATGTCTCCTTCCTTGCTAATGTGCAACATTCCAGTTCCTCCAAGCTACAAATCTGCTGGGAAAAACGATAAAGATTCACTTTTCTTTCTTAACAGCCCTAAAGGTCCCCCAGGTTGTGAATAAACTGTGTGTTTTACTGGTATCCGTTGTCAATATCCATTAGTTTGGAAATGAGCAAAACTGACAAAATTTTGTGTGTAGAAATGTGAGTGAGCAGTGGGTAGTACCAAATTTAAATACACAGGGTTTGTTGGTTGTTTTTGAATTCTGATTATTGTGAATTTTATCCATTTACCATCCTGTGCTGAATAAAAATAGATTCTACTTTATAATGAGAAATGCTTATTACTTCATCTTTCACATCTCCATGAAGAAATGTTCCATTTATTGGTTGGAGGGATAGACATCCCTCCTGGGACAGCACTCCTATCTCTTGAGAGGGTAATGAACATGATTCGTTAGGAGAACAAATTAGAACTTTTGTTTTGAAAACAGGGCCCTTCTCAACTTGAACATGTAATTTTTTTCATTTTGTAGGATTGTGGATTGTACAACATTGGCATTTCCAGTCAGCTGCATCAGATGGGTATATTCTGCTGACTTTGCTCTAATAGGGAAGGAGGACACTCACCTGAGTCAGGGGCTGAGTCCAGCTCCTACAGCGTGGTTTTAAGGTGACTTTTTTTTGTGGTCTGCTTTGCTTGCCCTTCAATTCATATGGAATTGAAATTGAAAGGCTTCATCTTTACTCTCTGCCTCTAATCATCTTGAATATTTATTGTGTTGATTCTTTTAAGATATTTGACAGTGTTTGTGTGCCTCTCCCAGAGATAGTGTCCAAAATGACAGATGGTGAAAATCTGCTTGGGAAGGAAAACCATTTCTGGTTAGAAAAAGGTGTCTGAGGGTCTTGAACAGAATTTCTCATCAAAATACACCCCAAATGTCTCCCAGGAATAGGCAAATAACAGCTGGGGCAACTTCCAAGAGAAGGGAGACTCAGATCCAAGTTTTTGTTCTGCCTGTTACAGGGCAGGAGCCTCCAGCAGGGCATTTGCACCCTCACGAGCACCCTGGCTGTTGCTGAACACGCTGCAGTAGAGGTTTGTCTCCATTATGCATAAGAAGGGTTTATAGGGTGTGGAAAAGATGACTAGGTAGGTAGCAGAGAAGGTGATGTGTTCACAGGTCTCTTTGAGACTTCTTTTGCCTGTAAGTTGGACTGCTAACCTGCTCCATGCGGGTACACCTACTCCTATATGTTTTGCCAGTTAGGAAATTCCAAAAGGCATTCTGCCACCTCCTCTGGGAGGTTATTGCTCATGTTTCTGGCTTAATATCCTTAGAATAACAATGGCAATCTTCCATATGTGTTTGTGCCAGTGTCATGCTGCCTCAGACTGTGGGTGACCTCATCATATTTATGCTCAGGAATCTGGTTGCTTCTGGTTGGTTTCTCCAGTGACTGATGCATGGGGTTGTTTATATGAGAAGTGCTGCTCAAAATTAGGTAGATGTAAGATGGCATAGATGAAATCAGAGGATATTTAGAGTTGTTGGAGGCGACTGTTCTTCACATGGAATTAGAGGAAGATTGTTTACAATCTTGTCAAATGGTGAGGGCCAGAATTGGTAGTGCTGGTGTTCTTTGGTCTGAATGGAATTTTATGGCCTGCATGTTATATAAGAGGTTAAATTTGATTATTTCATTATTTGTCCCAATCTTAGAGTTTATCTGATATGATGTTCTAGTTTATGAACTACATCACCTTCACCTTACAGCAAGCCTGGTTTGATTTTGTTTTGCTCTCTGCTAAACCAGCCGTGTCATGGTACAGACTCTTCCTCCTGCCCGCCTCTCGCAGTCTGTCGTGCCTGTGCTGGACTTGCAGACAGTTAGTTGGGAGGTTTGCATCAGCATGCTCTGGGACTTTGGTAACCTTGAACTGCTTTTTCTCCCATGCTGAGTTAAAACTCATCCTTAAAGCTGGGAAGGGAGGAGAGGATTTAGCTGCTGGTGTTCTTCAGCCTCATGTGCAGTGACCTTAACGTTGCATTACATTGTCTTGCTGCCTCAGGATAATAAACTTGATGTTACGAAATATTAGTTGTTCCCTTTCCAGCTTGGAATAAGGAGAAGAGTTAGTTAGCATCACCAGCTGATGTTTTGGGGCTTATTTTCATTTTTTCCTCGATATTTCTCTCTTGATGAAGTATGCGAGTTACCCTTCTGCAGCAGTGACATTTTTCTCAGCACGTGAATACAAAAGACAAACTTTCTTTAGGTATATTTCAGGGAATCTGCTCACCTCCTGCATCAGCAAATTAGCTGTCAAAAAGGTGTTGAAAGTCTCTTTTGATGCCATACGTACCGAGAGGATTTTAAAGATGTTTTCTTCACCTCATGACAATACTGAGGGTAGGGTTTCTTTCCCTCCTCTTATAAAAGCAGCTGATAAATACTTAGTCACATTTCCATGATACTCCGTTGGTCCAGTTGTTTGTTTCAGGCAGAGGAGGGCACAAAACTAACTGACTTGACTTCAGGTGTGCTGACCTGTAAGTATAAACATTGGAGTGCTGTTAAAAGGATGATCCACCAGGAAATGTATCTCATTTAAATGGGATTGCAAAAGCATTTCCTTCCTGGTGGGTGATTATAGCCTTCACTTCAGACTTTTCCAGCCATTCAGAAGTGGAAGACAATTAAGAACTCTTCATGAATGTTTTATGCCACAACTTCACTTTGTAGGGGGCTGTTTTTCTGTTTTAAGAGTTGTTATATATATTCTGCATCGTACAATAAGGGTACCTACATGCATCCATAGAATATCCTTGCTTGTAGCTGTTAAATAACTATCCAGACATAAATAAATGAAAATCAGTATTTTTTTTTCCTTCCCCCCCTGCCTTGAGGTGTATCTGCATGTCAGTGAGGTTTTAAATAAAGAGAAGTAAAGAACCTGTGAGCATAAATCAGCAGAAGGCTACATTCAAGAGTTTGAACAGATTTCATCTAAAAAAGAGCAAGGGTCTTTTTGTATGAAAAATTGGCTAAAGATTAAAAAAGGGAAATCCAGAGATGGAATGATGGGTCAGTTCTGGAAATGAAAAAAAAGAGGACATCAGGTGATAACGCATAATTAAAAGGCAAGGTGTAATTGAGGTGCTATAGAAATATGAATGTGGGATGGGGTAATGGTAAAAATGCAAAGGCGACAAAGTGCAAAAGACTGGAAAACTATGAAGAGAGTTGATATTAAAAAAACCCCAACAAAAACAGTAAGGGAAAGGAAGAGTCACCTCACCCCAAAGGTCTTGTGTGTTGAGCAGTGTTTGCAGGTGGGAGTGAGGGGGCTGCTCTCCCCGTCTGCTTCTGGTGGACACTGGGGTTGGCCTGGAGGGAGACTGGGAACCCCAAGGGATGTATCCCAAGGGGAGGGGGCTGCTGTGGCTGAATGGAGCTGCTCAGCTGCTGGGTCATTTACCATGTATTATTTAGACATATGTAACCTGCAAGATAAATAGATGCTTTGGCCTGAACAACCTTCTGATTTTTCAATTCCCTGAGGGTTCATTTGAAGTTGGGCATTTTGTGCTCACCTGTGTAACATTTTATATTTTTTTCTCTCCAGGAACAAATTGGTTCCTGTGCTTGTAAGAAGCGCCTGTGAGGGTTGGTCCTATCTCAGAGCTGCAGCACCTGGGAGTTTCTGCAGGTCCCTGTGGAGCTGTCATGGGACTTGCATCCAGAAACATTCAGTTGATTTTTTCATTTTTTCAGCATCAGTGTGTTCCTTTGCTCGTGTGATGGCAGGTTGGATGCAGGGTTGGATGAACAGCTAGTAGAAAATCTGAGAGGGGCTGAAATTTTGGATGTCCTTTCAAAGCAAGGCCTGTCCATATGGGACCCAGTTTGAATAACTTCTCTTGTTTCCAGGTTACCAGTTACTTGAATCTGGGCTTGGGGCTGGAGATAGTGCTTCAAAAGTGAATGACTTAGAACCCAAATTACTCTGATATTAGCATTTATTTACCATCATACTAATTGATTCTTCTTCTTGAATCACATTTATAGCATGTTTTTAAAAATATAATCGAAAAATTTGAACTAAAACTTCTCATTTTTCCTCACCTCTAGAGGTCACTTTCCTGCATAAACCTGGCCTTGAGCTTGTAAGGATTCTCCCAGTATTGCAGAATGCAGATATCATGTTGGTTAGAAAACTGGCTTTTTGTGGCCTGACATCTATGACTGAGTTAATTGTTTGTTTATTTGTTTCACATAAAGATTCACAGAAGGCAAAATATTGATGAGGTGGCATTGGACAGGTGAACTGCTGCAGAGGAGGGTGAGGTAAGTTGCTTAACCTTTCCTGGCTGTGAGTACTTTTGTGCACTTACTGCCTGCAGCGAAGGTGTGATCCCTTCCTGCCCTTACTCCTGCAAACTGATTCCCCTTTCGCTTGCGTAGCTCAGGAGCAAGTGTTTGAGGAATCCAAAAACTTTGTTTTAAAGTCCTTGACATATTGGGCACTGAAGTTCTTTTTAGTTTATCTGACACCCAATTCCTTAACAGGTGGCCTGAATTTCTTAGCTTATTCAGAAAGCAGCAGCAGCTTCTCACACCGAGGCCAGAACTTGAAGCAGCAGCCTGACTTCATATGCTAAATCAAGAGAGGTACAGATGAGCCTCTATAAATGTGTGTGTATGTGTGTGTATATACATGCATGAAATGCAGCCCGAATTGGGATCAAGCTGAAAGAGTTGGGTTTCACTGTCCAATAGGTACAGAGAGTCTAGCTCAAAAGAAAAGCAACAGAAGGATCGATATCTTCTGAGTTCTCACCTTCTCTTTTTAGTGATGAGAATAGTAGTCTCTATAGGCAGCCCATCACAGCTGAGTGGCATACAGGCAAAAGTTCTGGAAGGAGTGCGTTTTTTCTGAATCTTCTGCCAGACACAGTGATGTTATTTCTGCTGCAGAGGACAGAGTATTGTATTTGAGTCTGAGTCAACCCAATTTCACCACAGACCACGTGAGACTTCAGCTTAATAAATACAGCAGGCTCTGAATCTATTCTTAAATTGCTCTGATCATCTGTTAGGAAACAGATGAATGTTGCATCGTTCTGTGTCAGAATGTGCAGGTTTGCTTTTATTCCGATAAATGTAACAACGGGATTCAATTTAGCCACCCCTGTTAGAAATCTTCATAAAGCATCCCTTTTCTTGTGGCTGCAGCTTTCCAGTTACCTGAAACAAAGAAAGCTTGTTAACAAAGAACAGAAGAGGTCACAAAAATTTGTCAAAAGCATAATTCCATAATTCTCTTTCCCCATCGAAGAAGGAGTTGAAATGCCATGCAGGGTTGCCCGTGCTGGGTTGCCTATCACCCCACCTAACCGTGTGTGTGTTCAGCTAGGTGCCAGCTCTCTACTTTTCTCTTCAACATGTTAGGAGTTTGGAAATAAGAAAGTTTGCTCACTTTCTTGGCACTGAGGGGAATCCACTACCACAGCTGTCTGCATGTCTGCTTACAAAACGGTGCAGTTGCTGAAAGCAAAGAGAAATAGAAACATTCTGCTTTCCTTGCTCTGACTTTTTAGTGGCAGTTCTCAAAATAGGGGTCACCAGCCCAGAAAGGCAGAACCGTGCCAGCTGGCAAATCCAGGGTGCAGGCAGAGAAGCCTGAGAATGTGCATTTTAGGACTGATACCCATATTAGAACTACATTAGACAGATTAACATCACGTATGCTTCTTTGTCAGACAATGAGACCCTTGTCATGAGACTCTAACCCCAGATTTCAGCAAATAATTTTTTGAGGAGGATGAAATTGCCCTCCAGCAAAGCACCTAGAAATAGTGAATGGATGAAATTCCCTGAACATCTGAAGTAGAACTAACACATCTAGCTCTCAGAACAATTTTCACTGTCATTTGAAATGAGACCTCTTAGTAAAAAGGTTACAGATGATATGAGTCATACAGTAATAGGAAAACAAAGCTCCTGTATTTGCCTACTTGCAATCCTCTAATAAAATAATGCATCTGTCAAAGCAGCATCTGAATGTCATTTCTGTGTGTCATCAAAAAGGAAATGTTATTCCTCAGCACAGACTGGTTCCTATACACAGTTTTTTCATCCTTCCCAGCCCCATAAAAGCAGTCAAAATGGATGATTAGCAGCTCTGGTGCATTCACCTTATGTTCCCACCAGGAACTGCTTTCTACGTTGTTTTTGCTGTCTCCATTTTTCAAGCACAGTTAAAATTGTCCATGTAAATGTGTTCTGCTGACAACAATAATAAATAACCCCATGATAAACTGTCTTGGTTTTTAGACAAAAAAATGGATCTAGTAAGGACTTGAGTGCTGTATGAGTTTCCAGCAAGTTCAGTATTCTGTGACATGAGTTTATTTATAAGTTTGTCCAAGCAATTACTTCGTGAGTTACAGTTCGATTCACCCAGAATCGAATCCTGGGTTGTTTTGGAGCATGCAGCTTTCGCTGGTCTCTGCCCACACAGGTATCCCAGCTTTCTGTGGCAGACAGTGCTCTCTGGGGGGGGATTGTGCTGGCTGGCAGAGGCTGGGATGGGATGCCAAGGGAGCCAACATGGAGCTGTTGCACTCAGAGAGAGGGAGAAATGGGACTCCAAAGGTGCAAGAAGAGCATGCAGCTTCTCTCAGGTAGTGGTGGGATGTCTTAATCTTGTAGGGAGGTTTGGATATCTGTGGTGGGTTTACCCTGGCTGGGTGCCCGGTGCCCNGTACTGCTGCATGAGGGCTGTATGGGGAAAATCAGCTCAGACAGACCCACTACAATATCCTTGTGGAGGACTCCATGGAAATTCCTACAAATATTATTAGGCCATGCAGAAGCTGCCAGGAATGGTGATGTTTTGCATATTGCAGTATGATGCCATAGCATGCTAACAATATTTAATTCATGGTAACCACCACATGTCTTGGGGGTGGGTGTGTGTTTGAGGGATGGGGAGGCATGTTATAATGCATGGCATACCTTAAAGGCTTGTGGAGAGTCACATAGACATGTATGTCCACACAGACCTGTGCACACTAACCAGGCGTGCCTCTGAACAGCAGCTCTTCAGCAACAGGCACAGTTCTTCAGATAAAACCCTGGTCTCTGTCGCTCGTTCTTGGAACATGGTGTGATTGGGTTGGAGGAGGGGAGAAGGATGTGTAGAAGACAAATAGACCAAAAGCACCATTTTATTAAGAGAAACAAAGTGCTGTGTTGCCTTTGGCCTTCTCCCTAGCAAGCGCTTGGGTCAAGCACTCATACTCTCCAAAGCAAGCAGGGCTTGGCGTCTCTGCAAGAATCCTGTTTTGTCAGTAAGCAATTCTGGCTCTGTGGCTTTTCTGCTGCTCATGGACATCGTTTTCTTGGGCAGAAGAACAGCATGGAGCTGGTTGCACTGGCAGGAGAGACAGATGGCAAATGGTGGGAACACTGCACCCCTCATGTGAAGAGGGGAGGAGTGTGGAGCCTCTGTAGCCATGGTGAGTGAAGACACTGGGGCAGATAGCGGGAAGCAGAGCACTGGTCAGGAGAAATGATGGAAGAGCAGCAAGAGAAACAGTAAAAGTGCAGGGATAACGTGGGGTTGGAGAGCAGAGCTGGGCACAACATTGTGCCTTTTTTTAGTGGAGGGCTGCTGGGTTTTTTCTTTATTTCTATGTGTTTATTTTATTTCTGTAAGTTCTCAGTCTTCTCAGTTTCTTGTCCAAAATCTTGTGTACTGCCTGCGTGAAGTTTTTAGACAGTGGCTAGGAACCAACAGTGCATTTTCATCAAATACTTGGGCAGAGGAAGAGATCCAAGGAGGGGAGAATCTTCACATCCAGTGTCCAGGTCTGGAAGCAGCTGCAGGTGGGAGGATGAGGATTTAAAAAAACCCCCAAACCTCTATGTGAATCCAGTGAAATCCATTCAAAGCAGAAGAAAAAGAAGGAAGAAAGAAAGAAGGAAAACTAGAAAGGAGACATGGCTTCAGCTGCATTGGAGTGTGACTAAAGAGGCAGGTCCCTCTGGAAAAAGCTTCTCACTAAAAGCCAGCAGCTGTCACACTGGGAGCCCAAGGGATGACTGTGAGAGTTGTCCTTTGCGGTGGTCCCTGAGCTGCTCTCCTCAGTTTTGAAACATGCTATAGAGCTAGCCTAAAGATGGTGATGTTCTGTCCTTCCTTATGCAGAATCTTGGAAGGGAAGCACTGACTTGAGCTTGTTTGCTTTACCTCTTGCAGTATCTTAGACTTGAATGTTCACATCTCAAAACCAATGTTCCTGGTCTCAGGATTCACTGGGGGCCACCTCTAAAAAAAGGAAGGGTGCAGAAGAGGAGGTATGGGCTGAGACCCAGCACTGTGGTGAAAATTTGGGCTGTGCAGGGCAGAATCCAATGGAGGATGAAGGAAGGGTAGTGAAAAATATTTATAAAAAAAAACCCAGCCAGTTTTTGTGTGAAGCACTCTCCTTCCCCCATATGCTATTTCAATTTCATTTTCTGTAAAGCTTCAGTGCTGCCCTTTCTCCTGACCATACCATTAATTTATGATATTTACTGTTTTCCTCAGGAAATGGAGTTTTGTTACTGCATGAAAATCTCAGTTCAATTTTGTTTCTAGGTGAAAGTTTCTGGCTTTCAAAGTTGTAGAGGAAAGCTCATGTATGTGACTTGGATGAACAGTCAGGTTCAGAAGATAGAAGTGAAATGAAAAAGCACAAATGTATTATTTGAAAGCCAATGCTAATGGTTTATCTTCCAACCTTTTGAATTTCTTTGGTTGTGACCTCTGATTTTTAGAAATGGTGACAATGCCAATAAAGACATGTCTGATGATGATTGTCTAGGTAACACTGCTGGAGAAAAGCATCACTGAACTTGAGGCAATTTTCGAAACTTCAAGAATAGTTAAAAATTTCCCCATTTCCTGCAGTCTTCAGTATTGTGGTGGAACAGATCAGGCACTTTCAGTGCTACCTGAGGCTTTTATCATCCTTTTCACACAATGTCTGTGGCTCTGTTCTGGCCTCTCACCCTAAAAGATGAGACTGAGAAAATGTGCTTCTACTCATTAACGGAAACAGCAGATCTGTATGAACAGAAATAAATATGAGAAAATAAGCACATCATAGAAAAATATTATATATTTGAGATATTATCTAGCTATTTATGAAGATCAGTATTTAAAAAATAATTTTAAAACAGAAGGTCTGATTTTTTACATACTCTAAAGAACTATGCAAAATCCCTTTATGCTACCCCTAAGAATTCACTTGGCTTAGCTCTGATTTTTATGGGAAAGGTGTGACACAGTTGAGGCACAATCTCCAACTCAGGGGTCCAAATTTTGCCAGTGCACTTGGAGTTGCTTTACAGCAAGCTTAGTGAAACATTTCAGAGCCATTCCCACTGATGTGACAGTGGCTTGGTGTTGTAAGGAGAAGGCAAGCAGCAGCATGCAGATGGGGAGGCACGCAGGGATGAGTTATGAATACAGCAATGATTGCCTCCTGCTCTGCCCATGTCAGATCTTTAGCCCAGTCACAAAAGTGCATGGAAGACCCTGTCGCCCAAGCCTCACATCTCGTGAACATGTGGAATATATTGTGCCAGGCTGGCACCAGCATTAGCAACCCTTCATTAATCTTCGGGTTGCCAAGACGATAGAATGACTGAGATCTGCTTGTCAGAAAGATGGAAATAGCTGATTTACAGTGAGTCACTGAGCAGCTCTGAGCTGCTCAGATGGCAGCCTTCCAAAACAGGCATCTGAAGTAACTTCACTTTCTTGCACCATATAAAACGCCAGGCAGTTTTCTTCAAGTTGAGCCATATATCGCTTCCTTTCCATTCAGGAGCATGGGCTGCAGTCCCTGCTCCCCTGCTCAGGCTTTCCTGCCAAGAGCACGAGCCAGCCTTGTCCAACAGAAGGAACTGACTTTTCCACTTCTTGGCTATCATCCCTCTGAATGATCTAGCAGGTGACTCCAGACACAGTTAATTTCATTTATTTTTTTCTCATCAGCTCTTGGAAGTTCCAGTTGGGTCTGCTAATTTCTTCCATAACCTTATGAAAACATAGTTTTTATAGCTGGGCTTTCCCAGTAGCTCTATACCAGGGATCTGGCATGCTGGCTGCCTGTGTCATTAGCAGCTAGTTAGGGTCCCTGTGTGTATATATGTATTGTATGCATGCTTCATATTGTATACAGCAGTGCATAGGGCAAGATTGGAGGCACTTGGGTACTCTTTGCTCCACCTTGATACTTTAAATGAAGGCTTAGGAACAGATAGCTGGATTGCAGAGATGGGAGGTGAGCAAGAAATGAAGAGAAGAGGTGAAAAATGGAAAACAGAGAGGGAAAGAAGCCTGAAAATCAAGCAGAGGGGTTGCAGCAGAAGAGTACAGCCAAGTCTCTCCATAGGCAGCCAGCAGCACTGCATTATGGCCTGGGACATGGTGATGGCCAAGGTCCTACTCTCTTCTGGTAAGGAGAAAGGGTCACCTGGGGAATTGATGCAAAGCACTCTTAGCAAAATCAGGACGTAGGGTTGTCTGTGTCACTACATTGCAGGGCCTATGTCAAGGACCTAATGCTAGCGATGCAATGAAAAAACACTTGTGGAGGCTGAGCTTTCACCACACCCCGCAGGGAGCAAGGAAAGGCAATGTGTTTGCACTGCTGGGAGACCTTCAGGAAATCAACATGGGGAGCTGCCAGGTATTGCAAGTGCTTTAGAAAACAGATTAGTGAAAAAGTTGTTAATGTAAAGATGGAGAAAGAAGGTTTTTTCCTCAGTAGACAAAAGAGGAAAGTTGAGAAATGCCAGATGCTGTAACAGGCACATGCTTTCATAGAGTAGAAGGATTGCCCGAGGCTTGAAACTGCTCTTCTCCTTATCCACTGCAGTGCTGCACACATGGACAAGTATCTGTGAGTTAACAGGGTTTGCTATTTTTACTTTCCCAAGGTTTGAGCCTATTAACCACTATGTGTGAGCGTTGAGACACAAGAAAGAGCTACTAGTACCAGAATTTTAACAATAATTGTAAAAAGAACAGAGGTGGTATTATCACAAAGGTGGCCAGCATTGCAAGGCTGGTTCCCGAGTGAGTAATGCTACGTCTCCAGCCCACGGAGCTCTATATCTGCACCCTGGTGCCATGGACCAGTCATGTCAGGAGATGCCACAGCTCCCTTCCAGCCTACAGTCCTTGGGAATTTGCCATGGCAATTACAGCTGCACCGCGTGGGTTGGTGATGGGGTTGGGGTGAGCAACAGACACAGAAATGGGGCTGGAGCCAAGAGGGAGGTGAGGAATGGTGCTGTTGCATGCTGAAGGGCCAAACAGAGGCTTTCATGGCCCATATAGACAAATCATGTAAAGGTCCCAATATTAATAATCAGTCATTCTGTAATTAGCAATAAATGTGACTACTTCCAGGACTGGTCCTGTGGAAACCTGGCAGTGTAGAAAAGAAATATGCCAAGAAGTGAGCTAAAATTTCCGTATACAGAAAGCCATGGGCTTTCCATAGGCTTACAGAGAGGAATGAGAGATGGACTGAAAAGGTCAGTCATGCTCTTCAACAGGCATGGTTGAGGAGCTTACACAGGCATAGCCATCAGTTTAGCTGTTGACAGCGTAACCACCATGGAAAGTTAATCCCTCTATAGACTTAAACCTGACTCACAGGTTTGTGGGGGAGAAAAATCTAGAAGCAAGAGTGACGGAACACCAAAGATGGTGAAAAGAAGGAAAGAAGACTGAGTAAAATAGGGAGGGGAGGAGGAGGTGGAAGAGCGAAGGGGAAATCTTTCCAGCCCCAGGGACATTCAGGCGTTTTGGTAGGTTTGAGGGAAATGATGTGAAGAGATAAAGCAGCGAGACAAGTTCCTGTGAGAATGTGGAGGCAGACAGACACATGCAAGAGACCTGGACCTGGAAGAGGGGACCTGCAGGAAAAGGGATTAGTGGGCAGAAGAAATAGCTGAGAGGCTTAGATGTGGGGTAGGTAAGGAAAAAAGTTGATCTTTAAAAATTACTGTTCTCTTTTTATTGTAGGCAAACTTTGTCCACAATATATTGCTGTCCTTAAAACACTTGGCTTAAGCCATGCTCCAGCTGCCCATCACCTTCTTAGGCCAGGCTGCAACTTCCCAGTCCCCAGGAAACATTTTCAAATACAACCTTAGACCATCATCAGCCCCCTCCATAGGCACCAAAGTACTTCCTGAGCTTTGCACAGAACTCAAGGTTTTCCCTCACCAGCCTTGACCACAGAAACTTCTCCCTGTCCTTCAGATGGCGTGAGTTATTTGGTGTTGAGTCCCACAGAGCACCAAAGAGGCCTCGCTCCATCATGGAGAACAAGGAGAGCCAAAGTGCAGCAGAGAGTGAGGAAGTGTGGCTTAGCAGTGGCTCATGGAAACACACTTCTCTGAGGAAAAGTGAATGGGAGATCTTTCGCTGAAAGTTTTAACTTAATTGGCTTTTTTTTGACATCTAAATCCCTTTGAAGATTACTGCCCTGCACTCCCCCAGTTTGGATGTACAGCTGCTCACAGCAGGTTGCAAGGGGCACTTCATTTCTTGAGTGCTGCAGGAAACCCAGGTTTTAGAGAGGCTGGGGTCATGGTCTGCAGTGAGTGACACCGTGTGGGCCCAGTGACTTCAGGACTGGAAAAGCAAGCCCTGGAAACCCCGTCCCATGGCTCTAAATTGGCAACCATGATTGATGAGAATGCTTTGGAGAAAGGATAGATTTTGGGAGTCTGGAAAAAGGATGTTACCACCTCAAGATGTGTCTGATGGGCAGATCCTCAGAGGGGCTGCACAGGCTGGCAGTCCACGGAAAAGGTGAGTGGAGGCAGAGGTGGTGCTGTGCGCACCTTGTCCTTGACAGCTCACTGCCTCAGTCCCATCTGCCTAGTTTCAGTTGTGGGCAGGAGGGACAGAGTGGACAGGGATGGTGCCATGTCAGCCTTGCATGGACAGTGGCTGAGGCAGCCCTCTTCATGCCTAAAGATTTACACTCACTCTTTAAGCAGGGTTTGCAGCACAGAGGGAACTTGACCCGTGTAAAGACAGAGTGGATGTTTTGTGCCTTGACAGCAGTGAGTCCAAGTGCAAGCTGTGTGTGATTTGAGTATCCTACACTTACACCTTAGAAACCCTAATAAAGCCGCATCTGAATTGCGTATGTGGAGCAGACATTGGGACTGGGAGACAGAGGCACCTTCCTTACTCCTTGGGAGCACCCACTGGGGTAAGTGGCATCTGACTGGGGCACCTCCAGCTCATCAGGCCAAAGGCTCAAGCACCATAGACCTATGAAAGTCACATCTATTTTTAAGGTTTGCGTGTGCAAAGCACTTTGTGTTGGTCTTAGTAAACAACTTAGCAGAGAAGGAAAAGCAGAGCTGTGTAACACTGGATGTGCTGCCTGCAGTCTGGGGGATAATAGCTTAGTGCTGCTTGAAGCTCCTTCTTTAAGGCTAACGAAAGAGAAACATCATCTGGTGCTGTATTGCCAGGATTTGGCCTGGCTGATGAACTGTGAAAGGGTTCAATAAGATGGGATAATTCTCCCAGGTCATTTTTGCCCTGCATTGCACAGTGTATAAAAAAATTAAGACATTCAGGAGGGTTAAACGAGCTAAAGGAAGGCAGTAATCTCCCAGAGCTGCACATAACCTCTGATGAATGCCATCTTTTGTCGCCTTTCAGGCATGGGCCTGAACTGTGCCTTAGATTGCATCAGACTTTTACCATAATTTCTGAAAGCTCAGCTTTTGTAAATTCACTTCTACATGAAAAGTTCTTGAAAAGTGCAGTAGTCAGCAATTTCACAGCAGAGTAAGTTTTCCAGCAAGTATTAATGTAATTAAGGGGGTGGGGTAGGATGTGTGCTGGAGCTTAAGAAACATGATTTAAATACACAGGGACAACAGCTATGACAAGGAGGATGGAGAGGCAGGAACAGGATCATCACCTGGAACTTGGAGCCTGTTTTTTTGCTGGCTGGAAAAGCTGGTCACTTTTAAATAGAAATCAAAAGGTGGGTGCTCACGAGTGTGAGATTCTGATCATTAGATGTCTCAATGATGTGCAATCAAATCCTGCAATGCACCAGTTATCTTGTCTGACCACTCTTGGAGCAGGTCATCATGAGAGGAGATCTCATCCACTTCCTCTACAAGAGCAAAAATCCCAGGTGCAGCTTGCAGTGTGAATGCTCTTTCTGCCTTTTTCTTAAAGGGTGCATTTTTTCCATCATGGCCTTCTTCCTCAGGCACCTGTTACTTGTTGAGGTCAATCAAGTCACTCAGGAGTGAACTGTGGTAAAAACAGAGCAGGTTATGAAATGATGAGTCACGGAAGTCCGGACTGATGTACAGAAGCAGTGGAGTTGATATGGAAGGGCTGGTGGGAGAAGACTGCCCACCTCAGAATAGCCATGGGGATAGCCTAGGGATAGCCCCACAGCAGCAAGGGCTCTCTCCTGGAAGACTTCAAGTGCCCGCTCCAAGCTGGCAGACAAAGCATGTTAAGCAAAGGCTTGCACCTCCCAAAAGCCTTGCCACTGGCTCTGAAGGCATTAGGAGTACCACTGGTTTTGGAAGGAAAGGCCAGCCTGGCTCTGCCTCCTGGTCTGGCTCCCGGACCTGCTTTTATGAATCTCCTTCGCACAGTAAATGGACCCTGCCTGCACATTGCAGGGGGTAGCCAGGGCTGCACATGGTGCCATAGCCCACAGGGCCACCTTGGCCTCCTCTGCAGGTTAGCTGTGTCTCACCCAGGTTGCAGCATGGGCCTGGGGGTGGGCAGGGAAGGCAGCACCAGCCCTGCTGCCACAAGCCCAACTCTCCCCAACTGCAGCAGAGAAGAGGCTGGGAAATGTTTTTGCAGCTCCTCCATCCTCAGAAAACACCAAGAACTAAGGCTGGCAGAAGAGCTGTTTCCAGCCACCGGGCATGCTTGCAGCCCGTCAGGCAGCCTCTCCCTGCAAAGGTGGAGGAGTCGCTGCCTCCAACACTCTCTCCCCTCTGTGACTGAGCATCACCCGCTGCCTCTGCCGCTGCTTCAGCTCCCCACAGGTGCAGGCACTGCAGCACAGCACAGACGTACAGCAGATGGCATCTGGCATCCACTCAGAGAATCAACCGTCGGATGCTTTGCTCCCTCTTGGTTTTGGGCTACGCCTTCCCATAGGAGATGCCTTTGCCAGGATACTTCACATTCCCTTAAATAATAAATTCCTTCACTCCAAGGGTGGCACAAATGGTGGTGGGCGAGAGCATGGGCTTTACACTTTTTTCATGCATCTGGAGCTGACAGGGGTAAAAAAAAAAGCTGCTGTTTTTTCTTTCCATCCTTGTAATGGTAACAGGAGGGATGTAGAAATGAAGCTGCTGAGTTTGGGCTGAGACAGACTGAGCTCCAGCTGTGGTGGTGTCTGGAAGGACACTTGCAGCACAGGGCACAGCTGGGAGCCTGTCACACTGCTTACAGGGTGTGGGCAGCTCACCAGAAGGGCTGGCACTAATTGATAATTATAGTCCTATTTCAGCATAAAAACAAATGACATCTCTCAGCACCCTGATGAAGGAGGGTTTTCCCACCTCTCAGCCCCTCCTAGGGGATAAGTACCATTTGGTCTTGTGTGTAACAGGAACTGGTCAGTCCCACGGTCAGAGCTAAAACGCGGATGCCCAGCAGCTCTCAGCCCTGAGGCCAAGAGGGGTTGTTGCTATGGGAATAGAGAGGGCACTTGCAGACAGCATCTGGAGCCTGTGTCTTTCCCTGTCCAAGGCAGCTGGATGTGAAGGGAAGCAAAACTAAAAGGAGGTGGCAGAGAGAGACAGAGGCACAGCAAAATGCATGCATGTTAGAGGAGGGACCTTCCCAGAATGAGAGTACAGTGGGCTACAGAAGAGCAGGGACACCAAACTGTCAGGCAGCGGTGGCTCAGCTTGATAGGATAAACCTTATTTTCTGCTCTGCTTGACACTGGAAAAAAGTCCAGTGAAAGCCCAACTGTAGCAAGATGGGATCTGCCTCTTCAACTTACCGGCCCAAGTGTATTTATTTGGATATTGATGGAAGAATTCAAAAGGTACTTTTGCTGTTTTTCACAAAGTAGCATCTCTGGACTCGGCTGCGGGCTGCGTTTGCTGCACGACCTATTTCTGTAACTCCAGTTAGACGCGTGTTTGCATTCAGTGCCGTTGCAGGCTTCAAATCTCTTTTTAAGGGGAAGTGGGGGGGATCTTGAGCGGCTTCTGCTTTGTACACGGATGTTTATTTAAAGGGGACAGGGGAGGCTGGCAGCAGGGGAGGGTGGGCTCTGCCAGCTCTTGCTGCCGGAGTGGGGATCCTTGGTTTTGCAGGCTTCCTCTCCCGGAGTAGCATTGTGATCTGTGTACAAAGTTTTGCCTGTGGAGAGGTTTTCACCCAAGCAGTGGGAGCTGGAAAGTGTGCCGAGTTATTTGGAGACTGCCTGCCAGGGGGGGTTTAGCCATGGGCATTTTCCTACCACCGAGATGAACGTCAGGCAGGTGCCCAGCTGTTGGGCAACGGGGTGTGTGGCTGCATCGCCGGGGGCTGTGGGGTCCCCGCCACCTCTGCCAAGTTGTTTGTAAATGACGATAAGCGTTAATTAAAACTTTCCCTTCCATTAGCCTGCCTTGTTTGCTTAACCACGGTTCACAGCACAGGGAAAATTGCAGGGGAAATGTATTCTGGATGAAAAGAAGAGCTTGCATGCTGTCGAGCTGACAGCCCACTGCTTTTAAACAGAAACAAAGCCACTGTGTTTCCATGGGTCCTTTTCTCTTCTTTTTGTCAGCAATTCTTTGGCCACAAACCAAGTACCTTTTTTGTAATAGAGAGCCACTGTGAGGCTCAAGAGCAAGTAAACTCTGACTTGCAAATTTGAAATCTCTCTCTTGTTCTCCCACCCTAAATTTTCATTTCATTCAACCTCATCTTTTATTTCTTCTTTAAAAAGAAACAGCAAAGCTGCCCTTTCCCTTCCCTTCCCTTTGCTGTATGAGTGACTGCAGAAATGAGGTAAAGCAAGAGCTGATACTCACAGTCTCATCCCACCGCGCACACCTCTGTTGCCTATGGTCCCTCTGCCACTGCCCTGAAGATCCACCGTGACTGTCAAAGTCGTGTCCTTAGGAACAACACCTTGGAGAATTCAAATCTGTGCCAGGTTCCCCAGAGCAGTTCTGCTCCCCTTCATCCACCTTGGGGCTTAGATGTGACAGTGGTCCCTCTGTCACCAGGGGCTCCTCCATACTGCCAGGCAGAAGTGTGCTGGCTCCGCTGAGCTTCTCTTTTGCCAGGGCTTAATGAGTTGGTTGCCTGACAGCCCCTAGAAGCAAGGCTTGTGTGGAGCTCCCTGGCATCTTCACAGTTCAGTACAAAAATCTTTTGGTATTTTGAAAGGGTGGTGAGTGTTTCCATAGATATTGGTAAAGCACATTGTCATCTATGCTAGTTTAAAAGAAAAAAAAGGCATTTTTCAGAACCAGTCTCTGGAGAGTACTTTTGACACTTAAAACGCAGAAAAAGCACAATTGCATGATCAAGCAAATGCAAACTCAGGCAGTATTAAGGGGTTTTTTTGCTTGATAAATGTTACCTATTTCTTTTGTCAGATGTGAAATTCCATCTGTGCAATGTTTGGAAGGATTCCTGCAGTAAAAATGCTGTGTAAATGGGGTTCACCCAGAATTAAGCAGGACATATCTCAGATTTTCATGCTTCCTCAGTAACAACATCATTAGCAAGAAAAACCAAAAAAAAACCCAACCCTTAATCTTCCAAGGAATGCAGTATTGGTGGCTTTTAAAAGGAACTCATTAAATCAATGCTAACCTACTTGACAATCCAGTAATGAGGTATGAGCTTCATTACAACAGCACTTGTTGAGTTTGTAAGGGCTCAGCTCCAGCTTGCAACTGGCTTGTTGGACATTGCAAAGTCATGCAATAGAACTGGGCATCCTACTATAGCGTTAGTTGTGACAGCAGTTATTCACAGGTAATTTTGTATTTCTATGGCCTCATCCTGAGTTTCTACTAATGCAGCCGCAGGGCATGCTATTGACTTTGGGAGAAGTTGTTTTGTTTCAGGGTGAATGAAGGAACAAACCAGACTCAGAGAGCTGCTTCCCTCAGGAACCAGCATGTTGCAGATGAGCACTTGGAAGTGCTCTGCAACGGGAGTGTTGAATTAAGCTAAGTAGGTTTGTGTGTCAGCTGGTCCAGAGGGGCACAGTGAGGAGAATAAAGGGACCTGGCAATCATCAAAGGAGAGTTTGCTGTCTTTGAAACACCTCTTACTAATTGTTGAAATAAATGAGGCACCTTCAGCGGGGGTTGAATGCAGGATGGTGCCTGAGGTCAGCATGTCCCTAACGAAGGGCTGAGGTCCATACCTGCAAGGCCAGTGCCATGAACACCCAGAAGTCCAGTAACCTCCTGCAGGAGGGCAGTGGGAGACAGGGAGCAGGGAGCCCAGCATGGTGCTATTGTGCATCACTCCTACTTCACACTGGGGAAGCCTATCCTTCACCTCCATACCTTCCTTGGCTCCTGCCCTTTCCTCTCATCCCCATCCTACCTGCCCCAACAAAGGTTTCCTGGTTATTTGTCACAGTTTGATAAACTGATCTTTCAAAGGCATGGGCAGGCACAAAATGTTATTCACCAAAGCTGGCCATAGGGATGAGTTCTCCAGTGGCAGAGTTGACTGAGCATCTTTCCATGTTGGAGTATCAAGGACTATGCTTTGGGAAGGACATGGGATAACTCACCCCAGCTCAGCAGGCACCAACCATGATACCCCCCCCAGGCGCCTGAGCTCAAGTTCCCCAAAAGGGTGGCTTTTGTGTTTATTACCCATTTGCCTGGACACACACCTCCCTCTGCCCTTCACATGCCTGCCCAAGGCTTAGCACACCCATGAAACATGTCCATGTCCCACCCCTTCCACAGCCTGGTCTGCTGCCAGGCAAAGGAGAAGACAGTGGCACGGGGGGAAACCATGGCCATGTTTCACATAGGATAAGGGTGATCTTGTCATACCACCATGGATGAGGATTTCTCATTGTTCGTGGGATACCACTAGATGGGGTTAAGCTCCCAAACCCCCAACCTACCAGCAGAGAAGTGAGTTTTGCTATGCCAAACTTAAGCCTGATCTGGAGTCTTATCTTCCTTCATAATTTTATTAACCCTTTGGTTGCATTTTAAAGAAAAATTCCTATTGAGTCTGTTTTGAATTAAAAGTCCACCAGCAAGACAATGTTCCCCAGCTCATGCCCAATTTATTTTCCACAAAGAAACTACTGGGGAATATTTTCTTTTGACCTTTGAGACTTAAATGGTAGCAGACCCGAATAAGCCAGTGGCTTTATTCCCAGGTGGGTGGCTTCATGGCTCTCATCAAATGTCACAACGTAGTGGCCTTACTTACGTAATTGTAAGGAGTTCCTCTGAGAAAAATGCTTAATTTGAGAGTATTTCTGTTTCCAGTGTCTTAATCAACAGCATATTTGTAACAAGGATGGAAAGTCAGAGGGGTAGAGAGCCTGAACTAACTGGAAAGAAGAATCGTTTGTCAGAATTCTGTGAAGTCACTCACAGTGGTATTTTCTTCCTCTTCTGAAGGCAAGTAAAGAATTTTGGAGTCATTTTGCTGGTTTACTGAGTCATTCTGGATGTCAAGCAGAGAAATGAACTTTTTTTCTTCTCAAAGAAATGTATTGAGTTCAGTCTTTCTGGGTGTCTACTGTACTGACCTGTGGAACAGGCCACTAAGCCATCCACAGCCTCTTGGCCTGAGGTCCACAAAGAACAGAATTACGCTAAGGCTGTGTTTTTGTGCCATGCTTATTGCACTGAAACATCAGTCCGTAAAAATTGTTTCTATCATGTGAGCTTTTCTTTTTAATTAGAGCAAGAGCAACTGTGGTATAAATGCCTAGATTCTAGCAAACCCAACAGATTTTTCCAAAGCTCACTGTGCTATTTTTAACACACCAAACTGCATTCAGACAAAAACCAAAACACAATAGAAAAATAATGACATGATGATCAGTTCAAGCCAATTAAATATTTTTGCATCCTGGTGACTCTCTTAGCACATAGCAGGGCAAGTGTGCTCTGCAGTGCCCCATTCCCTGCCTGTTTGGACTGAGGATTTAGGGTGACACCCTGCTGACCATCAGAGGGATGCACAGAAGTGGCATTCATTGGCAGTTGGGACACCTCTGGGGGCTGCTTTCTTCCCATGCATGGACAAGCTGGTGCCAAAATCTGCTTTAGCATAGTGAGGCATAGGTATGTTTTTGTGGGATCAAGGCCATTTTCTTAGTGCTGGCAGATCTCTGTGAGGAAGGGTGCAAGGTAGCACTGAATCTCACCAGTGGTCTTGGCTAACCTTGGCTTCCCAATTTTAGCTGGCTCCAGTGAATTCAAGGCAGCTGCAAGATGTTCTTACTGTAAAGCAGCAAGAAATTAAACAGTAGGTTCCTGAAACTCCATCACAATACAACACATAAACATTTTAAAGAGTAAAAATGCCTTAAAATCATGCTTTTAGAGAAGTGAAAGAGAATGTCATACTTGAGGCATCTCTCCCTCCTACTCCCCCTTCTCTTTCCTCCCCAGCAAGGGCTCCTCAGAACATTTAGGAGGCTAAGCCATTATCCCAGCACAGCTCTGTAATTCCAGCCTAGCTCCATAATTCTTTCGTACCCATCACCCAGAAAGACTTGTTTACTGCTGATTATCTTTCTGAAGTCAAACGCAGTCTATTATACTTATTACAGTTTATGCTCATGTTAGCCAAGACAAAGTGTAAGTTTAACACTCTTCTGGTGGTGTTAGTAACAGAATCAGACAAGCCAACCGTAGCAACATAGGCTGCTCATATGCAACTCTTCTAGTTTAGTAAACAAGACAAAACCATTTTGTTTCTAGCACCTGTCTAGTGAACTTCTACAGCTGCAAATTGGCCTTTCTTTGGCCTCTCACCATACCTGTTTTTCCTTATTCTGCTGTCATTACCCTTCTAGCAGTCCTATATTATTAAGCACATTGTAGTGTCAGACATTAATTGTGTGAGCAGTTTTGAAAGAAGCAGCTTAGTCTCACTCACATTTAGAGAGAACATTTGGTGCTAAAGCATCATTATTATCCAGTTTATGAAACATTTCAGGCCTAATGCGTTAATGTGCCACAGGGTTAATTGCACTTAATACTCCATTAGCAGCAAGCACGTGTCCTTTTTATGTTAAGAAAAGCTAGACATCTGCGTAATTTGTCAAAGGTTTAAGTACTTTTATGTCTGCTGCAGAATATATGAAACTTTCAGCTGAGCTTCTCACAATCAGCCTTACTGGGTCTTGGCTATATTCTTCTATTAATTATTAGTACTGAAAGACTGAATATTAGCAATATGTCAGTAGTAACCTCCATATTTTAGTATAGTCAATAAGCTTAGTATAACTAAGTAACCTTGGTATAGTCAGTAGTAACCTCACTTCTTCTATGACCCCAAATGACTCTAAAAAGTAATGATATCTTTCCTTGCTTGTAGTGAAAGAGCCAACCCCTGCCATGCTGTCCCTCTCAAAGAATGTCCAAGATTGTCCTGGGGGTCATACATATGAATGTATCACAGACATTTTATCTTTCCTGAAAAGAGAAAAATCTCTTTTCCCATAGCTCTCTGTTCAGGGATGTTAAAGGGATGGGAATTGCAACTCACTGTGCAGCCACGTGCCTTGGGATCTTGATACATCAGCTCTATCTTGAAACTCCTGTTTCCTATTTTAGGGTGATGTATATAGTTAGGAAACTAATGGGAATCACCCTACTGAACCATTAACTGTAGCTATCTAAAAGTTAGTGATGACTGCTCCAAGCTAGTCATGCAAGTTCCCCCGTAGTCACTGGGGAGGTTGGTGGTATCTCTAGAAGATGATTCATTTCATCTTAAGCTGCATTTCAGAGACATGTGGGCTGATTTACCCTTTGGAAGTTGTCCTTTTTCTCTTCTGGCAAGAGATGGAGTCTAGCAGAATGACATGCTTGAGATGCTGAACACATAGATGGTTGAAGTTACGTCAGACAAGTCCCACCTGTACATTTCACTTAGGTGTTGTGTCGAAATGAATGTTGAGCCACGTCACCGCCTGAAGGCAAGTGTGAATCAGCAAGACTGTAGAACTCTGGCTGTTGGAAGTAAAATGTCTACTATGCTCCTCATCCTCTGACAGAAGCGGTGTTTGAAGAGCTCAGAGAAGCTTTCATTTTTGATCAGACTCTCAGCTGAGGGCTCTCATACTTTCTTCCCCACACATGCACATGCACATATGCACTTATTTTCTGTTGTTCTCTTAGAGAAGCTCCTACTGCATCAAACAGATGGCAAATCTGGCATACTATTTTTAATACTGCCTAACATTTGAAGCTCAAATAAGTGGAGTGGTTTTCCAAATATCAACTGTTAATAGAGCAAGAAATAAAAACCAGACGTTTTGGATATAGTTGGGCTCATGCTATGCTTGTATCTGAATTCAAACAATGAGAAACCTGGAAGATATTTAGACATGGGATTTTAGGTAAGGCTTCTGTTGGACATTGGGAACTGTAACTGATAGGTCATTTATCGCTATATTTTGAGGAAGACTTACTTGCCTACATGTTTAGAAATATTAATTCCTTCCATTGATTTCTAGAGAGTGGTATCTAAAAGTTCTAGATCCTGCTTTATTTTGATATGGACAATAAAGATAACTGGAGAGATGGGGAAAATCACAATGAACAATTTCACATCAGCCTTCTGCCTTAGTAGTTCAGAAATCCTTCAGGAAAGCTGCTGGTACAGAAGCAGCAGCAATTTCCACAGTTCATGCAAGATACATAATTGAGTTTTACCAGACTCTTGTCTGACACACTCCCCTTCAATCTCATTAAGGAAAGATTATCATTTTAGATTGTTTCAACTCTGCAATTTCATCCCTGACTCTGAACATTGTTCACTGAGCTGAATGAAAGACATCACCATGTGCTAAAAGTCTTGAACACAGCAGATTGAGACCAGCAAAAGCAAGTAGGACTGGAAATTGAGGGTGCACTGGCTTTAAAGATATTTCTGCATTATTTATTTAGGAATTCTACTAGAGTAAGGAAAAACAAACATGAGTTAAATTCTCGGAAGAAAACCCAATTACCCACAACAGATCGTAAAAGCATAACATTCTGGGCAGGGTTTGAAGCTTACAGAGGGGATTAGTTGTTCTGAGGATCAAATGTGGAACAGAAATTGGATTTGTAAGCTGTGTTTTTACCCATCCTATCTGAAAACAAAATATAATGTGATTAGTTGTAAATTGGTAAGTTGCAGAGGATGTGCACAATGGTCCCTTAGTAATACCTCCATCACAGTCCTTAATATTGAACTGCTCCAGAGTATCAGGGCTCTTAATCCCTACTCTTTCTGAGAGAGGTTTTAAAATCTTTGTCCTAGAGTGGAGGTGGATACTATGGATCAAGACACAGTTGCCTCTAATTTCAGAGGAAGATGTTTCAAAAAATGCAGAACAGTCTGCAGGAAAGAAAACAGTCCCACAGGAGTGAACTCTGGGCCAGGAACCAGGCATCCCCATCGAGTCACACTGTCCTACTTCGCAGTCACTGCATGCTTCATCAAAATATTATTTCCACTCCAAAAAGCCTCAGTTATTATTCATTCTGCTTTTTCCCTCTTTGCTTCACATTACTTTCCAAGGCAGATAGACAGCATTCCCCACTTAAATCAAACTGTTGCTTCTTGGTCTTGATGGAGACTCTGAAACAATCAAGCTAAGAATTCAGAGAAGACTAGTTTTCCTGTCATTTTTTTCTATACTCAGTAGAAGTTTTGCTAGCAGTAACAAGGACAGAAACATGAAATAATGTTAACTCTCAAACAGGGAAAACAAATTGTTTGCAGATGAAGCTTTTGAGGAATGCATTCTTTTCCTCCTGGCACAAATCCAAGGGGAATACAATTAACAGGGCTTATATGTGGTTGATTTTCTTCAGTCATCAATCTGCAAGACGAAGCAGAGGCCTCTGTTTCCCTTTCCCATACTGTAACTGTTTACACATGATTTTGGCTCTGCCTTTGCTTTCAGAAACGATACTGGTAGCTGAGCCTCTTGTGCTGACCAGAAGACTCTCATACCACCAGGCCATATTGGAGTCCACTCTTTCTTGTAGGAGGTGTGTCAGGAGCTGCATCTCTAGCTTTTTTGGGCTGTGCTGACCTGTGTGACTATGCACTTTTTTGACATGTATTACAGGGAAATCTGTCTGTGCTTTATACATGCATGATCTTAGCCCACTACCACAACTACAGAAACTGATGTGTTCTCCTGTCTTTGGCCTCTGTTATGCTCTATAGCAAGGTCTCAGTCCTGTCCTAAGCAATGATATTTTCCAGTGCCAAGTATTAATGCATGGAGTAAGATGCTGTGAGATATGTTGCAGCCAGTGGCTTGCTGCTCAGGCATAGGAAGAGGGACCAAAGCAAGACAGTGACTATGGGTCAGAGATAGCTGAGACAGGTTTGAAAGGAGATGAAGTCCCTCAGAGCTGACTGTGGCTCTGGATCAAACCCACAAACAGTGCCAGAAAAGTATCATCGTGGAGACCCATGTTGGACAGCAATAGCTTCAGGACATCTCCCCAAGCAAGGACATCACATAATTGTGTAAGTTGCTCACTTCTGCAGCTAGTGCTAGCAGGGCTCCCTATCCCCAAAGCTGCAGGTCAATTATCTTCCCTAGTCACGGGATAAACCATGTGTCCCATATGGCTAAAGTATGGCTGCAAGCCAAGTGTCACTACATTGTCTTCATGTTGCTAATGTCCCTGCAATGACAACGGACTTTAGGCAAATACAATTCCTATACTGTGCTGAAGCCATCAATAGTACACAGTACTGTACTCCCATCTCTCCAAAATACATTCCAATTGTATTCCATCAGCACAGCTGGCATCGACCTTATTGGGAACATAAACCTGCAGATGGTATCAGGGACAATCGCATATTGCTTCGAAGTGTCTACGACTGGCTGCTTTGTTTTAGAACTGAAGGAAGTTGGTCAGAAAAGGTCAGCAGGTTGGTCAGAAAAGGTCAGCAGGTTACAATAGAAGAAAACTCTAGTAGCATATGCTCTTTGGTTAAAAAGACAGAACAGCTGAGGACAACCATCCTAAGATGAGTACCAAAGTGTGGTGGGTGATTCAGAAAGACACTTTTAGCAAACTTAAGTAGAATTTCCAAGTATGGAAAGCTAAAAAGCATGCATGGAGACAGCTCATGATCTAGTATCTACAGTCTTTGTTTTGCTTCCCACTCTTTCACTATTACATGGAGTAAAATGAAGCATTAAAATTCATCCTCAGTGCGTTGAAAGCTCTTGCTGCTTTCTATGAGTCAGGCCGGCTTTCTTACCTTTTATGGTTTTTAACCTTTTTTTTTTTAAATCTTTTTCTCTCTTATCTGTCCTGGTCAATAATAATTGATTTCCAGAATAAGAAACCTCAATACCTGAAATAGCACTTCTGGCACATCACAAGCCTTTACCCTCTGTTCAGCTGCAATTAATATCATCTGCTCAGTTACTGCGTGTACCAGTTGTTGTACCCTCCAGTGCTCTGTCAGCCAATTTTAGCAGCTATCACTCCTTTAAGATGCTATGTTCTGCTAGAAGAACAGATTTTCAGTCCTATCTGAACTTGATTGGCTATATTTTATTGCTTTGATTGCTGCTGTATTTTAATAACCAAGGGTCAATCACTGGGCAACATAAGCTTTTAAAACAGATCCAGACATTAATCTCACCAGTTTTCCTGGTAGAAGTTACTAACTCTCTCAGCAATCAAGTGCCTTGATCTATTATAAAGCAAAGGTATTCCCTGGTGTAATCTCATCAGGGTCAGAAAACAGGGAAGGTGGGTATCGATCACAGACACCTCTTGAGGTGACCAATGTTGTTCACTTCTCTACAACAAAATTTCGGACACTTTGCTCAACAGTAAGAGGGTTCCTCACTGCCACTGAAAACTGAGGTCTGAAGCCTTGCTTCAGAATCAGCTCAAGTGTTGCTGCTTCACACCCCAGGCACAATAGGACTCAAGCAGGCTGGCCAGATCTTGCCACGTTGTCCTGAGTCTCCCGATACTTCAGGCTCACAATGTCCCAAGCTGTGAGCAGGCATTAGAAGCTCCTCTCTGGCACAGCATCCCGTGGGCTCTCCTATGGCCTCCCCATTGCCAGCAGCAGAGGTCTGTGTTAGAACCATGCCACACCTCTGGTTTCTAAAAAGCACCTTAGAAAAGACACATGGGAACTGTTTTGCTGCAACACTATTATGATTTAGAAATTAAACCACTTGAAGGCCAAGGCCATTGGAGTGAGGCTGCAGGCTTAATTGTGTCCTGACACCTACGTCTTTCAGAAAAGCCTTTAACTAGATGATGACATATTATTTTTCCAGCATGGTCCTCACCTTGCTGAGCATATAGGTCCTGTTAGATCTGGGGAGGGCAGCAGCAGCCCCCGCTGCCTGCAGCCTCTGCTGCCCTCAGCCACTTCTGCCCTCAGCCCCTGTCTCCTCCCGGCAGCATGAGGCAAGGCAGTAAAAGCAAACCATTGGAAGGCCATCCCAGGTGACATGTTCCTCATTTTCTGGGTCACCAGCCTCAAGGCTGATTTGTGGACATGTACAACCCTGATGCCCATGATGGATGGCGATAGAAACTGTGCCTGAGAATATGGGATGCTATGGTTGGTTGTAGAGGGTGGAAAATAGCATTTCCAGCAAGGCACTCACAAGGAGATGAGAATTTTGACCTTGATCTCCCTGTGCCACAAACCTCAACTGCAAAACAGCACTTTTTTGCTCCTCCTGAGTTTCACCATTAGGTGTTCACAGGTCCTTTTGAGCTGCTACATCCTGAATGAAGAGACTCTGTGGCTATTTCTTCTTCGGGGTTGCAAGGGAGGTGAGGTCTAGAGCTGACCAGGGTAACTGCCCCTCTCCACACCACCACCTCCTCCTGCTCCTCACAGCAATCTGGCCCATACAACCTGAGGCCACTCCATTAATATCAGCAGTTCTCAGACAAATCAGCCTTACATCTCACTGTTGTTTCTGGCTCTGAGATGATGAGCTGGATCTGATTGCAATGAGGCATTTTATTTCCATGGCAGGTTTAAAGCTTCCACTATTGTCAATCAAAGGCACACAGGGAGGCTTTCTGACCCCAAGCCTGGCTGCAGAAGAGCTTCTCAACCAGGGAGCACCATCATCCACATGTCCTGACAGACGTAGGAGTCTTAGGGAAAATCATGCCATGAGATCATGTTATTGAAGGCTGTATCACAAGGGGGTCGAGGGGATGTTGCACTCCTAGATGTGCTGCTCAGTCTTCTCTGCATAGGAGCTGCCTGGTGTGTGTGGAAGAGCAAGGGGATGAAGAGGTATTTGGGGCCATGGGAAGATAACAGTGGTAAATTTTGTAGTTCAAGGTCTGAGCTCTGACCTAACAGCAGGATCAATACCGCCTGATAGTCAGCAGGAAATTTGACATGATCTAGGGGGAAAAAACTCTCTGTTTGGTTTAAAGCTAGCTTAAGATAGTGTAGTCCAAAAATGCAGGGCCCTTTTACACCACTCAATTGTCGCAGAGTTGAGACAGACAAGCAACACAGCAATTTTTTTCCACAATAGCAATAGCACTTTATTTCTGCAGACAGTCCTTTTCATCCCTAAGGTTACATATTGTGTACTTATTTCATTGGTTAAGCATATTACTAGTGTACCGTCTATTGGTTAATAGCTTTTGCATACTCTTGCTCATGGTTAGGACAACATCCCTATCTTGTGGTTGCATGTTCGTCCTTGTACTTGTTTATCTCTCATTTTCACGGGCACGGTTTCAAATCGTCAAGGTCAAAACTATTATTGAGGCCTGCAGTCCAGCTGCAAACCTCCACTCTCAATGACGTCCCCAAATCTGGGATGTTTACTTCCTAAATCTGCGCTTTTACATCCTTAAATTTACGGTTGTTATCATCCTGCAGCATACTGCATTGTGAGAAACCTTCTGCTCTCAGTTCATATACATTATTGCTCTATTTCTGAACAGTGTAATTAGGTCTCCAGAGCTTGCTTTCTTTATTGAAAAAGACACAGGTATTAAACAGGAATGGAGAAATATTCCAGCTCACGAGTCAAAGCAGATAATTGAAATGGTAGGATGAGCCTTAAAATTAGTTCAATTCACATCTGAATATAGTTCATATCTCACTGGGAACTGACTGTCCTTTCTCTTCTTTGTCTTCATTTTTTTTTTCCCCTGCTGCTGTTTCATTTGGAAGGTGCTCTTTAGTAAGTACTGCAACTCCAAAGATATTATGGACCTCTTCTGCATTGCAACAGGGCTACCAAGGTAGGTCTCTCTTAATTTGTGACATTCATTTCACTTTTTTCCTTTATTTCTGGGGACAATTCAAAGACAGGCCCCAAATGATTATTTTACCTGCTATTCAGGCTTCTCTCTCATTCCAGTCTACTGGAAGAAGAAATTGGGGGAATCCATAAAGCAAGAGCTGGAAAGGTGCACAAAGCTCTGGCAGGCATTGAGCCACCTCAGTGCTGGCTGTGCTTGAGAAACAGAGTGGAATAGAAGAGTTATAGTCTAAAAAAATAAGAGCAAGTGCAGAAGCCCAGCCCTGAGTGCACACAGGTTGTGTGCGCCTACTAGTTATACATCAGCACTACATTTTTGCCCGTATAGAGCAAAAAGCAACCTTATGTTTCGAATCTGTTTTTTAGAGAAAGATCTGGGGTCAATGAGAAGCATTGTCACTAGGTGATAAGGTTTCTATTTAGATACACTAAATCTAATCCCAGGTACGGGATACTTAAACACAAAATAACACAGCAGAATCATTTTATAGAACATAAATATCCCCAAATCCACTGCCCAGGACAAGTATTTTCTAATTCATGTTGTCCCACAAAGTTCATGCATCACTCCTGCTGTAATTTCCTGTGGGGTTTGTTTCTCTTACCTTCAACCTAGAAAGCAGCATCAACTTAAATGCCTGTGTTGAGAGGGATCCAGGATCAGGTGCAAGTGTGTGTTGGGGTTGAGGGGTTAGTACATGGTGGAACATAGCATGGTGTAGCACCCAGCCACTTCTGCACTACCTGTCCAGGGAGGTGGTGCAGGGGGATGGAAGCCCCTTAGTCACACCTAGAAGGGAGCATCTGCTGTCTGCATACAGATCTTGAGCAGCACAGGGCAGATGCACAGCAGCATGCAATAAGCCGTGGTCCTTACATTGGTACATGCAGATTTACAATACAGAAAAAGCACAGAAAGAAATAAACAAGTCCTTCAATTATGAGTTTATTGCATAACTCTAGCTCTGAAGATTGAAAGATAAATTTGTCTATATTGACTTAGAATTTGCATAAGCTGCTGGGCAGAATTAATGCCCTTTGGTGTTTAGCCTGGCTGTTACCTCCCATTTGACATTAGAGAGGTTAATAATTCTCATTTGCCTATGACATCATGTACTTCTATTCCATCATCCGGGAAGCTTTCTTTAGTAGTTTTACTGATTCATGTTCAAGGTGTTCATTGCGTAGTTGGGGTTTTTTTTTACATCAGAAGACTCCCAAAGAACAATTAATTTCAACCAGGTTCCTGGAGCTTGAGCTTATGAGATCACACCTACCACAGTATGAAAAAAAAAGAAAAAGTCCTCATATTCAGCTAGACATTTGTTATGTTTGTTTTGGTAAAAGAGTAACTAAATAATTTCAAGACATTCATAGTGCGGGTAGTCATTTGTATAGTGTGAGTCAATACATAGCTGCCTAATCAATTTATCACAAAACATAGGTTTTTACCAGAAATTATTGGTTGATGAGTCAACAAAATACATGAGTTAGCAGAGAGCAAAGTCTCTCTGAGATCAGAGATGATTACACAGTGTTTTGCCAGAAATATCTCTGGTGACTGAAATAGGTGAAGCATCAAGCCTACCCTGCCCTGTGCTTTGACTCTGCACCAAGGTAAAAATGGGTTGGAGACAGGGCCAGGTCAGGCCAGGAGAGCTGCAAAAGAGAAGATGGTTATGGACCATATGTAGTAGCACAGAATTTCAGCCAGTATTTCTAGGTCAAATAAATCTCTTGAAACATGCTTTTCAGAAACACAACAATCTCCGTTTTGACGGCAGACAATTGTATGGTATCCATTGATCCGACAATGCCTGCAAACTCAGAGAGGTAAGCCTTGCTGCAACCTGCTCTTCAAAAATAGGGTCAAGCCCAAGGGAAGGGGTGGTGGTTGCTTGCAGAGGTATTTTGTGTGCAGTGGGACATGAGCAACTCCCTGGAGGAAGGGAGATGACGGTAAGATGCATGTTGGCTTATAACACTAATGCCTGCTGGGTTTGAAGATTTGTACTTGTTATTAAAGTATGAGTAATTGTCTGAGGGAAAAATACCACTTTTAAGTATTTAATGTAGAACATCTGTTCCCATCCCACCCCATTTGCTGTCAAGGCTCCCAGCTCCTTTGTTCTCCCACTCCTTTATTGCTCTGCTAGGACACAACCACAATATTACTTGAAAAGTGAAGTCAAAGTCTTTGATGAGGTTAGGTCTCTCCCATGCTGGCTTTGGCCCTTCCAGACTTCAAATGCCTTTCTCTTTTTCTCCTTGGCTTCCTGTTGCTTGTTCAGCCTGGCACTTTTAGTTTCACTCTTACTACTTGGAGTTACTCCTGCTATTATTTACTTCATGGCATACTTTGTCGTGACTTATCACTAGTATTACTATCACTGACACCATGTGGCAGAGCCCAGCAGTTGGGAGGGATCTACTGCATTGGATGATGCGCAAACACAGAGCAAGTAGATAGTCCCCACTACTGGAGCTCCATTCTGACCTGTAAAATTTCCACACCATCTCAGTCTACATGCTGTCAAGGCTCGCCAAAGAGAAGGCATTTTTACCAGGTTTGTTGCATGACCATACAGCACAAGAAAGATCTCTCTGTCTCTAGCTCAGTAGTAATTGGAGGGTCATGTGTTCATAAAAAGTGCATATTGCATATTTAAACTAATAGGTTTTAAGAGAGCTTAAAATATATTCAAATGCTTCTTCCTACTTCTCAGGGAGTATAGATGTGAAATACAAGCTGCTTTCTGAATGTTGCTAACATCAGCACTCTCTGACTCTTCCAGATCTCCATACAAAGTGATACCTGTTGCCACTGGGCAGCTCTCAGGTAAAATGACCCTTTTGAACTGAATTTAGTAAATCTGAATTTGTGAACATTTGCATGTGGAAATTACATAGCTATGATGCAAGAAGGAAAGATGATGGTGTCATGGTTGTAGCTATGGCAGAATAAGAAGTGTTTGATCATGGTGTTCTGGAGGAAAACTACAAAAAAGTCCCCAGATTTCAATATATTTGGGGGTGAGGTGGAATGGCTGGGGTTCTGAAGACTCACAGTGCTTAGCTCTGGTCTGACTCACGTCACTGATGTCCTGGGGAAAGTCTCGCATGGAGCAGCATGTTTTTTTCAGGCAACGCAGATGATGTTTGAAAGCCTGTCCTGCAGTGTTTTGTTAAACTTGTTCATCTCTCAACAAAACTCTGCTGGAAAGCTGAGCACAACATTTGAACTCCATGTTATTTCCAAATGGCTGAGGAGAGAGCACAATTTCTGTTGTGGGCATGGTAGCTTTCAGTGTAATAAATATTTAAACACACCTGACAAGATTAAAGCAGTCCTGGATGAAAAAACATATCTGGAAGACATTCCCCAGCGCACAACACTGCTGTACTCCACAGGCAGGACTGAAGTTGCACTTCTACCATTTGTCTTTGCCTTCCAGCACCATGCTCAGGCCAGTAGCTTGCAGGCACTGGAGCAGAGCATTTGCTTGGGGAAATTCCTGTGAAGTATCTGGCTCATGGTCTCTCTCATCTGTGTGTCTGCAGTATCTCCTGCCACTTGCTCCCAAGCAGCCTGAGCAAGAGCCATAGCCTGTACACTGCAGAGCTACAGGGAGAGGCTGGCTGCTGAGGCAGGGGCTGCAGGAGGATAGGAGACGTCAGCTGGGGACATAGCTTGGAGCAGTAAAATAGGAAGATAGGAGAGACAAGGTGCAAGAGGTTATGATTATCTTGAAAATGTAGAGTGCACAGAAAAAACAGAAGGGAGCCAGAAAGTCTGAGGCTGGAAAAAGTGATCAGCAGGAATGAGTGAATCTCTTGGGACAGAGGCAAGGCAGTTTTGCTGGTCCCACCTTGTCTTCTTGCTAATGCTAATTAGCAAGACTAATGTGACTGCTAACGGGAAAGAAGCTGTCTCCTAAACTGTGTTTTATGGCAAACTCTGCTGGAACAGCATCACTCTTTCAGACCAGGAGTACACTACTTGCTTTATCAAACCAGAAAAGGTGGAGTCTTAACTAAAACGTGTGTCTCTGTGTACTGGCTGGCGTGGGTAACCGATTGTTGCTTGCCCCAAGATGGAGAAAGATTGGCAAGCAGGGCCATCAGGGCTCTGCTGGGAAATGTCATTGTGTTACACCAGCTGGGAAGTTGATAGAAGGGCTTTCTAGAAAATATACCTTTTTTTTTTTCTAGAAAATCTGCCTTTCTTTTTTTCCTAGCATGAAGCTAACCACATATTTTTATAAGACCATGAATGACTTTTCACACTCTCCCAGGGCCCTCATTTTTCACCCCAGCTGACAGCACATGGCTCTGCTTTGTGCAGAGCTCACTGTGTCAGCAAGATCTCTCTTCCCTCCCTGCATTTTATAAAACAAGGATTTCCAAAGATCTAAGCTGAAAAGGGCAAGAAAAATTCTGATGGTAGGTTGTCAAAGCATAAGTCAGAGTCTATGGAAAGAGGAGGAAAGTTGAACTGAGTGTGATGGAACTAATGTTCCTTGGTATCTGTTTCTCTTTCACATGGGTTGTCATTAATCTTAAGCATTCCTGACATTTTGCTGAGAGTAGGAAGAATAAACAGAGTGGGAAATTGTTCCTCTTCATTAAAGAAAAAAAACCCAGCTCTGTTCTACTCTCCACTTCTTAAACAACTCTGCCTGCATGATTCTGCTTCCCAAAGCAATTCATCCACATACATGCCAAAAAAGAGGTCACCCCAATTTTCACAGCAGTGGGAGGTAACACACCTCTTTTCAGCAGTCTCCCAGGCAGCTGGAAAAGAATGATGCACTCTTCAGTGGAACAAAGATTGTAAAAGGTGGGACTGGAAAATACGATCCTTTGGGAGGAAAATATAAGCAGTGGCTTTTATCCAGCAGAGATATCCACCGGAGTCCTGCTAAGAAACCGTTCTTCATTTCCTGGACCTAGTCATGGGAGAGGGTTGGAATTAAAAAATTTATTATTCCAGTGAGTGTCTGTTGGATGCAGTGGCAATCGCTGTATCACCGCAGGGTCAACTGTCTGCAAGGCAAAAGTGGGGGCCCAGCTGGCTGGCTCTAAGCCTCTGGGACCATTGCATCATGTGCTGTCCCTCCTCCCATGGCCCCAGACCAGAAGGCACATGGCTACCCAAGCAGAGCATCAAAATCCTGATGCCAAACCCTTCCTTCTCTCTGGGGTGTTTAAACTCCCAAGCCTATCGAACAGGCATCTTCTCCCTCCTGATAGCAGAAAGACTCTAGTCTGAGTCCTCGTGGTGGAACAGGCTCAAAACTCACAAGCAGATGGCTGTGTTGTGGCTGTAATTAGTAGGGTTCAGGCACTCTGCAATATTGCTGGAGATGCCAATTAAGTGAGCAAATCCTACTAGCAGCACACTCTTGAGAAATAAATTGGAGTCTGTTACGTTTCTGATAGTGCAGAGAAAGGAGCTATTGAAGAGCTCAAGTGAGCTTGATCCACCATGGTCCTAAAAGGGGGGCAAACACAAGCAGGAGCTTTCTTACTGTTCCAAAGTTTGGACAGCAAAGCAAAGGCAACTGAACGAGCCCCTAAAGACCCACCAGGTATGTAACCTGAAAGAGCATAGCCCCAGTTCCCTCTGCACCTCTGTCTCCAACTTGTTCTAGTGGGTCCTTCAACACGAGCATCCCCTCATCCCTAGGGAAACAGGTGAGGAACTCTGAAGAGAGCAGTGCCTGACAGGGATGGAGGCCAGCACATGGAGAGAGCTCACCACCTGCCACTCCTTGCTCAGCAGTCTCAGTGCAAGGGAACCCCACCAGTACACTTTGGAGCTGCTTGGCCAGGCTGAAGCTGTAGGCAGCGTCTTCACTTCCCACTTCACTTGCCGTTCGGTCATTTGCCTCTTCAGCTAACAAGCTATCTGGCACTTGCATGGGGAAAAGTCGAGGGTCTCTCCCCAGAGATATCAGTTTGCAGTGGGAGAGCTAGCTCAACCAAGACCTCTGCAGCTGCCTGCTAGAAGGCCCATGTCTGCACTAGTGCTAACCTGGCCTTGCACACCGCTAAGCCCACCACCGACTACATCAGGGACCCACAGGGACCACTCTTTCCCCCAAATGATTAAATACACAAGATCTTGTGCAGATTGCTCTTGGTAAAATGACAGAGGCTTGTCAATGTGTCTAAGTCATCTTATTCTGGGATCTCTCTCTTTTCCTTTTGGAGGCATATTCACACTTGCAGCTCAGGCAAGACTGAAGAGGCAGAGATTGTGAGAGAAAAATCCCTCTCCCACCTGCTACTCCTTACATGCATCCCACATGGATGCGTGCATCAGGACAGGACCAACTGCTTCAGGATTACTCACCTGAGTGGGGGCTTGCATGCCACAGCCCAAATTAACCTGAGCTATCAAGAGAATTTGGTACTTGATATGACATGATCCACAGACACGGGCTTGGACTTGAAGCGCATGCCTGACTGTTTGTGTTTTTTAAATTCCCCTGACTACCCAGATCCAAACGAACCACAGAAAGTGAAATACTGACAGGAGCCTGAGCCAGAGGCACAAGCACATGTAATAAAGAGACCATGTGGCAGGAATTCACCAGCCTGATCCTGGAAGAGAAGAGCAGGCATCCATGTCCTCCCAGTCTTTCTTGGCCACAGCAGAAAAGACAGGGGGAAACCAACCAACCCCACAAAGCCACACACTCCCTGCTTACACCCCACTGAGGCTGGGAGGATGGCAAGGGGAGCCAGGGAGAGCAGGAGGGTAGAGGTGGCTCCCCAGCCACGATTCCTGTGGGTAAGGCAGGAGAGAAGAGTCACTGCCAAGCAGTGTGAGGCAGAGGGTACATGCCAGTGGGTTGTAAGCCATCTGTGTCAGTGCACGGGTAACCTGGGCTGCCCCAACGTGTGCCTGGTCCCCGTCTGGCAGGGAAGGTGTGAGCTCGCTGCCAGCCCTCCTATCCAGCCACAGCAGGAGTCGCAGGAAAAAGTGCTGCTGCCATATTCCCCCACACCTGCTCTCTGCCCAGACCTGCTGGAGATGGGGCTGCTGGGAGGGAGGGAAAAATGGCTCCTTGCTCTGTGATGCCTTGGCCAAGCTCCTTGCGGAACTTGGCAGGAGCCAGTGGGCAAGGAGCCGAAGTCCCTGTGCCCACAGTGAGCATGGGAACGAACCATGGGAAACCCAGGAAGGCCTGAGCTGGCCTGTCCCCTGCCTGGCAATGCGCTATTGCAGCATCTTCTGGAGGGTGTTTTTCTAATTTTCATTTGTCATCTCTAAAACACTCTGCATATTGTTCAAAAATCTGACTTGCTGAACACCTGTGTTTGCCAACATTGCACATTCCTGCTGCTGGTGGAGGGTGAGCCGAGAAGAAGGTTGTTGGTTTTTGGATCGCTGTAGGCAGGAGCTGGAGACCCTCTGCCAGGTGCACCGGCTGCCCCTGCTAGGTGCAGTAGGGTTTCCTTTTTGCAGAGGGAATCGCAGCAAAACAAAGGAAGCAACTGAGGGAAAAGGTAGCTATGTGCACCTGGGGTATGAACCCTGCCCAGAGGTATAAAAAAGAAGACGACAGAAGGTAATGAAGAGAGTAAAAGGACATCTAGCCCTCTTCACAAAGGAGTGGACAAGTGAAACTAAATGATGTTGGCACGAGTTATCATTTTCTCAGTAAACAGAGTTTAGCAGAGGTCTTCCCCTCAGAAAGGAGCAGGACAAAGAAATGGATCTTCGTCTCTTTAAGATGAGACTAACTGCCACTCTTAGTCATATATCTTTACTGCACCCTAGGGTTATAAAAACATACATCTTCGTTTTGAAAGTCTTTTATTACATCCATAAACATCAGATTGCAGCTGACTGTTTCCTGGACGAGAATGTCCTAGTACTCCGAGTGAGTTTTGACAGGGGGAGGGAGTGAAAGTAAGATTGGCTTTTTTTTTTTTTTACTGGAACGGTGTTTATAGGGAACTTGTCAGTCTCTGGCATGCTACAGCCACTGTCAGAGAGCTGAGCAGCATCGAAGTGAGAGGACGCGGGTTTCTCTGCTTATTTTCACTGTTGGACCATCCCAGGTGCTGCAGACGGTAAGCTTTCTTCCTGTCTTAAGTAGGACGCAGCATTTGCTTTGTTCCAGAGCTGGGGTTTTGAAATGGCTTTTGTGAGAAAACTGAAAAACAGGTCTCTGTGAAAAGAACTGCTCTTCATTTACTCTGCTGTCCACTCTACCGGGAGTCAGAGCACAGCGAAAAGAAAAAGGGGAACTGAATCTGAGACTTTCAAAGTGCTTGATCCAGTTTAGAGACACAGCAGTAACAGTCAAATCAGTTTGACCAGCAAGGTGAATGATCTTGACAAATATTTCTGACATCACTAATACCTGAGGAATTGCTAATCCTTTCAGCAGGTACAAGAGCTATTATTTAGAAATATGGTGTGAATGTTGGGCTGTATTTCTCTCTGATGTGTTTTGCCTGGGTGATTGCACTCATGGGGCATCATGCTCCCTCAGGCAAGTGCAAGAAGAAGCTTTAGAAATGCCATCGGGATTGTAGGGTATAAATGGGTGTTCAGTAATCTGTGGTATGTATATGAGAGCATGCAATGTTTCTACCCCTTGAGCATGAGAAACCAAGAGTACATCCACGTTGCGGGCATGAGAACGACTGCAGCACAGTTCAGTTTAAATTAGCTGGTGGGGGAGAGTGGGATCAATCTCGAAACAGCAGCTCACAGCTCAGCAAAGGTGATTTATGCTTCCCCTGTCTGTGTGAACACAGTGTGCGCAGACTAGAAGATAGGGAAACATTGCTATCATACTTCTTCTTCCTTCCTAAAGTGTACTGTCCCTCAAAATCTAGGGTCATGTGTAAGAACCTGTTTGCTTTTCCCTGTGTTAGTTGCAATTAGTGATTAGTTGCAATTAGTTGCAATTGTGATGGTCTCAGGAAGGGGCTGGGGCTTCAACAGGCTGACTTCCCCAAGCTGGCTGGAGCGCCAGAGTTGGCTGTGGGAGGCTGGGAGGTACCAGTGTGAGTGCTCCCAGTGCGGCCATCGCCGCCGCAGCTCAGGCAGCAGTGGGATCCCAATGGGATCCCCACAGTGCCTCTGTCCAAGCTGTGTTCTCAAGGGAAAAGGGGGTTAGAAAACTTGTGTCCTGCTGTGTCCATCCCAGGAATCAGGAAGGGTGGACCTCATTTTGCAAAGACAGTCACTTTGGCATCTCACATTTGCCTGAAATTTATGCACAGCAGTAAGATCCATATGAATTTTCACCAAAAAAATGGTCTCCAGGGTAATGTCCCAGTGTCAATTGGAAAGGCAAGCTGGGTTATCTTGTGTTCATAAGCTGCTATGTTGTTTATGGGCACTCTGACACAGTGTGCTGATGATGTAGAGACAGTCCTTGTGAGCCAGACCTTTCAAAAGCGGATGGCAATTCTATGTGTCCTACTCAAGAAACACAAAAGGGTTCTCCTATCCAGAGAGTGCTGCCTTAAAACAAGCCACCTCTCAGAGACCCAGTACCCCCAAAAAATACTTCTGAAAACCTTGCCTGTAATCTGCAGCCAGAGGAAGGCAGGTGAGATGAAGAGTCATTCCTAAATGCTGTCACTGTTCAAAAGACCAGAATGACTTCTTGACTAAATGCCTCACTGTCAGGTCTGGAAGTCTGGGGATGCCACTTTGAAGGGGAGTTGAGGTTGTCCTCTTTCCTCTGTCATTTTCTGTTACAACTCCCTCCTATTTTTTTCAGAGAAAGAAGAATTGTTCCAGAATTTATTGGGGCAGATTGCCGAGCAGTTCTCGAGGTAAGAAGCTGAACATCACTATTTGTTTAAAATGTTATTTCTTTTATCAGTCTAAAGTGAAATTTTCATAGGAGGAAGAGGGACATTTAAGATCTCTTTCAAATCCCACTCTTCCTGACAAGTTTAGGCCCAGTACACATGTTATTTCCTGCTGACAGCAATACAGTAGCTTAAACCAAAAGTGATTTTGGTGATTATCTTTAATCTAAAAAGGAGATCAAGTAGTAAATATAAATGTTCTTGTTGTGTTTCTCCCCTTCTACGAGGCAAAAGAAATGCTTCTTTGTTGATCAATCAAATCATCTGATTTTTCATTTTTTGCTATTATCACCCAAACATGTCTCTCCTCCAAGAGGTCATCTCAACAGCTGTATAGCTGCTTATTTTATTCCAGCTGGTTTCAATAGGAGGGATCAATCCCACCACAGCTCAACAAATCACCAGCATAGCTCAAAAGGAGGAGGGCCTCAGAGTGTGCAGACACCAAGATGCTACTGTCAGGCAAAGCATTATCAATTTAACTTTGCTTCCCTGGGGGGTACAATAACAAGTCACTGTTGAGAGAGAGGTTGATGAAGTGTTGCAGAGCCAGAGTACATTCCAAGGGCCATAACAAAATCATGTGTTGTTAATTTTTCTGAAAATTAAATCTGGATATATTTTGTGCCCTAATTTTAGCATTTCCATGGGAAATTTTCTTTTCTTTATATCAACCACAGTTGGACAGATCAATCCTCTGAAAAATATAGACATTTCTAGCAGAAGTCCTTTGTACCTAGGGTAGGCATGGCACCAAATGTATAACATTAATACATGAGGGTTTTCTTTTCAGGGTTTTTAAAATCAATGAACTGAAAACGGAAGTAGCTAATCACTTGGCAATGCTGGAGAAAAAAGTTGAATGTGAGTGTCCCTTTATTCATATCACAGTGGGAATTGGTGCTTCAGAAATCCCTGCCTTGCTGCCCTTGTGATACCCTCCTCCTGTCCTGCTCCTCACAGCCCTGTTGCTTTCTCCAATTGTTCATAATTTAGCTGGCCTCCAGCCCTAAAGGCCACCAGAGATCCTGGGATGAGGTGTGGGGAAGGCAGAAGCCCATGGTGGCACTCACCAGCAGGGAGAGGTTGGGGAGGGACATCCTATGTTGCAGGCATCTGGAGCATCTCCCAGCCTCCCCTTTGAGGAGCTGCTGAGCCCTCTGCTGAGCTTTGAGCCCAGAATCACGTCCTCCTGCTATCATGTCCTGCAGCAGAGGGTCTCCACTGCTCACCTCCCCCTCCCCACCTCCAAGCCCCCCCGACCTGCCGTTCCATGTCCTCCCATGCCCCAGTCCTCCATCACCTCCCTTGCACCAAGGGGTGACTCCCTCACGACTTTGCACAGGCCCTCCCTGCAAAACTCTGGCCCCTTAACATGGCTGGGGCTTGCACTCAATGCTGCATTTTGTATTTAATTACAGGAGGGTAATGAGGCTGCCTGCTTTCTACTTTAAGATGGCCACTTGCTATTGCCAACATTTAAGATAGATGCTTGCACAGGTCAAATGTTGTCTTGAAGAGAGACTTTTTTGTTTCAGAAATGCATTTACTGAGTGGTCAGGTCAGTCCTCATCGCTGACTGAGGTCCAGCACTGGGACCTGACTGAATTTCTGCTCAGAGTCATGTCACACGTCTCCCTCTGCCAGGAAAAGGCCCAAAATAGGGCAAAGCCTTTCCCCGCAGCACGCACTCGTGCTGTACATGGGGCACAAACACAGTGTGAATGCCAAAGTGTCCATAAACAGGCAGCGTAGCACACGCTGCAACGTAGATGGAGGGGACATCTTGTTGTCTCATGAGGCAGTGGTTTCAGGGCTGCAAACATGGGGGTTCACCCCTCACTGGCCATGTCACCCAGCAGACAACTAGGCAGTATCAATTTCTTTATTTATTCAGTGTGTTAAAAGGACCACAACTGTATTCAGTTACTGTGCAACAACCAAGTTAAGTTCATCTGGTCAAGGAGCTCCTTTTCTGGTTTTTGAGGATTTCCTCCCTTCCACCGTACAGTATTTGAGTTGTTGTTTTCTAGTATATTATGCAGAACATAGGTCCAAGAAAGGCAGGGAGAAGATATGAATAAGACACCGTCACCCAGCACTGTTTTGACACCAAAGGCAACATCCTCTCTGATCTGCAGCATTTAAGCCAGGAGCAGGCAGAGTCTTCCCCAGCACTACAGCTACAGAAAGCACTTTCTCACTAGAGCTGGATGAGAAAAAAAAGTTTCTGGTTCATGGAAGAAGTTGTTTTCTTCAAATTTCCCCTGACCAGAAGCTACCTTGACCCTGCAGTTGCTCAGTGAGACTGATGCCTTTGTCAGCACAGAGAGGAAAAAATGTCCTTATTCAAAGAGCAGCTTCAGGGGAAGCTCTCCTTGAGGCCACCCCAGCCACAGGCTCCTGGTGGGGTGGAAGCCCTCCGGCGATGTCCATGGAGCAGGCAACCTGAGGCATGCCTACCTCCAGCACAAACCTCTGCAAAGAGTCTGAGTAGTAATCCCTCCCTGTCTGCTTGGCTGCCATTTTTCCCAAGGTTCTGCTGATTTATTCTTCTGTCCAAAAGAAAAAAAAAAAAAAGAGAAAAATTAGCTCAGTCACTCTGCATTTTCTGTGAAACTTCTGACCAACTCCAGTTCTCAGGGCTAAGTGCCATGGACTAGAGCAAATGAGCAAGCATTCCTGTGGGTCTGCCTATCCTCTTAGCAACTATTCCAGCCAGCTAAGGGGCTGATTTTTTGGCCACTGGCTCCCCTGGGATCCCTGGCTGCACCCTGCAAACACACTGCCTTTCAGCACTGGCATTTCACAGCAGTGTTGGGAGATAACGAAGATTTGTAGACTGCTGCCAGCAGAGAAGAGCTGTACGCTTGCACTTTCCAGCACTTTATTACTGCTGGTTTAGGGAAGGCAGCCTACCCAGAGCTGCTGTGCAGGTGAACTGAGTTCAGTGGTCCCCAGAAGAGGCTTCTTGCTGTAAGTGGGTCTCACTGCTGATGGAAATCGCAGCAGATGTAGCAGTCTGCTGCCATTCTGCCTGAGCGCTCACCATCCCATCTCCAGCAGCCTCAGCCTGTGGGAAGGAGGTCCCTGGGTTGCCTGTCTACCATGTGCACCCATCTGCTCAAAATTGGACTTCCAGAATTTGCAACACAGCTAAATCTGCAACATTTTGAAATAATCCCAGGTTTTCATGTTTAAAAAGCAAAACTGTGAGAGAGAAAGGGAGTGTCCAATCCCCCTGCTCGAGCTGTGCTCCCAGAGGTTGCTTTAAGAGCTGTGTTTCAGTGCTGGATTCAGCCCAAGGTTTTCTTTAGACAGCACAGGGTCTTTTCAGGAGGTATTTCTTGCTGCAGAATAATATAATTGGCCTTTAATCAGTGCACATGACAAGGCCATTTATCATTTGTGAGCCAAATGTGAAAAGAACTGTGCTTTTGTTTTGCCTTTTCTCCTACCTCCTTTGGAGATTCTTTATCCACCACTTTCACATGCGATCTCCAGGATTTCTTCTCTAGAGGGGACATGTGTGTGGGGATAAGTACTCATGACAGCTCCACATCTGCACCTCACATAAAATGTTCTCAGCTTCCTTCCTGTTACTGTCTAGAGACTACATCACAGAGATATGTTTTCAAGGAGCCAAATCTTTTAGCTGATTTTTAAATCCCATCTAAAGCTTATGACTTCCCCTTGGAAAACATGTCCACGCAGGGCAAGCACTGGTGGAATGCTTTGTCCCGTGGCTTGACTCTGCTCCAGTGTTTGCACAGCAGCCCACACATGAATAAGGGAGTTGGCAAAGACACTTACAATTTGTAAGCATCTCATATCTACCTTAAGAAAATAATTATGTAAATCCTCTGCTCCCCTGGAGAGGTTTTGGAAGGAAACTAAAGAGATGCAATACAAAAAAATGCTCAGGGCTGCCATTTTTGCGCCACAACTGCTCTCTGCAGTTACCTGCCCCACTATCCTATCTGTCTGATAACTCTACTTTGCTCCCACAGCTTCAAATAAACATTGACCACCATTTAGAGAGCTTGGCAAATGGGCTACCCACAAACTTCTCCTGGATGAATACACTGGGGTGGTACATAGCAGCGTGGGGCCTGCAGGTCAGCTGCAGCTGAACATTGGTAGCTGGAGTACCCGAAAAGTGCAGCCAGATACCCAGAATGAAGACACTGAATAAGCAGGAGAGCATCTTGCCTGTACCATCAGATTGTGGTCACCCAAAGAAATTGCTTGTAGCAATGCTAGGTAAAAAACATTAATCTGGAAATAAGATTTTTAAGTGGAGGGTATCCCTGTAATCAAACATAAATCAAAACCCTTTCCCTTTCCTCTCTTAATATGTGGCATTTTGAACTTGGTTCATATGCCTCTGTTTTTCCCCTTTCCAAGTTCCAACAGTGATCTTTGTTGTTCCTAGCATAAAGAAAACAGAACTGGGTCTCTGCTTATCTACAGTTGTGCCCTTCTAAGGGATTTTTTTATCAATTACATGCTATCCTCTAAATAAGTGGGATTTTGATTATTCTTTTCTAAGAAAGTAACTGATTATACAATTGTACGTTCCCTCGAGTCCCCTGAACTACAGCTTGTCCAGGCAAACAATGAGTTCAGTAAACAAACAAGCTGTGAAATGATTGCATATGAATGACATGTACTTAATAAACGGTGCTGTATTATGTCCTTGAGCACATTGATAGTTCAACGAGAGGGGAAGAAAAGGGAGAATATTCTCATACTTGCACTAGGTTCTCAGGGCAATGTGGAATGAAGTGCATTGCTGCATAAACAGGCAATCAAACTTTTTGCCTTGTGGCACTCATAATTACATACAGAAGGGAACATAGGATTTTTTGTGCCGCATGCAGAAATAACCTTTGATTACAAAACTGATTGGCAAAAAGAAGTGACAGATCTTCAATACCTAAAAAAGAAATTAAATCAATCGCTACAGCAAAACTTTTCAACATTTCTCTCTCTCTCTCTCATGCATTCTCACTTTGGTTTCTCTGTATCTAGTGATGCCTGTCAGAGCTACTTAATGCTCTGTGTGAACTTTCAAATTAAAACCTTTTTATCTTAATGGAAATTTTAATCTTACCGGGATGTGTTTGCATAGCTGCGCTTATCATCCCATCATGGAAGGGTTTTTTTGCTCAGGATTTCCTTTGATTCGTGTTCTACAGCAGAGAAGTGAAGGCACCAGAACAGCTGACTGCTGCTAACAATTGTGGAAAAGCTGAGACGTTATAGCCAGTCTGTGAATTAAAATACTGTAGCTATTATCGAAAATTGGCAGCAGATAATTCCTATGGGCTTTCAAGATATATCGCTTTGGCAGCACCTGCACTTTTGAAAACTGGGGCAAACTGTAAAAGCTTTCTGGCTCACTGGATAACCCCACTGTTAGAGCCCTTTGAAATTTTGCACAAATGTGAAACAAGATCCTTCAACTTTTGCCATGGTAACGTGCCTGTTGTTTTCCTTTGTTGACAGTGGAAGGCCTGAAAGTAGTGGAGATTGAGAAATGCAAGAGCGACATTAAAAAGATGAGGGAGGAAATGGCAGCAAGAAACAGCAGGTAAGTTCTGCTTTGGACCTAGCCAAAGAAATAAGCATCTGGTTTCAAACCCTAATGCAGCATTTCCGCAGAATTGAGTTACCTTCTGGGCTTTGAAGTAAAGGAGAAGCGAAACCAATAGCCATTAAGGGCAGTGGCTTTAATTTAACATTTGAATATCTGTAGCCATTCATCAGCTAAAATAGGTTGGGCCATGAGAACAGAAAAAAAGGTCTTGCAACAGAGAGTTATTTTTCACCAGACAAAATGGGAATTCTTCATACAGATTTACTGGAAGAGAGTGAATGGGAAAAGAACTTCTGCATAGTGCAGTGTTTGGTTGGGAACCAGCTAATGCTCAAACCAGCTCCAATGTGTTCTGGGAAAATATCAAATAAATATGTAGCAGTTCTTCTAATTATGATCTCATCCTATTATAAATCATCCATTTCAAATTCAACAAGAAACTGGGAATTTACTATCTAATTCAAGGGCTCACCATGATTGTGAAGCTTGGTTTTGCTATAATTAAAACAACATCAGAAAAAATTGCATTTTGTATGGTACCTGGTCTCAACTGGAAAGTCTGTCCCCCGTATCACTGAAATACCCCATTAGGAAAAAACAATCATCACTGAGGGATTAAGAATACTTCTGGGAAGGTTGCTGAAAAGGCTATACTGCACTGCTTGAAGTGTGGGTGAAAGGGATTTTTCTCAGCAAATATTAAGTCTGCTATCTTGACAGCCTGCCTTTTTTTCTTCATTTGGGTTAAAGGTCTCTGACCTTTAATCAAAGCTATTTCCTATTGAGGGCAATGGGAGATTTGCTAAAAGAATTAGGCTTTATAATCACTCGCTTTTATAAGTTTTTCTATCCAGATATGTCAGGAGGCATGGTGTTAATACGCTCCTATTAGGTCTAAGGCCAAACTCAGCTGTCATACTAGCACAAACACAGACTAACCTTATTAACCTCAGATCTGCTCCAGATTTATACCAGTAGGATGGATTACAGTTTGCCCTGTGACTTACATCATTTCTTGTTCAGGTGTGTGAGGAAATCTCATTAGAAAAAATCAGAGCTCAGATTGGCAGCAAATGCAAAAACGTGTATGCTGGGTGAATATCATGTGTGCCAGTGCATGTGTCTTGGTTTTTCCTCAACTGTTATAGGGAGCTGGGAGAGCTGCATCTATAAGCATAGTGACACACAGGCAGATAGGGAATTAAAATCAAAAAAAGAAGTTATGGTAATTTACATTTGCTTTGTTGCTGCCACGCACATCAGGAAGTATGAGATTGTCCCAGCAGCAGCCATGAGTCATTCCTGTCCCACACCTTGTCACCTTACAATCTATATTCTGTAGTATAAACAGCAATCTGTTAACAAGAAAAACAGGAAAGGAGAGTTCTATGTTTGCCCAGTGCAGCCAGCTCCAGCTGAGGTCTAGTCTTTGCTGAGAGCTTGTAGTGAAATATGACAGCTGCCAAAAGCTAGAGACCATCATGAGCTTGATGCTGGAGAGTTGTGGTAAAATTCGTTTTGGTGCTCTGCAGGAGGTAGTGCCGGGCACAAGGCACACAAGCTAGCTTGCTCTGAACTCACACTGCAAAGCTGCTCTTGCTGAAGCAGGAGCTTAACTTGCTCTGCTCAACATCACTTTGTGCCATATCAATGTGGCAGCTGCTTGTCACAGCTCTTCTTCATTGCCTTGAACTGAGTCTTCCTCCTCCCAGCTTCACAAAAGCTCCTCTTCCTTGCACAAAATTCTGCCTATGGTTATCTGCACCCTAAGGGCTTGGGTCTCAAAGCAGCAGCTAGATGTGGCTAGGTTCAGTGTATAACCAGGGGTGGCTACGAGTCACCTCTTTTTGATGTAAGAGTGAGGAGGGGATGCTTCTTGGTGTCTGGCCATTAAGAGGGATGCCATCGGGAGTTGCAGAGGAATGAACTGTGGTTCCTTATTCCAAAGTGACTACAGCTCTGGAGAAGCCATGCCAGTAGATCCGTGGTGACCTCAGCCTAGGGGTGCTTCACCCCAGCACGGCTGAGCAAGCTCCCTCCCATTGGTGTGAGATATGTGCATGCTGTGGGGGGAACAGAGGGGTCCCAGGGCAAGTGAAAATGGTTTTGTTCCTTCTTAAAGTTGTCATCCCTTATGGAATGCCATTTGTTGCAGTTAGGGATCACCTCAAAATCTAATTAGTGTACACAAGTATGTGTGAGCCCGTATACTCCTTAAGTAATACGACAAGTGTACATGGTTGTATTCTTGTATGTTTACATATTGTTACATTTACTATTACACTACCAAACGACAGGGCAATGATGAACAGCTAGGTTTATAAAAGCCATCACGCAGAGTGAATTGTGCATCTCTGCTCTTTAGAAGAGCAAAGCAGCTCCACTGTATCCCCTCAAATTGCTTTTTTTTTGCTATTCTGCTTTTTGTGCTCACCACTAGCAGATGCTAATAACATTATAGTGTCATTTAAAATCATGATCATTTGCAGAAACAGTTTTACATTTGTCAAGGTCTGATGCATCCTGGCTCTGGTATGTTCCCCAGTGTTGTGGGATGAAGGCTTTGATGTCTTACTGCAGCTGGGAATTAGAGATAGTTGGCTGACCCTCAGCTAACCCCAGCAGCCAGCTCCAATTAGGGCAAGGAATGCCCCAATCTCACTATTTTTATCCTACTAATACGCATCACAGTGGAGTTTTGAGGAAACTGCTTTAGAAGTGATTAAGATAGCTTTTCACCAACTGAGAACTTCCTTAAACAGGGCAGGACAAGGCAGCTGGTTGAAGCCAGCTAACCACCTTGAACTGAAGGATGACACAACTTTTGCAGGATTCAAGTAACACCATCAGAAATGATAGTAGACATCCATGTTAAGAGTAGAAAAGACACCTGGACCAATTCCCAACAGAGAAGAGAAGCACTAAAAAGAGATGCAGTAGAGAATATATGAAAAAAAATTTAAAGGGACAAATAAAGTTAATGGAATAGCGTAGTTAATTTCTTTTGGGGTGTTTCTTTTAACTTCATTTGGCAGGAGGCTTGAAAAATGAGAAAGGATAATCCAAATGTTAGGACTACAGGGATGAATGCAAAATACAAGCAGATCAACCTCACATGAGAGCTACTAAAGTCAGTGTAACCAACTACCTGGAAAACATGTTGAGTTAAAGAATCACAACTGCCATGGGAGATACCACAGAGCTCTCAGTTTTATTGTGCCCCCAATAACTGTAAGGCAAGAAACTGCTCTCACACTGCAATGCATCAACCTAGATGTTGTGCAAAGGCTGTAAGGCTGCTGTGTACCTCCCACCATCATGGTCCTCTGCTCAGGTGGAATAGCTTGGGCCTTCCACATGCAGAGGAAGAAAGAGTAGAAAACTAGCAGTGGGTGCTGGTGTTAATAACCAGGCAAGTGTTAATTACTTATAATTGCTGGCAGCAGTTCCTTTCCTCCAGGACTGGGGAGTCAAGCAGACTTTGACAAACCTTTGCCTCACTGCTGTTGTCTTGCCTGAGGGGCATCGGGCAAGATGGTCATGCCATCAAAATGGATGGTCATACCCAAGCTTTTATGAGGCCTGGAGCTGTGCTGCAATAAGCCATGGTCTCAGTAGGTGCCTACACTAGTAAATAAGTACAGGCATGCCAGTGTCCATACACAGCATGGCCCCTGGCAGGGCTTTGCTGTCCTTGGACAACTATGCCTGCCATGGACAGCAAGCTGCTTGCTGAAAGGAAAGTTACTTGGTTTAAATAGAAGTGATTGGATCTCCATGGATTCATGCCTGAAACCACAGGCTCTTCACTCCTTTCTTGAATTCAAATAGATGGGAAAGGAGCAATGGTAGTGTTGCATAAGGGGAGAAAATCCTTAAGAGGTTCACACTTTCAAAGCCTTTGAACATCACATTAGAAAAAGAAAGGTACTTCTGGCATTTTTTGAGGCACTGTGGTTCTGTTCCCACAATGTTAAGAGCTGAATATTTCATTTCAGGACTAACTGTCCCTGCAAGTACAGCTTTTTGGATGAAAACAAGAGGCTGACTCCCCGGCGGGATGTACCATCCTACCCTAAGGTACTACACAATGCTTGCTCTTCTCAAAATCCTGCCATGCTCTTGCCATCCTGACAAGTGCTGGTTTACAATGCATGACTCCCTAGCCATCTACTTCCTAGTTATTCTAAATCCAAGACCTGATCCAAAATCCCTGGAAGCCAATGGAAAAAAGCTGTCATTGCTTGCAACGCTTTAAAGTTGGATCCTCAGTAGTCTCTAGTACTTGAAAGTTCATTAGTGTTTGAAATGTTAATGAACATTTATCATTCATCAGCATTTAATGCTCTTATGTCTAGTTATATTTGTTTATTCTCCATGCTCATAGCAAACAATCAAAAATAGTCTATGATGTTGTACTCAAATTGAAAATAGTGCTGCTGCCTGTTTTCTCCTAATGGATTACTTTTTAATTTAAAAAGCAATTTATGGGTTTGCTTCACCTAGGGAAGCAAAGAGAAAATGTGACATTGGATTCTCTCCAGATTGTTTCATTGTCCCTGTTAAAATGAGTTATTGTGTTTGCTAGAGAAAAGAGTAATGCTTGAAGAAAGATGTCTACTGGGCAAGTACAAGTAAAAATCTACAGTGATGAATGAGGCTGAAACCACGTAGCACACAGGCTCTTTGGTCCTAGCACCAGCAGTCTTTGCCCACAGGAATTATTCAAAGCTACCTGGTTATGTCTGCACAATGTCCAGCCCACACCTTGACAGGACACCAGCTCATACCTATGCAAATCAGTTAACATGGCATCTGCCTACACACATCAAAGCTGGCTGAGCCACTCTCAAGTTCATGTGGTCCCATGTGATGCAGGTGTATGATGTGGACACACATCCTCAGATATTTTTCTTCAGGGTCTTTACAGAGTGACAAGTTATGAGTTCTGCTGTTTATTCTGCTCTGCCTAACACAAGTAACCTCTAGGTCTCTGAAGCCAACATCATGGGACTTACATTTCTTTACAGTAACTTTTGCCCAAGAGGCTTGTGCTCCTGGCACTAACGCAGGTTTTCACAAAATGGAACTGTTCCAAGGATTATTTTTACCTTTGATAAGTATATGTGTCAGAGCAACCTTTGATCTACTGCTATGTTATTAGGATCTTGAGTTAACAAGTGCAACAAAGACTTGTACTAACTGACTGCAGAGCAAACCAGTAGTCTGTGCTGTCCCTAGACCAAAGCTCATAGGAGTTTTTGTTTCAGAAGTTTGGGTTCTGTTTGACAGATTTGCAAACTTTGTTATCATCTTTCAATTGCTGGATTTGTCCAATGTCAGTGAGGTTAAGAATAGACGACTCCACTGAAAGAAATCACAACACTGTTATCAAATAACAAATCTCTACTTCTAATTCACAGATTTCATTAAGAAAGTCGTATTAAATGTACATTATATAAGTAAATGCAAAAACTAGTTGCCTTCTCAAGAAGGAAAATTAATCTTCAGTTTTATTCTTACTTGGATTAAGTATCAACAATTTGATGTCTCAGAAAATTCATTCACCTGCTCAGTATAGTAAGCTTAAACTAATTAGAAACAGTCATGGTAAATGAGTCGGTTAAAGCTACAAGGTTTTTATGTCCCCAAAAGACTCTGATTAATAGTCTCAAAAGTATGATTCGGTAGAGTCCAGATGACCCCATGTCTTTTAACCCTCTACATTCCTTTTTTTTTAGTTATTATTTTGTATACAGATCATAAATGGCCAATGAGCTTGATTTTGTTTTAAGCCTCTAAACATAACGACAGAAAAATCACTTGAATTTTTCAGGCTGACAACCAATTTGAAAATGTGGGCGTTCTTGAAAAACTACTCAAAATGAGAGTATAAATCATCTCAAAGTAAATATATAATTCCCAACAGCTAATTTAACACTATAGGCACAGACACTTCACACCACCCAGCCATGACTGGTTGCACCGAATATCTCCGATGCTCTGCGGGCGGCAGAACCAGTGCAGCTGGGAGTGGATCTGTGTCCTGTGCCCTTTACATCCTCTTCTGGATCTACCTGCAGCCTCATCTGTAACACCTCTGCTCTCCTCCTTTTTCTTCCAAACCCTCCACCTCCTTGCTCTGTAAAGCTCTCCACCAATCAGTGGCCTGACACCTGCTACCACTGCCTGTGGACTTGCTGCCCACCAGACTTGGGCATCTTGGCATGACCATGAGCAGCCGGTGGGGAGGGAGAGGAGGGTTGGGCAGGCAGAGTGAGAGATCAGTTGCCCTATCATTGAGAAATAAAGCCGAACCCTGTGTGAACAGGACTCCAGGAGTCCCAAGAACATGCCACTGGCAGGTTCTACACTGGGGCAGAGGACCCTCACTTACATCAACTGCCTTTTTGTCTGCAGTACATGCTGTCTCAGGAGACCATAGAAGCACTTCGAAAACCAACCTTTGACGTCTGGCTGTGGGAGCCCAATGAGGTAAGAATACCACTCTGACTGGGTTAGCACTCTTTCTGAGAGCCAACAAGGCCAGAAGAGTCCTTTGAGATGGTCTGCAGTGTTTTTCCCCTTTTCTGGCCCTTAAACTCTGTATGTCTTTTGTTTTCGTGTCACACCAGGATGCAGTACTTTTTCCCTACAGATGCCAGATAGATTATGCTGATTATCGTAACTGGATCCCTCTTTATTTTTTCTTTAATGTCTTCCTAGTGATGTCCCACAACAACCAGTGCACGATCATTACTGCCACATGAGTGGCCATTTTATTTGAACAAATCAATCCCTAGCAAAGTGTATGCTTAAGCATATCATCAATAACTCTGCTCAAATCAATGAAGCTGTGTGCTGCTGTGTGAAGTCAGGCAGAGGTATATGCATTGATTCATATCCTTTTAGACAGGGGTTTTTCTGTGATGCTTTCCAAAGAGGTTGCAAAGGTGCATTCAAAGCCTATTAGTATTTCTTATTTTTGTTCTTGATATCAGTATTGCAAGAGGTTCTGGAAGGCTCATGTGTAAATCTCTGCAGAAACATGAAGAAGACACGAACACTGCAGAAACATGAACATTACAGATGTTTCTGTAATGGCTACCTTATAATATTATGTAAAACTAGATTCAGCAAATACAAGCAAACCTCACCTAGGAAAAATGTAAGGGAGGGCAGGACTAAACTAGGGTTTTAGTGTTGGGTTTTTCCCAAGGGAAGGATTGAGTAGTTCTAGCAGCACTTCCAGCAGCAATCACCTTAATTACCTTCTCAATCAGATATGCATGCAGGAGTCATTCTGGCTCAGCACTTTTAGATCAATATGACAAGAAAAAGTACCCCGTACTGCACCCGCAGAAACAGCCTATTCCCTTCAGGCTATTTCATCTAGCTGGTAGAATAACAGAAGGACTCTCTGATGGCTTTAGGTCCATCTCCCATTCACACAGGCTGGCAGAAATTCCCTCATGCAGTCCATACCAAGCTGAGGCTGGTGTTCTGCAGTTACTGCTCCCTCTTCAATCCCTTTTCTCCGCACCATGGCCATACAACTGCTCAGGCAAAATGTGTCACCCCCAGCTTCTGGATGCCTGTCAGGTCTTTACAGCAAGAGAGAATTACGACCTGCCAGGTGGACCATAATTCTTCCGGCTCATTGTTATTCTGACTGAAGAAAGAAAAGGGAGAGACAAAACCAATTATCCATGGATTCTTGTGTGCTGAGGCATAGTATTTTAGCACAGTAACTTATTCAGAATACTAGGGAACATTATATAGTGGCATGAAACAGGCTAACAAGAGGGTGTGGTGATTAGACATGCCCTGCAAGGAGGAGTGCTGCTCAGAAATAAGATACAGCACATAATCTGGTAAGCTGAGCACCATATGGGTTTATCTCACCCTTTTAGGTCTGGCTTATGTTTACAGAGAATATTTCAATTCTGTCAATGCTTGTTTATCAGTGAGCATTTGCCCATGTGCTCAACTTGGAGCAGGCAGGTTATAAATCATAGCTTTCCATAAGCAAATTGATAAAGCTGTGCTCTGCAGCATCTCAGTAAGTAGAGCTATGCAGCAAGCTTATGCTTCCTTTCTCAAATGCCCACTCACTTCCAAGCCTTAGAAGAGTCCAATATTCAAGATTTTGCTGTTGACCAAGAAAGCTGAAAATGAAAATTGAGATTCTCATGTGTTCACAGGCAGGGGTTTTGGGACTCAGAGTCACCCCGCCACTTGCCCAGAGATATATTTCTGAGGGTAATTCATCCCTTCTTGATCAAGTTTATTTTCTCAGAAAGTCTTTTTTTAAAAACTATTACAAAATATATATTCTACTTCAGAGACTAGGAACAAGACTAGGTGGTCTACAGCAAAATGCTGGCCATGTGATCTGAGCAGAGTTCAGCTCATGACATTGTCCTCAAGTGTTGCAGGGAAGTCTCTTTCTTCCTGTTCAGATGACTCAAAACCAGCTCCCGTGTTACTGCATGAACTATATATATTCCCTGGAAAAATATAAGCTTTCATTAGATGAAATCATTTTTCTGGAGAGTTTTTAAGAGCCTAAATAAGGGAAACCTAATTAAAAATGTCTCCAAGGCCATATTTGTGACATTACGTTCATCATGTTAAAAACTCCTGGATCGGTCTACAGTCTAAGAACTGTATCTGTTAATGTAAGGGCTGCATTTCATACTCTGCAGATTTTGCCTTCAGAAATGGGAATGCAGATGCCCAGACCCCTTGAACTCCTGGAATTATGTTCATTTCTGAGTGGTGGCAGTTGTTAAGTGCTCAGACACATCAAACTATCAATATCTTTCTTTTGTAAAATCTTCAAACCCAGATTAACTGGGAGTGGTAGTGCTAAACTACCTGCTTCTCCCTTCCTACTGCAGAGCAGATGTTGTCTCAAAAGAGGAGCTAGCCTTTGCATTTCAGCTATTGGGATTCATAGTTATCATTTACAGGAGTAGATGGTCACAAACCTGCTGCAATTTTGTACTGTTATAATGGAAGATCTTTTGTTAAACAAGAAATCTGAATTAAAATAGTGGATTTAGGAACTCACAGAAAGTCATAAAGAAAGAAGATATTGACACATATCTAAAATAAATAGCTCTTTAAGGATCTGCAATTTTCTGCTGTCATTTTCTATACAGCTAGTGCCTCTAGAGTCTGGAAAAACTGCCACTGATTTCATTGAGCATTTAGAACATATTCCAACTGAATTAGAAAAATGGCAACACTTTTCTCGTGAGAAGGAATTGCTATAATACACATGAATCACAGTTACTAAAGACTGCTGGTGTGATTCAAAGCCCTGCACAAAACCTGTGAAGTCAACAGCCAGCAGCCTACTTCAAAAAGCTTTCAGAACCTTTATGTCTCCCCTCTTGCACTATCTTTAATAATGCAATCTTTGAACATCCTTCTTTCATCTTAACAAGAGTGCTCTGCCATTATTCGATGCTTGCAAGGAGGAAATTCACTCTGCAATGTATTGCAAAGTACAGTGATATTTATCCAATAACCTATCTGTTTCTGGCTGCAGATGCTGAGTTGTTTGGAACATATGTACCATGATCTTGGGTTGGTAAAAGACTTCAACATCAATCCTATCACGTTAAAGAGGTGGTTGGTAAGTATTTCAAATTCCTGATACTCATGGTTTTTCAAATTCAAAAATCAATACACAAAATATTCAGTCATGGAATCAACTTGACTCACATGAGCAACCCCACTGAAAGTGGTCAATCTATACAAATTCTTCAAATCTAAGTACTTCTGCAAGTGTTCACATTCTTGTGGTAACAGGCGATATTTTTTTTAATGTTTTACATTTGTTTTCTGGGCTTCCTAATACTGCAAGCAGTTTATTTCTGGTGAGTCCTCTTGGTGCCTACTGTAAATGGAGTCCTAATTTCTTGTTTAACAAAATGTTTAGATGTCCTAAAGCACAGGGAGTAAAAGAGCAAGGCAGGAAGGAAAAAGAATTGTTGAGAAGTTAAATAACTTTCTTTACCTTGATCTTTAGTGTTGAGAATGTTGCAGAAATACAAGACATGATAAAGATGATATCATACCAAAACTAAGATGTCTAAAGAAGAAACATTGGAGTATTTAAAAGTCAGTAACTTACCTGTTTCAAGGGAAAGTGTAAGAAATCATTTTCTAAAAATCTAAATAATATATTGGCTTTCTCAGAAAAACCCATCATGTTCCTAGAGGACTGTAGAACAGTAAATTATTTAAAAAGAAAGATCTAAGAATACCCTGAAGGATTATGGTTAGCACAACTTACATTTCTACCTGACAAATTAATTGAAACAATAATTAAAAACATCCTAATGTAGAATTCATTATACAGATGTTTCATATGATTCCTGTAGTGAAGAATTATATCTCACTAATCTTTTCTAATTACTTGAAGACTATGGACAGACTAGAATGAACTGTTTTACATGATTAATGTAGATTCCCAGAAAGGTCTGAACAATTCCACAAATTCAGAAGGTGGCTGGAAAACACAAAGCAAAACACTGGACTCATCGTATCACAAAGTACAGCAAGGGCAAAGAGCACCTGGGCACCAGCATGTGCAGGGCAGTGACAGTCACTGCTCAGTGTGCTGCTGCCAGCTGAAGCTAACAAGGCATTAGGCTGATCAGAGACTGCAATAAGGGATAAAATGTTACCTTGTCTCCATAGAATACATAAGGCTTACCTGGAATTTATGCCTAGGACTGGATAAATCTATTTAGAAAAAAGGTATGACTATAGTAAAGGAGATATAAAAAATTATCTACACCTAGGAAATCCCTCCCCTAAGAAGGTAGATGAAAAGCTCAGTGTTGTTGGCCTTAGAAAGCAGCTGAACAGAAGAGATGGGACGAAGCCCAATACAATGAAGGCTAGCACAGAGTAGATAAACCAGAAAATTTCCACCTCCTGTCTCACGGCCTGAAAACATGGGAAAACAAGGTGATATGTCAACACACATCAACATGCCACCCACACACATTACTGTGGGCAGCTTCCTGTTAGCTTGTACCTCTGAGTACTTTGTTACCACTAGCATTTAAGACAGCCTCGCTGTGAACAATGAGGGGAGTTTATTGTGTATTTTCTACAAAGGTAAGACAGGGTGAGGTTTCCTTTCTCAAACAGAAAGAGGATTAAAAAAAGCCCCAAGGACTCTGCTTCAAGCTATGATATTTCCCCAGGCACAGTATGGGCACCAGTTTGAACTTAAGTGGGTGAGAAAAAGCCACCTCACACAGATGCTTGCTCTCTTGCTCCCACATCCACTGGCAAAAGAAATGTTCCAGAAAGGGGAAGAAAGGATGACTAATACAACCCAGTCATTCCAGCCCTTCAGTGCTCTGAGTCAGGAGTCCCCTGGGATGCTCTGGGCTCCTCTGCTGGATGTATACATTACATCTGTGCAGGGTTGTACAGTGCTGGGCATGACCATGGTGTCCATGTGGAGGCTGTGAGGTACTACCCACCACCTGTGAGCCTGACTGCCAACCATATTGTGCCACTAGTTATTAATTTTAAAATAATGTAATATATTTCTAAAGTTCTTGCTGTAGAATAATTTGGACAGCTTTTACAATGAAGTCTCCAAACATTGAGTAAGCATTGAAAACCCACAGTTCTCTTGACCTCATCCAGAGCATTGAGGCTTCTTAGAAGTCAGATCCCAGGTTGGAGGGTTTTATCCTGATGGAGCTTGAAAACTCTTGAAGTAAATTTACTATTTAACTGGAAAAAGGAACACAAATTCCACCCATGTCATTAATTCAGGCTCAGAAATTGAAGCATGTGCATAAGGGCTCTCTAGTGTCCAGACTTTGGAAGATCCAGCAGAAGGGTTCCAGCAGTGCTGCTGATGCTTGGCTGTTTTGTGCAGGATAGGATACCAAAGGCCATCCAGTGCACTGGGAGAACAACTGTGGCATGTGTGAACCCAGCTGTGCCAGCTTCACTCAGCTCAGCTGACGGTAGCGAGGACACATGGAAAGACGAGCTTTAGCTTGCATTTGTAATGAGAGCACGCAGTCAGGATCTGTAGAAAGTTAAAATATATAAAAATCAGCCCCCTGTGCCTATATGGCTAAATGCCTTCCATGCTGCCTAGCATAGGAAACCCACAGAGGGAGGCTAGTGAATATGCATCTGCATCTTCACTTTGCCAAGCAACACATCCCAAAGTGCCACCTCTGAGCATTTGCGAATGAAATAACAGCTACACTCTGGCCTTCAAGATTTCAAAGCTGTAATTTGCATTCAGCAAGAAAGTGGAACAGGGATGTAAGTTGAGTTCTTTACATACTCCAAAGTCACCGTTTAACCACTGTACAATTTGAAATACAAATTCAGGATGAGAACACGGAGTCCTATCTCAAGACTGAAATGCACTTGCAGCTGTGCTGGGATATTTACCCATTGCTAGCTGATATGAGAAAGAAGTTGCTATGAGCTTTACTTGCTGACAAATTCTTGAAATGCAGTAATCTCTCACACTCCTCCAGGAAGGAAGGGAATGTCAGAGAGCCTTGTGCTGTCACTCTGTCCTAGCAGAAAATCATACTGAGCACCATAGAACTCCTGTAGGGAGGTATGGTTCTTCTAAGGAGGCTGCCAAGTGTATGTAATCACATTTTTATAAAGAAAAAGCTTTCCTGTCTCTGACTGCTCCATTCCCTCTCTCTGCAGCTGTGTATTCATGACAATTACAGAAACAACCCCTTTCATAATTTCCGGCACTGCTTCTGTGTGACCCAGATGATGTACAGCATGATCTCACTCTGCAGCCTCCAGGTATGGCCCCCACCTCAGTAGTGTCATTCCATTTCCGTCTTGGGGCACACGTTCGTTCACTGAGCACCACGACACCTGTGTCACCTTTCTTGCAAAACAGGCCACCAGCTTGCTAGCAAGTGATGAGATTTGCAGTAGCTGCACTTGTTCAGTCCCCAGGGACAGGGGGAGGGGTGTTGCATTTCCACCTCTTCCTGCCTGCTCAGCCACCCCATCCCAGACCCCAGGCACCTACACTACTTTCTGAGGCTGCTGGGAAGCTACCTTCACCTCCTAGATATCCCTGATTTGTACACTGAAGATCTTTAGACACTGATAGCATGAAAGATCTACAAATCAGATCCAAAATCCTACTGAATTGTGGTCTGTGGATATGGTCTTCATCTGTGACATGAAATGTTCCCATAAGAGGTTTTCTCCAAATGTGTGCTTGCACCTGGGTGAGCTACTGCAAATAATGCCTTGCATATACTGTATGCAAGAGTCACATTCAACCTATACTTTGTCCAAAACTATAGGCACCATTTATTTTCATTGACTGGATAACCTGTGTTTATATATCCATTTAATGTCTGTACAAACCAATTTTATTCAGATAAAAACCTTTGTTCTTCTCCATAGTTAAACATCTCAGTTACCAGCCTAAGCCTGTTTCTTGCCAAAAAGAGTATGAAGAAAAACTCACTTTAGTTGAAGTTCATCATATTCAGAAGCTGTGGGAACACAACATTTAATTTTTCTCACTCTTTTCATAACTTTAGTTAATGCAGAATGCAATGGCAACTAAGCTGTCTTCCAGCCCTCCCTTAACTAATCAGGATGCTCAAATGACTTGTAAGAGATTGTACTAATATCTCAGTGTTTTTATATGATCTCTGCAGTAATAGCAAGTTTCAAGCAAATTGCCTCCTCTGAGCTGCTGTTATTTAATGCAACAAAGGCAAATCTGAGTCATTTTTCCTGGAAGGGAAGGCAGAATTCTCTTTCTTGACTGAAGTAAATTAATCTATGGAAAAATACTTCATTTTACTCAGATTTGCATCTCTCTAAAAAGTAAATGTGGGTGTTTTTTTCACTTATTTTCATTTATGGGGGTAGAGGAAGTAGAAATTGTAATACTACATTAATGTTTTGTATTTTACAGGAGAAATTTTCCCAAATTGACATCTTAATTCTCATGACTGCAGCAGTATGCCATGACCTGGACCATCCGGGCTATAACAACACGTAAGTCTGTCTCTTGCTTTCTCTTCCCTTAAAATAAATTGGAAAGGTAATACCAGCTGGCACTATTGGTAGGTCAGGTTTTCCTTCTCTCAGCTTGAGCTGGCCACGACCTTTCCCCAAGGCCCTGCTGTTCTTTCAGACGTGGGCCAAGGCAGAGCTTCATGCAGAAAACTCAGGTCTGGGTTGGGGTTGCTGGCTGTCCTTGGCTCTATGAGGAAGGTGCTTTTTTGCAGATTTCTGTTCCAACACTTTCCCCTGCTCCTGAGAAAACAAGGCAAAATGTTATACAGCTGAGAGAGAGGGCATCACTAATTATAGCTCCATTGACTGGAATGGAATCATTACACTAAAATGCAAAAGGTTATTTAACTTACACATTATTTCATAATTATAAGTCATGAAGTGCATTCTATTCCATTCATTTTCATGGGGGGAAACTAGAATTGTTGACCTGTGGACACTTTTGTGTGTGTGAAAAAGAGAGAGAGAGAATCTAATTTAATTGTAACCTTTCATTAAATAAGGGCAGAATCCAACTCCGACTGGAGTCAGTGAGAATCTCTCCATTGACATTTGTAGGGGTTGAATGCAGCCCAGACAGTTCCTTCTGTGTTTTTTCTATGTCATTTTAAGCTGCAAAGACTTGATAAAATTAAAAACCCCAATCCTACAAGGGAACAGTGCCCGAGAAGATATTAAAGTAATATCTATCTTCTCTAGAAATCTGGTTTAGTATTAACAATCAAAAAACAAGCTGCAGCTAATTGAATAAGTATTGAAGAGAATGTAAATAAAAGTAAGCAGCATGGTTTAGAGCAGCTGGTGTATGTCTGCAGGAGCTCTCACTGTTTTTCTTCACATCAGCTACCAGATAAATGCACGAACTGAGCTTGCGGTACGTTACAATGACATCTCCCCGCTGGAGAACCACCACTGTGCTGTGGCTTTCCAGATCATTTCCCAGCCAGAATACAACATTTTCTCCAATGTCAACCAGGACCAATTCAAACAGATAAGACAGGTATGAATGCTGCTCCCATCTGTGTCGTACAAACTGTTCCTGAAGATGTAAGCACGCAGAGCTCCCTGCTGTACAATGCAACTGAATCATTCTCCCTAGAGGGTAGGACTCAGAAAGGCCCTCACACTGAAAGGATCCAAAAGGGATTCTTGGGAAATTTCCACAGCAGCACTTCCTGGAATGTCTTGCTGAGAAATAATGAGTACATCCTGGCTATTAAAGCCTGTGACATTTTGGGGGTAGATATTTATATTATTGAAGGAGCCAATTAGCTCTGCTTGGGAAAGGATTAAGCTCTCATGGCAGAAGTTTATGCTTAAAGAGAATATTGTTTTAATCTTAAAAGGGGCTTCAGAATGGGAAAAGATGTACAACAACAGAGCCCTTATACTGTTGGAAGAGGCTCTGGTGGACTGGAAGTCATCACAGTTCTCTCTGAGACAGTGAACAATGCTACAATTCCCATCAGAGCACTAAGGGCCAGAATTCGGTGTTAGTTTCCACGTTACATCTTCCTTACACACCAAATGAAAAAGCAGATAAATGTAAGGGCTCGGATACTGGTCTGGTTGGAGTTACTGATTCTGCCAGTAAACGGGAAGCAGACATGGGCCCAAAATGGATAGATCTGTATGAAAACCGGCAACTTTCAATTAACTACATGTCTTCCTATCATAAACTCTGCCTAGCAATAGGATATAAGAGCTTAACGCATAGGCTGCATCTGGGTGTTTCAAAGCCCTTAATCCAGGGAGAATGAACAATAGAGGACATCCACATCTACTGATCTTTGTCTCTTCCTAGGGCTACTAAGAGTCAGCAGCAAAACCTACAGTGCTTTCCAAGAAGCCAAAAGCATATCTTGGCGGACAGAGTGTGGTTTTTAACATCCTGTTGTACAGTTTGTTTTTCCACAATTAGTCGATCAGAAAGGAAAAACCTCAATGCCTCTGAAATATGACAGCAGAGTTACAGATTGATCTGACCATGATCTTTATACCATGAACTCTTTATAACCCTCTCTCAGTTTGCTTGGCAGTTTCAAGTCAGAAACTTCCCCTTTCGGTGTTAACAATATAATGTATCTGAGGGCTTTTGTGTGTAAGAAAGACCATACTTGGCTCTGCAATAGTGGACTTTGTAAAGAATGTCAAGTTAATATGTGAACATGTTTTCTTTGCTAGGGGATAATTACATTAATCCTGGCTACAGACATGGCGAGACATGCAGAAATACTGGACTCTTTCAAGGAAAAAATGAAAAATTTTGATTACTCAAATGAAGAACACATGACCTGTGTAAGCAGATTTTGTAGATTGTCATTTTTTCGTGCATAGTGTGAAAGCTTGTGGATTAACATTTGCTTGTTTAAAAACCAAGATTCAATATACAATATCAAAACCGAATCCTTCCTACATCGTCTGCCTCACCAAAAAGAATTAAAATTTGGAAGTGCTCTATATAAAATAGATTATTCCAGCTTTAGAAATCCTGGAGTCCCATAAAGAAATATAAAAAAGTTTACTCTGTCAGGATATAAATTCTTGTCATCCATTACTGTGGGCAAAAAATATCCACAAGAGCACAAATTCCAGTCTCCTCTTCTTCCTAATCCAGTTGTCTTTGGTGTCCAGGGAAGCCTCTCCCCTGTTGCCTCTGATGACTGTTCCACGAACAACTTCATGGTCATTTGTAGCCAAATCTCTCCTAATGTAGCAGTTAAGTGCACATCCTACTGTGACACATCCCAGTGCTAGAGACAGGGAAAATGAGGCAGAGAGGGGATAAGTGGTTTACGCAGGGTAACTGAGAGAGAGGAAAAGAATCCAGGTCATTTAAGACCTCTGATTTAATCCTAGAGTTGTCCTCTCTGTTTGAAAACATTGCCTCCTGTGGCATTGTAAAGGTACAGGTTCTGGATAGGGGAAAATGGTCTAGCAATAAAACTGCAGTATTAAAGTATTATCCTCTTTCAGCTGAAGATGGTACTGATAAAATGCTGTGATATCTCCAATGAAGTCCGCCCGATGGAAGTAGCAGAGCCCTGGGTAGATTGCTTACTAGAGGAATATTTTATGCAGGTAAGAATTTTGGAGAGATGCAATTACACATATTACTGCTCTTCCAGAATCCCAACCTTAGCTACAGATGCTCTGCTCTCTGACAGACCAGTCTAGCTCTAGGATGGAAAGATTTCTTTTACAGAGAGCAGGAGAAGGATGTCAGCAAGAAAAGCTGTTCAGAAAGCAAGTTAATGCAATTGACTGTAATTTGCAGTTGAAAGACAACAGCAACCTAGAAATCCTTACTGTAGCAGACTGAAGCTTGTTCTCTGTCAAGTGACTGCCTTTCAAGTTCATTTGACATAGAAATTATTTTTGAGCTAAAAAGGCAAGAGCAGTGACAAGAGGATGTTGTCAAGTAAATGATATCAAATATCACACAGGAACTAGTTTAGGTTTTTTTCACTCTATGTGAACATTCACCTAAAGAGAAAGCAGACGATTTTCTGAAGCATGCAAAGTCAGATTTTAAGCTCCCCAGACCATTGCTCCTCACTGGATTCACAGCTGAACACAGTTCCTGATTGCTTAAAAAAGGATCCCTGGAAGAGCAGCCCTCAGCTGCCTCCGGCACACAGGCTCCTGAGTCTGTACAGGCTGCAGCAGTGGGATCTCAAGAGGCACACAGCTGCAGAGCTCTGAGGAGGAGATGCCAGAGCGTTCTTGTGTGGTTTATCTACACTTTGATAGGATGCATGCTGAGGAGGGCTTCTCACAAGAGACAGACACCTCAGACTGTGTCAGAACACTCCTCACTCACTGCATCTGCAGCTTTTTACTCAAAATTACAGTATCTGTGTGCCTTATTGTGTTGGCTACCCAGTGAAAGACCCAATAATTGAGAAAGTCTGCTACAGGATATATTTTTTGCATGCAGTCTGTGACCTCCTTGCATGTGAACCCACATAGAAATAGCGGATTATGTGGTCAAGTAGGTAGCTTGGTAAACTCATTACAGTCAGTAAACTTGTTCTCCATTGACCCAGCTAGCCAGAACTAGTTCTAATCATTAGTAAAGAAGGATATGTAATTTCTGGTTGAATACCTGAAAATAATCACTCTCTGGAGAATTATGAGGAAATCAAAGACATATTCCTTCTCTACCAGAGCAGCAAAAGCCACTACTACCTTTCTGAATGCTCAAAAATAATTTGCCTCACAAGATCCATGGATTTTCAAAGGGAACCAGGTGTCCTCATTGTCTCATAAGCCTGGAGGCGAACACTTTCACGCCAGTACTTGGCAGGTGTAACTGAACAGAGTTTTCTTTATTCAGATGCTTGCTCTCAACAAAGCAGGATATATTGGCCTGAGGAAGTGTATTGCTATTCTAAGCTATCTTCAGACACCACTGAGCTCTGTATCTGAAGGCTATTGCTCTCTAGCTAGTGATCTGCTTGGTACATTGCTCTCCACGCAGGCTTATAGCCAAGATTAATATTTGTTAACTCTGGATTTGTTCCAGAGCGACCGAGAAAAATCTGAGGGGCTTCCAGTGGCACCATTCATGGACCGTGATAAAGTGACCAAGCCGACAGCACAGATTGGCTTCCTGAAGTTTGTTCTCATCCCCATGTTCGAAACAGTAACAAAGGTAAGTTACCCAAGGCCAGAAGCAGAAGCAGGGGCATGCAGAGCTTCACTGTTTGCTCCAACAGGTGTTCAGTTAGCCAGGGAAATGGGAATGTAAAGTTGACACCCTGTCTTTCACCCTCTTTGAAGTATGTACAAGTTAATGAATACAAAAGGAAATGTTGATACTCTTTCTCTTGTATTCACCTAGCTATTCCCAGAAGTGGAGGATGTGATGCTCCAGCCCCTTTGGGAATCCAGGGACCGCTATGAGGAATTAAAACAGATAGATGATGCTATGAAAGAGGTAAGCTCTTACGTATCTCTTTGATAAAGCAAATATTATGATTAAGTCAAACATTGTCACTTATTAGCAGGTTAATTCTGAAACAGTAGGAATGCTTATGGAGTAATCATTACCATAAGAAACACATTCATGATGCCTGGCTGGAGAGAGGTGTGCACTACAAGGAGTAAGTGTGTACAAGAGCATGCCCTTGCAGAGTCCAACAGACACCGCACAAGTATGACTGTGGGAAGGGAGCTGCTTGCAAGAGACGGACCTGGAGAAAATAGCCAGAGAGAATCACCTGAGGAGAGCATGTTAGCAAACACTTCTCCCTGGAGGGAGAGATCCTCCTCTAGGAAGGAGTTAGCCTGGGCTAGATTGCAGCAAAATGTCCTGGGGTTGAGCAGTTCAAGGCACTGCACCACCAATGCATAAGTTTATTTTCTAGGGAGAAACTTCCACTCACATGTCTATTATCAAAGATGTGCTTGAAATTTTGTGAGGAATGACTCTCTCACACACAGCACCCGGTAGGATTAAGTACACAGCCAAGGAAGACTTTTATGGACCAGGCTGAGTGGGGACCTTCATTTACAGAGTGTCTCTCATTTTGACATGTAAGGCTTAAGGGAGGTAGGATACCCACGTCATCACATTTGCTATCTCCGGCCATGTCTGCACTGCCTGAGGAGCCTGGCAGGGCAGAGACCAAGGCCACGCCCTGGCCTGGGCCAGCATACTGGCGCAGCTTCTCCAGCCTGCGACACTGCCTGCACACTTTCCTTCCACACCTCTTTGAATGCTTCTTTCCCCTGCCTAAGCAGATGTCCAAACCAGCTCAAATGGCATCACTGTGTAGGAGTTTTCCAATATGAACAAATTTATCATGTAGACAGGATGCTATCAATCACTCTGTCATTAGAATAAATGAGGAAGTGCCCTGGAGCACTAGTTGTGCTGATATTGTTTGATATGTGGGAAATGAAGGTTCATTCACCTAATCATCACTGGCTAGATGAGGGGAATGGGAGCTTTCTGGTGTAGCTCCCACCTCCTCCCAAGTGCTTTGGAGGAAAAGCCCTTCAGCAGCACAAATACTAAGGCTGGTTAATCAAAGAGCACATGCTCTGAGGGCACTAAGTTAGAAAGAAGAAAGTCTTTTAGGTATTCTTCAGTTTAGAGGAAGAGCATTTCTCAAAGGAGGGAAGAACTCAAAAATGACTGCCAGACTTTCTGAGTCCTATTCATCTTTCAAATTGAGCCAAGATTTTACTTCTGGTTTACAGGAACTGTTAAAAGAGAAATGTTATACAAACTGATGGAGCTTTAATTATGGTTGTGGTGGGTTTACCTTGGCTGGGTGCCCGGTGCCCACCCCTAGTCCCTCTATCACTCCCCCCGCCCCCCACCAAAACCTCCGTCAGCAAGGCAAGCGGGGAGAGAGTAAGATGGAAAAGGAAAACCCGTGGGTTATGATAAGAAGCAGTTTAATAAACAGCAGAGAAAGCAAGGTCGCGCGCGCGAAGCAAAAGCAACAAAGCCGTTACTCTCTACTTCCCATCCGCAGGCGGTGTCGGGCCTGTCCCGGGAAGCAGGGCTCCAGAACGCGTACCGGTTGCTCGGAGGACAAACGTCTTCCCAGAATCCCCCCGTCCTCCTCCCTTTATAGTTGAGCTGACGTCATATGGTATAGAATATCCTATTGGTCAGCTCGAGTCAGCTGTCCGGGTTGTTACCCTCCCAAATCTTGCCCCCCCCACACACCCCGTACCTTTGGTGCTGTGTGGGAGTCATAACAAGAGTGTGTGTTATCAACACCTTCTGGCTTCCAGTACTGCAGCATGAGGGCTGTATGGGGAAAATCAGCTCAGACAGACCCACTACAATGGTGTATTGGCACAAGAGGTCTTAGGAAAAGAGAGGCTGCCTAAATTGAGAAATATCCTGAAACAAGAGGAGTTAGTTAATAATCTGAGGGCCTAGCATGGCAGGTGATGAGAAAGACTGAGTGCTGTTTGCTCAGGACATACATCCACAGATGTTTGGATGAAGAGGTGTCTGTAATATACCGAGCTGCTGCCTGTTATATCCTGACAAATGTTGCATGTGCCTTGTGCAGAGATGAGTGTTCAACGCACAGAAGCAGTGTGAAGCTGCACTCTGTGTGTCAGGGGGTATTAATCCTGCTTTGCTCTTTATTTCAGTTGCAGAAAAAGAAAAGTGAAAGTTTGACCACCAGCAGCGCCGAAAAGTGAGACGCAAAAGTCTTTGAGCAAAGCATAAGCCCTAAGGTTATTCTGTTTTCAAGAAATGCTGCATTTGTCAAACAGACATGGTGCCTATGTCAAAATCCAGCTGGGACCATGTACGTGGAGAGGTGGCAGGAACGGATGTCCTGCCTGCCCATCTGCCTGCCCAGGTGCCTTGCCTGCAGCCTGCTCACACAGGCGCTGTCACCTCTGGGCACCAAGGGCTCCCCACGCTTCGGCACGCCCACCGCAGCCCCCCGGCAGGACTTCCCCTGCGGACATTGACAGGCTGCAGCATGGCTCAAGGCCTTAGTAGATTTACGTTTCTGGTGACCACACTGGCTGCAGTCTGTAGAGACAAAGTGGAGTTTGGCTAAGGAGCCATTTCTGAAAAATGGTCCACAGGCATCCAAAAAGGAAAGAAAAAGCTGTTTTAGTCAAGATACTATATATATGTGTACAGCAGTATGCTAATTACAGCATAGCTTAAGAGATCCTTATATTCTGACGGGGGTCCTGGCATGTATTTTTGTTTGCCTAGTAGGCCCTAATGACACATTTCTCTGTATTATTCTCTGAATTTTATAGTGTTCACAGTACATTCAGAAGCCCAGCATAATGGATGCCATTTTTTTTTCTACACTAGAAGAAATTAGAAGAAACCTTAGTGAGTTTGCAGGTTTGCTTTGTGGCCTGGTAGAGCTAGACATGTTGGGATCCTTCAGCACAGCAAAGAAGGGAGCACAAAGCTGAAACCACTGTGCAAGCAAATTCTTATCCTCACAGATGCAAAAACCAACAACAAGAAAAACCTTCAAAGATGTACAGATTTTTTTTTTTTACTTTCAAACTGATCTGCTAAATAATATATTCTTCTACAGAAATGGGTGTTGTGCTTGTTTTCTTTTGCATATGCATTCACATAAGAACTGTCTCTGTTCCTAAAGACAAATTCTTTCAAAATTAATACAAGGAAAGGGGCTGTAAAGAAGAGGGGAAGGGGATTCTCAAGGATAAGCTTCAGTAACATACATGTGATAGCAGAAGAGCTTCACCTCCACTAATGACTTTGTAAAGGTTGGGAGCCAAGCCCTGCCTGGAGTTGCAGGCATGCAAACAGAAAGTAGACAATACTGTGATTGACTCCTGGGCACTGCCTCGCCAAAGGGGAGGCTGCAAGAAATCTCCCTCGTTGGGCCCACAAGAGGTGAGCCACACTGCTCACCGGCTCCTGGTTTCTCCCACCAGGGAGAAACCTATCATAGCATGGCTGCTGAGACCAGTGATTGGCGTGCACCCTGGCTTGCTGGCATCCCTCCCACTGGCAGCCGTAGGCATACAGCCAACGAAGTATCATGCATGTTGCTCTGCTCCTCCCTGGCTCAGTTCCCAAGGCTGCCCCATCAACTTTGCTAGGTGTGTTAGCAGTAAGGGTAGCACTAGAGCTATGTTTCTGCAAAGTCCAAAGCTGCATGTGTTGTCTGGGCTTGTTTTTCAAAAGAGATGAGTAGCTGGGAGCCAATCTTTGCCCCCACGACCCAGGAAACACTGTAGGAAGCTTGGCCTCTTTGACAACAGAGGTTCCTGTCTCCTGCTCTGGAAATTCAGATCTATTCTCCTGTTGTTTCTGCAAATTAATTCTGAGCTTAAGCCTTGCTTCTCCCCCCGAGCTATTTCCTGCATTTGATGTCTTTCTTTTGCACAAAGCTGTACTACTTCAGCTACTCTCCAGTCTCTCAGGAAGATCAATATTACCTTGAAACATACATCCCTCTATTCCTGCTTGCACATTTCCAGAGACCCAAGACAGATCCACAGCTAGTTCTCTCTGAGGCTGCCTCATTCTGCCCATGTTGCCTTCTCCTTTGAACAGCTCCATGTTTGTGGTTTGGGGATTTCTGCTGCAAACTGGAAAAGGGTCTGATCCCTGGATTTAAACAGTCCTGAGGGACCACAAGGGAGATGGGAAGATCCAAACACAGGGTCAGCTCCAACCTACGTAGACATCTTCATGAATGGATGAACTAAACCCTTGTTTTGATTAACCTCAAGCTTTTGATGCTTGAAAATTGAATCTGAATTATGTGGTTTGAATCTTATAACCCAAAGTACATTGTGACCCAGATTGTTCTGCTGTGGAATTCCTCACTTCTTTTTCACAAGTAAATCAAATTTACCATCTCCATTCAAGCGGATTTCTGTCAGAAAGCAGATATCCCAAAGTAGATGTGCTGTGCAAGAGCTATAAGCAATTGCTTAGGGTGTGCCAAGTCCTGCATTGAGCTGGTTACGTTAGATGAGAAAATCTGCTTTAGTAACTCGACTGCACTCTCCTCCCACTAAAACTGTTCAAGAATTAGATCCTGGTAGGAAGTTTTGTTTCAGTTGGAAGGATTTTCTCTAACCATAAACCCTAATCCAACAAGTATTTATACATGTGGTTAACTCCCACAAGCCTGGTCATGGGCCCTGGCGTACAGTAGCTAATTGCAGAGTGCAGGCTCCTCAGCTTTCTCTAATTGAGGCATATGGGACTCTGGAAATTGGTGGCCCTTGGTTCTTGTTTTGGCTCCATCATTTTTAAGAGCAACCTGAAGAGATTACTGGAGAGATACAATCAGAAGACGCTGTTGAAATCCTGCTGACTTGTTGGAGCTGCATTGGAAATGTGGAGAAGGGATTGCACCCTTTCCTCAGGACTGCACTAGTGACTGTCATGATGCTGTAACATGCTGTGCAGCTCATTGAAAGAACAGGCAACATCCAGAGAGCTGCAAAATAGACCACATGCAATCACAACCAGCTATTAGTATAAATGGGAATACCACAGCATTTTTTAATCTCATTTGTTTTTGTAATATTAGATTTCTAAGAGACAATCCTCCCAACATATGTTTTACCAAGGGGAATGCAAGGCATTCTCTCATAATTCTAGTTTCTTATACTTCTTCCATAATATTTGATGTTATGATTCATATGCAAATTAATGGGTTTGAGAATCCTGGCAATCAGCCCATTAAAATGTCATGCATTTTCAGGGTGACATTTTAAAACTACACTTAGCATGAAAATGAAGTTTTTTGAGGCAGCCAGACAGATGTCTCAAGTGTGATTTAATCTTTTTTCCTCCCTAATTCAACAAATAAGAATGAATATTATATCTTAGTGCTGTTGTTTCAGCTTACAGTATGTGCCTTACAAAGACCTTTCTGTGATCTGTTGCATGCATCTTTTCAGCATCATGACAATGGCATATGCATTCCAGCCTTACATTGCTACTCCTACGCTTGCGTTCAAAGTTTATAGCTATTCCACACTGCTTAGCTTGGAAAACTAATGATGAGCCCTGGGGTTTTACTTCTGTTTTTTTTAAAACTATGAGATCTCAGAGTCCTACACTCACTTCGTTTTTTTAGTATGGCTTTCATAATCGGGTCAAACTAAGGCTATAGTATAACTGCATGTCTTGGGAAGGAAACAGCTTTTTAAAAACGTGGATACCCCCACAGCAACCAATTTGCTACGAAAATTTAGTGTGTGTTAAATACAGGAATTATGTAATGCTAAAGAAATATCTGTACATGGAAATTGTTAATCTCAGTGCTGCCTCTGAGCAGCAATAATAACAGCATCTGTTCCATATGGGAGCAAAACAGAGTGCTGGTGTGGAGTATGAGCCCATCAGGAGAATTACTGTCAAGCAGTATTCAATTTTCCTCTTTAAACAGTGGGCTTTTACTGTAAATTGCCCCTTCTCTCTGGAAACATCTAAAGAATAAGTCTTACCTTTGCACCTGGTTTGTGATATCAAGAGCATACACACGTCTTTTTAGTCTCCTGTCATACCGTTCTGTTTTGTTGTGAAGGTTTCTGTGAGAGAGCAGACACAGTGGAGCAAATTGCCTGTGCTATTGATGCAAAATCTCCCCATATTTACCTCTTTCCCACATCATCATCTCCTTGATTTCCCTGTGGTAAGGTGGGGTACCAAACACAGCAAATTGCCTGTTAGTGACAAGCAGCACTCAAGCCCCAGCCTGAAGAAAGAATGTGTGTAAAAGGACAGCCTGATGTAGGGACATCCAGCTGCTGTTCTGACTCCCAGTGTAAAACAATTACCTTCCAAGAGGTTGCTCTGGAATCGGGCACATCTCAGCTCCATGCTGTGGTCCAGAGGACACCAGGCAGGTCCTGCCCTCCTGAGCCACCCTTCTGTACACGCAACACTCAGCTGTGCAGCACCCTTGTGATGAAGGCTGTTCAGCACCAGCAAAGTGAAGGAAAGACTTTCTGAAGTGTGTTTCAAACAGCTTGGATGCTGCTTTTCTAGGCAATGTGAGAGCGCAGTGGGTGATCTATCCTTCCTCTTAGCTCTCCAGAGGAGTGCCCAGGCAGAGGTAAGGTTTATAAACTGGCGTATCGGGGTCCTGGTCTGTGTGTGGGTGCTATGATAGTGCAAGAAACCAATACGTCTTAATAACACATCTAGATCTGCCACTGTCTTGAAATACCTTCTAGAATGAGTCACCAAGAAAGGGCTTCCCTCTTTTTTCAGAGAGACCCACCTCTCTAAAACACATTGTGGTATTCAGATGTAAAATGCTCCTCACTGCAAGAACCAACAGTTACCATTTTCAGAAAATATGACTTTATAGAAAATTCTGGCTAAAAAACTTATTAGATGTCCTCATAAGTGAAGAATCTGTGACCAACAAGTCAAACACCTCTTTCTTTATGATCACATCATAGTAGATCTGGCTCTTTGCTAGTGGGAAGTCATAGTTCTTGCCAGCTTACACAAAGAAAAAATCCTTCTGACTATTTTGGCATGTAATCAGGAATTACAGGTGTACTCAGGCACATGCACACACACAAAATGACTATCTGTAGATGTTTTTGTAATACTGCTTTTGGCTCTGTTGCAAGACAAACTTAGAACCAGGAGGGTTTGGAAAGCGTAAACTAGTCTTGTCATAGCCAACGTTTGCTATAATGTCTCTGAGCAAAAAATCTGTTTTCCAAACTGTGTGGAAGCGCACTGGCTGACAGACCTGGCAGATCCTCTGCCCTAAAGGAAGCTCCAAGGTGACAGGAATTAAGAGCGGCTCTATTTCTTTCTAGAGGAAAAGAGCTTGCTCTCAGCCTGCTGCTGATGTCCTGGGCTCAGGACAGCTGGGATGCGCTTCAGGCTGCAAAATACAAGTAAATAGACACAAAAAAGTATAAATCCCCCTCAAAGCCGTGTGCACAAACCATGCCTTTAGCATGTTGAGTTAATAGCTCCCCTGGTTAACCCATGGAAGCCATCTTCTTCCACAGCACTTGTATTACTGGAGAGCTGCCAGGCTTTGGAGACACCCCATACCAAACAAGGATGCTCTAAAGCACTCATAACTAACAGGCTTGTGTATGGACAACTAATCTATGAACCCTTAGATACACATGCTTTTCCATGGAAAGGCAGATTCAGACTTGCTCCTGGCCTGGCCTGAAACAGGAGAACCTGCTGAGTCAGAAGAAGAAGAAGCCAGGCCACCATATGGTATGGGGACATAGCATCCCCTTATAATTTTTCAGCTTCAGATATCATGGGCTTTTTTCAGGCCTTTCCAGATAGGTTTAGTGTTTGGGTGTGCACAGCTTGCTCCTGGAAATGTGTCTCCAGCCACTCATCTTCTGTCTGACCACCTCTGCTCCCCACATCTGAGAGGTGAAAACATCCCCACAAAGGATTGTTGGTGATGGATGTGTTGGGCTCTGAGCATTGTGGCTCTTGTGCCCAGCCACAACTGCCCTCACCAGCCAGCACTGTAAAGACTTCAACATAAATGCGAATGCCTAGCAAAGTGAAGGCCACATGAATAGGATGTTGGCTCTGAGGCCATTCTGCTCCTTCCAGCTTTCCAGCAGAGAAGCTGTTTGAAGTTGCTTTATGAAAGTGAGCTTCCTTTTTGGCTGGATGGGTTTTTTTCAATCACTTTTCCATCTGTCCCTGCAGCACTTTTCTGCTTTTCAAATCAACCTGCTGAACCACAGCAGCCGTGTTTGCTTACTGCTGCAGTCAGCCTGGGGATCAGCCAGGCTTTCTGTCGCACAAAAGCCACTTTGTTAAGCCTTCACATTTGGGGCCGTGTAAAATGGGCACTGGAGGCTGAAATCCCCTCTTGTAATTTAATTATAAATATAGCCTACAAGTGGGCCTGTAGCTCTGGAACGTGCATGGTGAGGCAAACATGGTGCCCACGCCATGTAGGACAGCACAGCTCTCACCATGGGCAACAAAATTCCTGGGGGACCACAAGGCAAAATTATCCTTGAAACAACAAAATCCCTTAGAAATGTTTATCACATTTCCTTGCCCTGCTTTGAAACAACCTGTCCAGTTTGACTTCTGGGATCCCTCCTCTGCTGCCCTTGAGCCCTGCGACGGATGGTGGGGGCAGAGGATGGCCATGGGAGTTGTATGGGCAGCAAGTAAGCACCTTGCACCTGAGAGGAGGCCAGCAGACCTCAGAAAGCAAGAAAGAGCCTGGGATGGGCACTGCTAGGCCTGAACTCCACTCACACTGGGAGTTTGGTGCCTCTTTCCCCACCAGCAGTCATCCCTTCACCGGTTCCCAACACCATACAGGGCATCAGGACTCTCACAGTGCCACTGGGGCTGGTTGGTGAAGTTTGGCTGCAGGGAGGTATCTGCTTATCTCAGGGAAGAGCTGAAGAAATATGTTCCTAAAGGTTATAGAATAACAGGTCTAAAACACTGTGTACTTCAGAAAGTTCACCAGGGCGATGTATGTGTCATAAATGACAATTTCATTTCTTCCAGGTTGTTTGGGTTTTTTTCTTCACTCAAGACTTTGATCTTCATCACGCTGGCTGTGTGCGTTGCCAAGGGCACGTCTCCAGCTGCAGTGACTGGCTCCTTTGCTTGCAGAGGACATGCCACTCACTACAGGGAAGGTGAGCCAAGGCTTCATCATCCAGAGCTGCAGGAGGCTGGCCATGCTCTGCCAGAGAAGGGCAGCAAGTTTTGTCTCTATCTGGAAGGCAGCTTGTGTCCAGGGAGATCCTGTCGTAGGACTTCAGTGGACAAAGAGTACAGGAATCTCCCCTTTATTTATAGTGTTCCATTTTATCCTTCCAGTTGTTGCATTTATTCATCCTATACAGTGATTTATTCCTTGACTTGTGCTTCACATTGCCATTTCCACCCAGGCAGAAAGCATCAGCTGCTGCCTGATTTCTGCACAGTGCTAAGCATCTTCATGAGAGACTGGACTATGACAGGTCATCCTGCTTCACCTGCTGGAAAGTACACTTAAAAAGCAGCAAAAACGCATTCCTATGTGTACATCTTATTTTGCTCATGTATTTATGCAACTGTTTTGACTAAGGGGGAAATTGTGAACGTGCAGACAGTGGCACCCACAGTTTTGAACTGCATTGAATTTAGCCATTCATATAGCATCATACAGGTGTTGTAGAGAATTGAGACTCAATATGTGTCTTTTGCATGCAAATACATAAAATCAAATTGAAAAGGTTACAAGCTGATTCATATATAAAAATTTTGCACCAATTACTATGGTAAAGCTCTTCCTTTCAAATATCAACTATGCAGGCTAACTTGGGAGGCTTACTTTTTTCAAAACTGAGATTATTTCTGTCTCATAACCTTATAACACCTCTGAATTTATCTCTAGGACAAAGGTCTTTTCTCATCCCAGTGGTTAAAATTTAACTAGGGAGACAATAATCATCTTGAAAGACACATTGCACATGGAGAGGGATTCAGTAGCGTGACATGCAATAGGTACTCAAAGTTTGCAGAGTAGGAATGGTGTTTGCAGACTGTAAAAGAGAATAACAACCCTTGCAAATAAAGAGGTGAATCCTGTGCTGTGCTGCATGCAATTATTTGCTCTCCATACAGTGGGGTCAAAATCAAAACCTGTTTGCCCCAGAGGGTTTGCCTGTTGTTTTTTTTTAATTTCTTTTTTTGAGCTATGTCTTTTTTAGAGCTCATTAAAAAGTTAGCTTCCCTAGGTTATACCAGAATTCACCTTCTGAATATGCACTTACACAGTGAAGTCTTCCTGAAACTGTGGGCAGGTGCCTCCAGCTAGTTGCCTGGAAAATCAGCTTCTCTGTAAACAAGCCAGATAATCAAGAGCAGACAAAAGTCCCTGGAATACCCCTGGGTATGTGTGCACATGCTACCCTTACTGTACTATCGAACTGTTGCTGTATTTTTAGCGCCAGGTGACTGGCAGCAGAGTCACAGATGCTCTATGCCGTGGGGCCCTCTGTTCTGTCTTGTCCAGAGGAGGAGGTATCACAGTGGGCTTTAGAGGGTGATCTGCAGCCAAACCCTTTTACCATTTCCCTCAACACACAGCAGAAGCATTTTGGTCTGCAAGAAGAGGAGCTAATGCTCTAACCTGCACTCCCAGAAAGGCCAAACCCCTTAAAGCACCACAGTTGCACAGCTCACCTTTTTTTGGGTGGTAGACATGGCAATGACCTGGGCGTGATATTGCCAGGGATGGCAGCATGTCTGTGACCTTGCTCTCGACACCAACACATAGGGAAGCTGGCAGCTGTCAGGGCAGGTTTAGCCCCTGCAGCAGGGATGCAGCTATGGCAAAAGGAAGAGCAAACCTGGCACACCCAAAATCCCCATCTCATGGACCCAGATTCACCCTCAGCCTTCCTAGAGGGTAAAGGGGTACCAGGCTTGAGGCTGCACATGTCTGCTCTACCAGTGCTTCTCAGACTGGGGGATATCTGGCTTAGGATGGACAGTGAAGTCCACGATGAGAATCTCCTGTTGCATGGGGTCACGCAACACGTACTTCCCACAGCAGTGAAGGTAACAGATGGCACTGCAAAGCCAGAGGGAGATAGGACATTGGCAGCCCTTATGTGGACTTTGCCTGTAAAGAATAAAACTCAGACCTGTGCTGGCCCTAGCTGAGGAACGAAGTGTCAGACACTACTGCCAAGTAACCAACGCAGAAAATAAGAAGCACTGGACACAAGAGTTAAATGCCTTCATGCTGCTGGCGGGTTTTTGAAGTTGCAATACAACATTTAGCAAAGTAAGTTTAGCAGTTATTTGCATAACAAATTTGCATACCAGCCTCTTTAGACAAAATTCCAATTAAGCCTACAGAGAATGCAAGAGAGGCAGCTGCGCGGGCCTGACAGGTGTACCGCTTTATGCCACGCAATGGCTGTGGTGTTTACATCAGGCGTGATTATACCCTCTTCTGCCCAAATACAGATTCTTTAGCTTGCATCAGCTCCATCCATTTCCCACATTGTCCAAATCTGAAACCTTTTATCTTCTCCAGTTTCTCATTTTTTTCTGAATGATGCTATTATCTACTCTACTCCATTAAGAACCCCTTTTTAGCCCATCTAAATGTATTCGTATGTACATAAAAGCACCATAATAACAAGGAAGCATATAGGAGAATGACATTTCTCTTCATGCTGGTACTTAACTGTACAAAATGTCCTAGAAGAATATTAATGATATCTGTCTTTTCACAGGTGAAGGGGACTAATCATTGGAAAGGACTCTCCATCTTTGGAAGTGTGCTGCGCCACGAAGGCTGTTTCATCATCCTTTTGCAAAATGCGCTGAAATCCCTTGAATGACACCCACATCAGTCCTCTCTTTCCCAGCTGCACGACCATTATGTTAAAGAACTGTCAAGGGAGGACCAAAGAAAATTACACAAAATTTTTACATTTTCTGATCCTTATGGAGTTAGGACAGGGAGGATAATAGCCACTACTTTCAATGATTACATGATTCTGCCAATAAAAAAACTTTTGTAACTATCATATGTCTGTAAAGGCTCCAGATCACCTCAAACATCTCTGCCAGTAATATGATTTCATAAGCAACGTGCATTAGCCACCTGTAGGCTCCAGGTTTGAGTGGCCTCACAGGCACAGCTTCCCAGAAAGACAAGCAAGCTGCATGGCCACTAAAGCCACAACAGCTAAAGATGGAGCCAATACCCTCTCAACACTGAGACCACCAGTATTTTCTTCCTCTAGATCAAGTTGAGAATAACCAGTTGGCAATTTTGCAGTAACCACAGATCCTAGTGCTGGTCTCCAACACAAATCATTCCGAATGAGTTTGGCTCAGTTGCAACCCTGACTTCACATCTTAGACTATACCTATGAAATGTAAACACAGCTTCTTCAGTCTAGCTTTTATAAGGACACTTCTACAGTGGTTATCCACATGGGTACACAAACCAGTAACATTTCACTGGAAGCCTCTCAGGGATAACCACGTTCCACCAGGAAACAGACATCTGTAAAGATAAAATGGAAATGGGTGTCTTCCCTTCCTGGGAGAGGGTGGAGTAGATGTTATTAGTTCTCTTTTCACTTCTAATCCCACATATTACTTTCCACTGGAAGATGACTTCATACTGTGGTAGCCCCAAATTGGTGGGGAGTCTGCAAATGTAAAGAGAAGCATGGTTTCTAACTCAAGGACAGAGTAATCCAAAATAGGACATAAATAATTCAAATGCTGCAATATACATCCTAGGATAAGTGAGCAGATGATAGCAGCACTTTGATAATGCTGAATGTTCTGCAGGGACATCAGACTCCTCCTCTTGCCCTCATTTCTCATGTAGGTCTTACTCATTAACCTCTGTATGAACATAGCACTGGTGCCACCTTTGGTCACCAAGAGATCTGAGAGAGAAGTCAGGAAAGTCATAGGGATGCAGAACCCAATCAGTAGAACACTAATTATATTTCTCCAAAATGAAGTTGTCATAACAAACCCTTTTGCATTTTTTCCGGCTGAAGTTTCTTGCTTGACTTGTGGCAGTGACGGTCATAACACGTTTCTTCTGCTGTAGCTCAGGACATATTTTCTGATTACACCAATCTAACCCATGGCAGCACATGCAGGTGCTGATGCAGCTCCTTTACACCTGGACAGAAGCCTGCTAGGTAACTCTGTACAAAGGTGACCTGTTCACTTCTCAGGGGAGTTTGCCTGCAAGCTCAAATCTAGAAAGACTTTCCCTTCCTCCCCTAGATCCTGCAGGGCCTCATGTTACTCATGCATGTTCAGAGTATCTGTTGATTTTAGATCAGGATAATTTAGATATGCTTTCCTCCTGAATTACATCATTTTATTGTAAGTGGATGAGCTAAGCTGGAAACACTGTGCTCAGCTAAGTGCAAAGAACCCATTAAACTGACAGGGGCAAAACAAAGCACACTGGGGCAAAAAATAGGCTGCCTTTACCCTCCCCAGGAAAGATTTTTCCTGTAAATAGGGGTGTACTTGACTAACCACGAGTATATGAGATGGAAATCAGTGACTACTACTGCCTGGGGATCAGAGCAGAAATGTCATTGCAGGGTCACGCTTACACACTGTAAGGGCTCATTAAAGTACCACCCACTGCAGGGGTGGTGCATCCACATCTCTTCTGAGAGGAGCTGGCTTTCCCTCTGCCAGGGCTAAAAACAAGCAGTCGGTGCTCACTAGGACTAAGCTCCCTCTGGTTTGAGGCCCTGAGGGATCTCGTTCAGCCAGAGCAGACTGGGCTGAGCCTACATGATACGTTGCAGGCAGGTAGGAGCTTGCTCTGTCCTGACAGGGAGCCCACCCAGTGTAAACTGGGTGTGGGTAGCAGCTGTGCGACTTTAGATAGCACAGTGCTGCGAACTGGGTGGACCAGCTCAGGATCAACACTGCCAGTAAAGCCTGAGCGCAGTTGGCTTTTCTGGAATCTGATTCTGAAGAAACCCTCCACTGATTAGAGGTGGCCTGGGTAGGATCAGCTCCCAGCCTCAGTGACACTATCTGCCCACCTGCCTTCCCTGCTTGCAGCTCAAGAGCTGGAAAACATGGCAAACATGAGCTAGAAACACAGTCTCAGCATTGCCTTCTCTCTCTGTCCTCAGGACTGCCAGCTCCCTCAGCTTGTCAGCCTGTCTCAATGTGCTTGCCTTTGCAAGGCATACTCCTGCAGGCCTGCTGCTATGAAGGGCATCTGATCAGCAAGGGCAGCAGGTAGACCTCTCACCACTACCCTGTTCCCCAGGGCAGCAGAAAGAGCTGAATGTCCAAGTGGTGAAATACCTTCTCAGACCTAATGTCTCCCGCTCAGGAATAAAGAGGCAGCCACAGTTACAATGCTGCTCATTGCTTACCAGGGAGCACTATTTCTAGACCCTTTCTTCATCTCTAACAACTCTGATGTAATCCATTTTTAAAAATAGTTTAGTTTATTTTTTTAAAAAAGCACAATTTTTAAATAGGCTGACCAATAGGCTTTGAGCATGTTAGTTATTCTTGGGCAATTAAGATCATCTGGATTCTCAGTGACAATTACAGAGAGAGCTGAGATGCACACAAGGTATCCAGGCCTGGCTATGCCTGCAGAAGATGTTGCATCTCTCACTGAGCAATGAAGGATGAGTGTGGACATGGGAAGGCAATGGTACATCCCAGAGAGCTCCAACAGGGGAGTCAATTCTCTGTTTCTCATTACTGTCCTGTTTGGTGCAATTGCTATACCTTGCTCAGCAAGACATATTATGTCAGCAGTATCTGTGGGGAGAGCCTGATACCTGTCACTTCTGATAGAGTGATACGAGATGGCGGAACCCAGACCAGAGCAGGAGTACCAGAGCACTCTGCCAAAGCACAAGCAGGGGAACTGAGCAGAGAAGACACATCAGGCCCAAGGCAGAGCTGAAAATAGAGCTCTGATGGTTCATGCAGTCCTGCATCCCCAGCAGGCACACAAGCCTCCTTCCCGTGCCCAGTAGGTGAGCAGAGCAGCTCTTGCTGTGCTGTGTGTTCCCTGAAGGGGATGTAGCAGAAAGCCCAGCCACAGATCGGATTCCCCAACCTTGCCATCTCTGTACCAGCATGAGGAAAGATGGGTGCCAGGGCAGGGTGGCATGGGGCACACAAGGAGAGAGACAGGACATTCCCTATGTGACACCAGCAAACCCTCATGTAAGGCTACAGGGCAGTAAGTGAACTGGGAATCTCTTAAGTTGTGTTCAAGCTGGGGCTCTGAGCAACCTGACCAAGCTAGAGAGATCAGGGGGGTGGGACTCAACGTCCACTGCATTCTACGATTCTAAGAATTACAATAGTAGTTATTAATTCATGCATGGATTTTCTCTATGCTATCTAGCTAATGCCATTGGGCTTCCCAGCAAGCATTAAAAAAAAAAAAAAAGCTGATAGGGCAAGAAACCCTTCCACTTTTCAATATATTCAACCCATTTTCAGTGCTTTCTTAAATACAACCATTGCTTTTTAACAGGAAGCAAAAATGCAGCAGTGGCTTTTCAGTGCCAGTACCTGACATGTCCAAATGGAGCCGCTCTACCCAACTGTTGCTCAAGCTGCCAAATCTGATCAACGAGAACTTTGAGTTATAAACCATTAACCTTTTATGCAGAGGACTCTCTCTATAGCTGCAAAGGTGAAATAGTCAGCAGAATTGTTTTATTTTTATTTCTTTTTTACTGTAGATCAAACCTGTGTGGAGTTACAAAACTGAAAGAAAGAATGGCTGAAAATTCCTTCTGACCATGCAGCTCAGAGAAGAGCCTGATTTGATATGACTGGTTTTGACAAGCAGTTTAAAATCTTATATATCTGGCTTTACACTGAGCAGAGGGGGATCCCTGGCGTCTTATGTCCTAATTTGGCTGTTGACATTTTGTTTGGTTGCTTTTGGTTTTTGGAGAGCTTTTTTAGTTTTTAATGAAGGCAGTGACAAGAGTGGGAAAAGGCTGAAAGCTCAATCTTATGACATAATGACAAAAGTTCCTATGTCCTTGTATTAAAACAAGCAGATAGAAACTACTCTTCTCTCTAAGAAAACTCTGTTAAGAAATTTCAGGAAAACCAAGAAGTACTGATTAATTTTTATTGTTTTTACTACAAGATGCCTGGCATAAACCAGTTCTGCCTCATTTACAAAACAGAATTTCTTGGTGAGTATTCCAGAAAAACAGTACATGCAAATCTTAAGACAGTAACTAATTATCAATTATTATTTCCTTGAAGATAAGAGGACTTCAGTATCTAATGGCTAGTTTATTTGCTGAACAATGTTGGCCTTAGATATGACAATGAATTATTATTTCAGGTAAATCTAAGTGGTACGTAGATAATAATATTAATTCCTCCACAGACCAGGAAATAGGAAAAAAAAAAAATCAGATCAATGTTGCTTTTAATTTGAAATAGCTTATGCGTCTCATCCTACCTTTCTTGAGCTTTGGAATATTAGATAGCAAAGGAAGCACTGCAACGTGAAATATTGCAACTGCAAAGGAGAAGAGTCAGTGGAGAAATCCAAGACACCCAGCACTGGGGGAGACTAACTAGAATTTATATTTGAGGCTGCCACTTTGACAACATGCTGATGAGAAAATATAGCAACACGGTTCTTATTTAAAAGCACAAAACCCTGATGGGTTGCAACATAGTTGTAAAGGCAGTTAAATCAAGCTATGCGCCTAAAAAACTGCACAGATGGAATGCTGAAATGGATGTTTTAATTGGTGTTTTTCATATTGAGTACTGTGTTTCATAACTGCCTTCATCCAGCAGTCACTTCAGAAGGGATTAAGAGCAACAGCTACTCACTTATGCTATACTCTCTTTTATTTAACACAAGGCACAGAAAACTCAAAAGTGCCAGCATCTACTGCTCCCTGGCCATTGTGCAAGATTTAGGTTGTCCCCTTCTCCTCCCATGGTGGTCAAGAGAGGAGAGGGTCACAAGTGGCATTGCTCTCTTCCCATGTACAAGTGAAGTTTAAGGCAGAGGATGACAGCAATAGAGGGTGAGAGTCTTCTTAATTCCTGTTAGAAAGCAGTTTGGGTCTCCTACTAATTGTTTTGTTTGTTTGTTTTGTGTGATTTTGTATGTATAATATAGGTAGGTAGATAGATATAATTTTATATTTATAGATATATATATAACTAGGTCTGACAGTCCAAAATCAAAATTTCCATTCCAGAGGAAACTATTACATTCTTCTTTGTATCCCTATGGGCACCATGCAGAAATACTATATCCTGCTTGTGAATGTAAATCTGCTTGATTTCAGACAAGTGAGCAAGCGTACAAAGCTTTTCCATCAAGAACTCAAGTCTTGCTGTTAAAAGAAGCAGGGGAGCTCCAGGCCTGCGTGATTGTCATATTTGCTTCTACCTGTATTTGCTTCATACTCATTCTCTGGAGTCAATACATCCACCTACCTATAACATACTGTTTGAATAAAAACAAGTTGAATTAAAGTTGAAAGTTGAATTAAACAACCAACAGAACTTAACTTCCACATCCAATGAACTTCAGTTGTAACCACCCTAATAAACTTGGCAAAAGTCATTGAGACTTGAGGCCGCAAGTACGTTAGAAAATGGAGGGTAGCCACTCCTGGATGTTCAGGTGATGTACATGGGAACATTCATCTTATGCATGTGCAAATGCATCCATTATCTCTATTAAAAGAAAAGGGAGAGGGAAGAAAACTACAATATTAAAAGAAATATGTTGCTGATGCTCTGAGCTTTCTTGAACACAAAGCATCAGGTCACACAACACATTCTTTGTTCACGTTAATGGTTACTCACAGCTGCAGTCCAACCTCCAAGACACCCACAGCCTGCATAGCTCAATTTGGAGATGAGATCTGATAGCTTTTAGCTGCTAATCCCTGTGGTACACAACAGCCTTGCACCTATGGGTGTGCCAAATGTCACGCACCACCCAAGACTTGCACCTCACCACCACTAGTGATTGTCCATTTCCCTGTGTCCTGGGCATGGTGTTTCCAGCTCTGGACACAAGCCATAATACTGCTGCTTGGGGACCTCAGCACTGAAATGGGGCCATCTCTAAAGGTGCCCAGGAGATGAACTGCCACAGCCACAGCCCCTATTGGGGTGAGTGACTCAGCCTGAATCAAAAGATGAGAAAAGCAAAGATAAAAATCAATCAGAGCAAAAAACCTGAGCGGTTCTTGTTTTGAGTGGCAGTGGTGGAGACCAGTGCAACCATGGGCTGCTGCTGGGCTGTGCTCTGTGCCCTGCTCTTCCACTCAAAGCAACCATGTGTCAGGTCAGTTGGCACTGACCTGCGAGAGCTTGCTGCCTACATGTGTACAGGTGTGCCCTCTGCTGTGGCCTTCATGCACAGGTCCCTACCTTCTGCAGGGATGTTCCATCTCTGTGCCACCCTTGGTTCACTGATCTGCTGCTCCTTCACCTTCCAGAGTCATGTTAGCCCCTGAGAAGATTTTTCCACAGATTTTCTACTCTGACCTTGACCTTAAGGAATGTGATGTATAAAAGGTCACTGGGAAAAAAAGTGCTGATGTGGGGTATCAAGCAATGATCCACTGCAGGAGTGGAAGAGCCTTTACTTCTAGTTCTTGCAGAACTTTCCAGAACCCTGGTGTTCAGAGGTGCACAATAACTTGCGCAAACACTGGAAATCAAGACCTGTTGGCCTCCAAAACCATTAAATTTTCTAGCCACTTTTCTTTCTAGCTTCTGCATCTAAAACTATTGAGAAATCACATCCAGCCTGTTTTTTCCCCATTTGCAAACTACCACACTCTGACTGTGGTACCTGAGTCATCCTGGCCTTGTTCACACCACATCAGCAGGGACAACCAGTAGGAGTTAAGCCTGTGGAGCTTTCCCTTTTCAGATCAAAACACTTCATACAAAATATTTCAGCAAAGAAAGCTGAAGCAGGCTCTGGAGTGTATCAAAATTGGCAGCAACTTTTTATTAGCCTGAAGATAAAGCAACTACATTTTATTGGGATTTAAAAAATAAATAAATAAATAAAGGAACATTTTTGCTTATAGAATAAACTTGCTTTTGAAGTTATGTTAAAAATGTAAGGACTGCTCTAAAGCATGCTACTGGGCTGTGTTTGATTAGGATTCCTTCCTGCTACAACAGATGAAAGATCACTCAGTTCAACAATGTGTTGCTGAAGAGGTTTTAGTGAAATCCCAGCAATGGGAATAGGAAGCATGTTGTGGTTTAAAATGCTGAGGAAAATAAATTCATTATTGCCTCAACTTCTTCCTTACCTGCATTTTTAAAGGCTCCTTGGATTGTCAGTGTTCAGGAGACAAGCAGGGGAGTCACACAATCACCACAAAAAAATGCCTAGTGCAGTGTGTGATAAACTTACACGGCCTACAAATAAACCTCACAATGGTCTGAGGGTTCCCAGTTCAGCTGTAAAACTACACCCTAGTTGACCCATCCCCTTTTTTGCTAGGCACACATATGTGCTTCAGTCCAAGTTCAGAAAATAAACACAACCAAGCAACATCAGGTTAAACCACAAGAAATAAATAGTCAAATACCAGGGAGAGGAGTGTTGCCTTGCTCTCTCTAGCAGCGGTATTCACTCTTTTAACAATTTGTAGGTGTCTTGTTTTCCATTCAAGGTGTAGGCACAATGCAGTGGATTTAGACCTCCCAGCAAGTTTCCTTTCTCTGACCACTTTTCACAGACCCCTTCAAAGCAGTCCACAGACACACGTGTCCTCACAACTTAAGCTCAGGAACTGCTGTGTGCAGAAAAGGAAACATAAAATGGAATAGGAAAGGAAAACTTGAAGGAAAAAGAACAAAAAGGCCTGAATCCTCTGCCAGATATCACATCTCATGTCACACCCACACACCACAATCTGTCTTGGAAGTGTTAGAAGAAAGTTTGGGTTTCTTCGAGGACAGCAGGCGGGGTGAGGATCCCAATAACACCTCACAGACAGTGAAGATCACTGCCGAGGTCTATCCTGCACTAAGAAAACAGCTGGGGAAAAGTACCCCTCAGGAATAGGATATTGCTGACATGGCTGCCTCTTATTCTTCTTAGAAGAGTACCAACACCAACATTCAGGCCAAAATCCCATATAGGATCTGCGACCAACCCGCTGGAAGCAGTTACCTATGTCATCCTCAGAAGAATTTCCTCCTCTATGAGTATATGATTTTGTTTATGCACAAGGACTCTTAACACTTAACATCAAAGCTGCTAAGCAGAAGAAAGGGTGGACAGAAACCTCTGTGGTGAGCAGGAGTGAGAGAGAATAGGTGATCTGCCATCTCAGCTCCTGGAGGAGAGCCCTGCACGCCCACATCCTCCAGGATCCCTACATCTCTCCCATGCTCAGTAAGAGCATCAGAGCAATTCTTGGGACCAGCCCTCAGGATCTCAGACCTGCCTAAAATAATGGTTTGACAATACAAAAAAGACCTATCTTTAGCTCACGCCACCATCTCAAACGCAGCATTACCTTGTGATATGCAGAAGTGATCCAATACAGACTCAAATTTGTTCCAAAATGTTGTGGTTTGCCTTGTATCAGCAGGCTTCATGCTGGGTAAAGCATCATCCCTTCACCAACAGCTAGCAAGAAAACTAGTCAAGATTTTTTTCTTCCTGTGCAGTTCAGCAGCAGTGCGAGTACTGGTCCATTTCTGGTGAGACTGTACTACGGAATCTGTGTGCGACCAAACTCCTCACCTGAGCAATCACAAAGCTACACCCTGGGGCTGGAGTTTCCTTAATTCCTTCCCCAACTGCTTTCCCTAGAGCCCCCCCTTAAATGAGATGAATACAAGAACTACAAAGTTTTAATCGCCACCATCATATAGCAGGTTTCTCAGTCTCCAAGTCACCATCCCCACCCATAATACCAAGCACTTAAGATGGCAATTTCTCATCCTTTCTTGAGGACCAAGAAAAATATGCATCTTCAGCATTGTACCAATGTATTTACTGCTTCAGATACAGTCAAAGATTTTCATCTCATGTATGCAACTCTCCTTCAGGAGACTGAAATTACAAGGTTTCTTAATCCTAGCTTCTCATCAGCATAGGATGTAGGCAAACTAACCAGGAAATTTGCCCACCTGCTGTTGAGCTCCATTACTGACTCAACATCTTCCACCAGAGGGGAGGCTACAAACTGTCAGCAAATCAAGCAGCTGGGCCTCACATCTGCATTTGAGCTCTTAAAAGTTTAAGCCTTTTACCACATTCCCAACCTAAATATAGGAAAGCATACACTCCATTTACAGGACATCACTTACATACACACATACAGTGACGCACTGCAGAAATCACACAGAATCACAGAATGTCAGGGATTGGAACGGACCTCAAACCTCAAAAGATCATCTAGTCCAATCCCCCCACCCGAGCAGGATCACCTAGACCAAGTTGCACAGGAACACATCCAGGCGGGCTTTAAACATCTCCAGAGAAGGAGACTCCACAACCTCCCTGGGCAGCCTGTTCCAGTGCTCTGTCACCCTCACTGTGAAGAAGTTTCTTCTCATATTTATGTGGAACCTCCTATGTTCCAGCTTACACCCGTTGCCCCTTGTCCTATCATTGGATGCCATAGTTACTTCCAATTAGCTGAAGGCAGATGCACCTTGCCAAAGCACGGAGGGCACTGCGTAGATGAGAAGACAATCCTCACCAGTCAGCAGTACAAACCAAGAAACTACCCAAGTCAACTTCTAGGAAACTGCAAGGACTCCATGTAGCACAAGAGCCTTCAGGCAGCCAGGGTGCTCAGTAACCCTGTCCTGTGGGTGGGCCTCCACACGAGCTCTTTGCCATGACAGCCAGCAAGCCACTCCACCAGGCCAGGCTGGTGGTTCAGACACATTCTTGCGAGACAGAAAAACACATCAGCTCAAAAGTGTTTGGTCTAGACTATGTAAAGTCAGGTCCATTTATCTCAGCAGACTCTAACAGAAGAGCTATTTCAACCTGAGGGGGTAAAACTCCTTGTCAAACCCAAACATACTTACCACTTTTTCTTTTGTCCAGATGCAGCATAATCCAGGAGCACTTGATTGATCTGATACCTGTACATGATGCTTCAGATCACTGGTACATGGATATTGGACAGAAGGGGCTGAAGGGCTATACAAGACCATCATCTCTGTGGACAGGACACTACATTCTTACATCATATAGCTGCACACATAGTAGAAACTACTTCACGTTTTATTTGTGTGAAGGAAGCTCCTACCAGAATTGAGACTTTTAACCAGAATAGGCAATACCACACTTGACAACTTTTGTCCAAAGAGACCTCTGCCAAGGCAGAAGGTTCTTTACTTAAAAGTAATCAAAAGAAAACAGACCCTAGAGGTGAAGGACCTGCTCTGTACTAATGCAGGCAACACTCTACGCTTAAGGAGGCACTTCCAAACAGAAGGAATATGAAAAACCCCAGGAAAGACCAGTGGCCTCTGAGACACACAATAAGGACAAGATTGCAATTTTAAAAAGACATAAGCAAGTTCTGCTTCACTGCTGAATACCTGCTAGTTTCAAAACAAGCCTTGTCTCACAATGCATTACATGTTGGTGTAACGAAAATTTGAGTGCAAAATTTTTAAGTGTCCAGATACTCCAAAGAGGACAGTTATATAAGGAGACATACAGAACTATTCATGGTTCATGGGCTAATTCCAAATACTTTTTATGGATTGTATAGATTTCTACACCTGGTTTTATGAAGTACATTATATTCCATATAGACATTATGCCATCTGGTAGATGAAAGCATATCTTTTGCCCTGCAATGAAGCAACAAGTGATCCCATAAGGCTCTTACTGGTAACTTTTCAAAAAGATGTATTTCTTGGCTAATTGCAACATGAAAAAGTTCTTGTTGGAAGAAGCAGAATGCACTCCAAGTTTTGCACACAGGGCTCTCAAATCATTTTCACAGACACAGTAGGATCATACTGCAATAGAAAGATCTTCCAATAACACAAATTTGACACATTTTACTTACTTTCCATTGTCTAAAATCTGGTTTTGCACTTCTTCCTATAGAAATATGCCACAAGTACAAAGCAATGGATTAGAAGCTGGGCAAAATCCCTACCATATAAACTGAAGGTAAAGGGTAAAACCAGAGATGGCAAAGTCTCAGCTAAAACCTTTCATATACAGCAAGAATTTGCTGCATTCCCTTTCTCATAGTCATGTACACCAAGTTAGTTACATTAGCTAACAGAACTTTTTAAAAGTTTTTAAGAAAAAGAAATCAAAAGAAAGAAAGAAACAAAAAACACATCAACTTTAATCTGTGCACTTCCACCTGAAGAAGAAAGCCTGAACACAGTAGGCAAAAAGAAAATCCCGTTTCAAGGAAATACCATCTCCAATACTCATATATCATGCATTAGAGATTCCTAGGACTGAACTAACACCTGTATGCTGCTAGAAGTTTAAACCAGTCTTTCTCCATAATTCAGTTTACATTTAAAAACAGTCCGCCATCAGATCAGTTTCTTTCAGGCAAGGCAAAAGTTTCAAACTAACAACAGTGTCATAGTGATGATTCTTCAGTCTTCATCTTTTTTGCTTGTCCATTTGAACCAGATGGCAGACCTTGCCTCTTCTTCTGTTGCTGCTGTAACCTTTCCTCTTTCTTCTGTAGGAAGGCAGCCATGTTATCAAATGAAGCCTTGTAGAGACAGCTGTAGTGGCTCTCTATACCAACAAAACCTGCAATTGGGCAAAGCAAGAACACAAGACAAGCGTTAGGTTCCCTTGGCAGTCTTATCAATTACTTCCTGTACTGTAACTTGAGATATTGGCATTTCAACTCATTTACTGTGGCCCTGTCCACCTTATCAAATATCAACATTTACACTGTGTAAGCCTGATTTGTGTTAGTAAGCCTCTGTCCTGCATTCACACAGCCAAGCACAGCCTTCATTTTCAGGCTAAAAAATTCACACAGAGGCACGCACCTGACACTCAAGCAAAGAGGGCACACAGCTCTCTTTACTTGATGGACACTTGCAGAACTTCAAGGCTCCTGTTTTAAAACAACTGCTGTCACCACTTCCTGTTAGGCATACCACTGGAGTTGTTCCCCAAGACTGAAGCACTGCAAAGGATGCTCGCTATCCAACTGTGCTTAGCTGACCTGTCTCCTAGAGTATTAACTTAAAAGAAGCTCAAAGAAGTAAACTTCAAACAGTGATGTCCTACACATGTTCACGTTTCTACATATTCACCATCTCCAAACTGTAAGTTTAGACAAGTTTCACAGGGAACTATCCAAAAACCGCCAGACTGTTTCTGTAGAGAATACAGAATAAGACTAGCTGGCTAGATCCACATTTCTAAAAATTGTTAGTGATACCTGACAAAGCCAGTTACCTTCAGTTCTCTTTGTACTCCTACCTTGTCCCATTTCCAAAAGTTCTTGATCTTAAAGGCCAAATGCAAGGAAATCCAGTATTTGTCAGGGTTTGGTGCTGCAGCTAGTGTGCTGCTCTATGGCAACATATATACAACATCTTCTTATTTCTCGGTACACAAACAGAACAACTTTCCCCAAGTGGTACTCAGCAAAACACATGCTTTTAATTTTGAGGGTCTTGAACTCACATGGTAACCCATTTATCGGCCTTTGGTCCTGGGAGAGATTGTGTGCTGCCAGTTTGAATATCCGTGCAAGATTTATCTGCACTAAATCTTGTTGTGTCTTACTGAGATCAATTACAAGACATCAGACTGTTCAATGTGTACTTCAAGACTTAACTACACATTTTAAATCCTACAAAATCATCAATCAGGTGAAACACGTTTATAAAAGGATGATATGCAAGCACTAAGACTATGCTTAAACAATATAATGATTACCTTTTAAAAAAGAAGTAACTACCTTTTCAATCACTAATTATGCACTGGAGTAAGTGCTCATGAAGCAAGCCTCCTGTTACTAACTAGCAATAATAGATCCTGTCATCTGAGCAGTCCTCCTGTCCCAGCTGCAGATGCAGTCGGTTACCATGTACCACAGTAATTTGCTACACTGGCTGATTAAGCTCAGAACCTCTTCCCCTGCCTGCTCTTTTTACTCCTCTGTTGCTCATTTTACTCAGATCTCATACTTCTAATTATCTGCCTGCCTGTAACTATCAAATCTGCAACATCTACGTGCAAACACTCTCCCTTCTAATGGAGTACCTGACTTCCTCTTAGATTTCAAAGAATGTACCAACCTAATAACAGCTACAGCCTAAAGCAGCCAATATTAGATATTAAGGAGACTTCGCATTAAACTGCACATTCCTGCAACTCTTCCATCTAATGTGAGTTAATCACCTTGGTGGTATAACCATCAAGAACAGACCAAGAGACCAGTGGGGACTGTAACACCTTTTTTAAGGAAGAAAGTTCCCAGCTCCCAGCAAAGTACCTGAGAGAGCTTTCAATTAAGCAACTCTCAATACATGAGACATCCACTAGCACATGCCACAACCCTTCCCTACCCTGCAGCCACCACTGCTATAATTTCAGCTTTTAAATAAAGTGGGATGGGTTTTAAATACAAAAAAAATCTGGAAACATAGGGTGCTTCTGAAGTAAATAATATTTTATTTTTCTGCCAGAGACTGAAGGTGGGGTAGAAATCAAAATGAATCAACCCTGATACCAATTAATTTCATCCCTGATGACACCATCCAAGGTCACACCCTCCAGCCACAGAAAACTCCACATCATCTGCTTTGCCAAGATGGACCTGACTGGCCCATCTTTACAGCAAAGCTGCTCCTCCTATGGCTATTCCATTCTTACTATCTCCACTGTACTTCTCATAAAGTGTCACGCCCAGGTAAGAGACAAAAGCCAGTATTTGAGATCACAGCAGTAAGACAGACTCCAGCAGCTCTGTCACGGGGTGTTTAGATACAGGCCTGTGACAAGGTGTCCATATAAAAGAGTTACAATGCTATAATTCAGGTTATAATAATTCATTATTTTGTGGTAACAGTAACCTGAACCACTTCATGATCTACACTAACTTCCATACCAGATGGAGTGACGAAACTGGGAAAACGGAAAGATTTAAATGACTTCAACAGCCAGCTGAACTGACCCAAACTCTGAATTTGCTCCTACATTTAATGCTTTAGCTATAGACATTGCATTTCTTGGGCCTTTGGGCCAAATTTCTCACCTTCAAACACTGTCCAGTTGTCCTGAAGATATTTTGTCACCTTCTGTAATCCTTTGTCATCAGTTACAGCCTGGGAAAGGAGGGAACATTGCATATTTTGGGAATAATAAACAATCTCACGTTTCACAGCACACTGAAAAAGTTTTACAGCTCTCAGATGAGTACAGTGAAAGAAGAGTGAGTGCAAGCCTGCCATGACACCTTTTAGGCTCCTTTTTTCCAGTACTGCTATAGAAACCTGGCCTGAGGTCATGTGTTCTGCTGAGGAAGCTTTGCAGCTTGAAAGGATAGAAAATGGATTCCCATTTACTAATCTGTGAAGAAAAGGAGTATCAGAAGAAACACCTAAGGGTCAAAGAAGTTTCATTTAAAATCACTTCACAACTATACTATAATTAGCTGTGGACTTACACGGATAATAAGCAAGTTTCTAGTTGTTTAACAGGCTATTACAGAGAACTTGGTAGCACATCCCCATTTTTGACACCCTGTTCTCAATGAAAAATAAAAATCCCCTAATGTTTCCAGAATGCCTTCTTCCCCAAAGGATCCCTCAGAGGCAGGAACAGGGAAGGCTGTGTGGAAAGCATTCCTGAGCAAACCACAAAGAGATTCTGCTATTTTATTGGGTTTTTTTAAACAATCAAGTGTAGCACACAGAAAGCACAGGCAATGATTTAAAGTACTGAGTACAACAGCTGACAACCACTCTGCCTGATCCTGCTTGCCAGATGTTACCTCTACCAGAGAAGAGACTGGTATTCATAACTAGCTCTCAGCAGCTTTGTGTTGTACACGGGTGAGAGAAGCAGAATGAGATGTTATCTATGACTTTTACTCAGTCTCAAGACATAGAGAAGTGTGCAATTTAGCTTTCATGAAACATAGCTTACTCCATTTTTGTTACAGCCTCTAAACAACGTAAGACGTTCAGGATGTTAGCAGAACAAAAATACCTACCTTCCACTGTCCATCATATGACCTATACAATTGAAGAGGAGCTTCACTGTCTTGCTCCAAAATCCACAGATCTCCCGTTTCCTCAAATGCAATGTCCCAAACTTCATGTTTCAAAGAGATTTGCTCTCTGTAAACTAGCTGCCGGGCAGTGGCATCAAGCTGAAAGATGTAGACTGTGGGAATACTTTTGAGAGGAAAAACTTAATTACTGTTATTACCAAATCCACCTACAGCCATCATTTGTACAGCAAACTACAAACACCCACTCTAATTCCAAATGGAGCCAAAGCAAAGTCATTAGGAATTGCAAAAAATACCCTAGCTCTTCAAGTGCCATCTCCTTACATGATCTGAGGCAGAAGCTGTAAATACTGAACATGCCACATGGCTTTTCATGCATTATATGGCAGGAAAAACAGTCAACAATGCCTTTTCTTTAAAAAAGAAAGAGAGGGGAAGAGGACTTGTCCTTTCCCACAAGACATTCTACTGCTGGTCAGATCTGTGAGGTTCCTCACTGCTTGGGCCCCTCGGATCCCAAGTACTCTCTCCTTATGCAAATGCATATGTTTGAAGTCAAAAGTCAGCACAGCCTCTTCCCAGTTTGAAACCGCGGCAATGCTGTGGTTTTAAACTGAACCCATTAACAGGAGAAGAATACAGTGACAGAAGTTTGGTTGCTTCATTGCCACAGCACCCTGAGCAAAAATGGGACCAAAAAACACATGGGTCAGGCACAGCAATTTAGGGAGACATCCTGAGCAGGGAGCAGAGCCCTCATGCACCCTAACCTTGTGTCTCCTCCTATGAAGGAAAGGCATCCCAAACTCTGCAAAACTTAACTAAGTCGGGTAAACCTCACACACGCCTCTGCTTTCAGACCAACTACAACAGGGACCCAGAGGCTCCCTGCACGACTGCAGATGTGTCTGGGATTCTTAGAGATCCACAGCAGCAAGTACTGCAGGCTAGGGGAATGTTAGGACAGCCAACAGGGAAGATGCTCTTGCCTTTGTAGGAGTTCTGATGATTTTAGTCATTATTCCATTTATTCTTACCAGTGGCATAGAGTGGCAACATATCCACCTTGACAGCAGTAGGTTATTCTTGACACAGGGTATTTCTATTAGGTAAACAAAAAGAAACATCCTTGTAAATTAGGATCATTTATGGGCAGAAAATTCACACTCTATTGTGAATTGTGAAAAATTCCATTCATGTCTTAGCCTTTAAAAGTTAGCAGATGTCTTAACTTACAGCAAGTTAAGCAACATAATTACGTTTAAACTATAGTCAAGTATATTTTTGTACCAGTGTCTACTGTTTCATGAAAGTTTTCCATGCTTCTCCCTTCACAGCCATCCAAACAGAGATTGAATGTAGAAGCTTTAGTCAACTACTCTTAATAGACAAACTAACAGATGAAGGAAAAGTACAGCACTTTCCAGCATTCTCTCCTGCAACACTAATGGCAAAAACATCAACATTAAGCCTGCTCAGCCAGGATACCACACTAGCAGCTCAGAGATTATAAACAAGCTGTTAGCTGCTGTTATATTTGTTAAAAAAAAGATAGTTAAGCACAGCTAATATCCTTGCTGCATTGTCTCTGTTTTCAACCTGTGTCTGGGTGAAGCCATCCCGCTTAACAGAAAACATGTTCTGAAGAATAAGGCAAGATTGAGGCCATTTTCCTCATTAAAAAAAAATCCCATACACAACAACAACAACAACAAAATCTACACCATACTCCTAATTTAGAAGATATATAGCTTTATCTGGGAGAGAATCAGAGAAATACCTTTGCTGCACAAACCACACTACTTGGAAATATATAACAACTGATGTGAGGCTCCTTGAGTGGGAAGTAAGAACTTGGGAAAGCAGAGAAACTGCAAGAAGATGCCCTAGGGTGCTTTTTCAGAATTATCTGTTATATAATGTGAAAGATGAAACTGCACAGGTGAAAGGCTAGTTCTCAAGTCTATTTTATAAGTAGCGATAACACTAGCACTTCTGATTAATAAAACTTTCTTGCTAGACAAGTACTGAGTTATTCCCTTTAGGGCAGGGAAAACACATCTTCTTGACACTCTGCTGGCAGAATTCAGACACACACTCAAGTCCTCTTTCCTTTTAGCCCCTTTCCAGCCTTAACCTCTTTTCCTAACACGACACTGGCTACTAGACAGAACCTCTGGTTCACTAGATTAAGCTACATTTGGGAGTAACCATGGGATTTTACCCTTTGAGCTACCAGCTGATGCATAGGCATTGTCAGGGTGTTTGTTACAGAATTTTGCAATCAATGCAGGAAAGCAAGACAAGCTGTACAGCTTCCAAACATTCAAGTCAGAGAGTTTAATACCAGAAGCTAACTATTTTGTCAACAGTACATGATGTAACTACTAAAAGATAAACCATCTCTGTGAAAGAAAGTTAATGGTATAAATACAGCCATAAACCAGGGTTCAACAGCATGTTGTGTGATACAATTTCATGGGCAGGGAAGCAAGAACAACGGCATGCACACACTTTTCACTCACATACTCCATTGCCTGTTTGGGAAGAAGATGAGCACTCTATAAAAACAGTATCAAAAAAGCTGGTATGTTTCAGAGCTCCTGGGAATAGACAGGACTAATCGCTGGCTGCTCTGCAGAAATACTAAGTTGTTAGTCCATATTTAGCATTGGGACCCAGGACTCCTGTTTCACATGGACATAAAAAATGCTTTTGGTTCCAAATACCAGGTAGGACAAGTGGGCTGAACCAGAAAGGTTCTCTGTAGCTGGTACATCTGAATGCAGTCATTGCAGTATGAAGCCATTTACACCACAGCTTTACAGCAGAATTGACAGCTCCTACTGTAAAACACCAGTGGGTTCTTTAGACATTTGAGAGAACAAGCAAAAAAAAAAAAATTAAAAACCACCAAACCTATGATATTTATTTCTTAACAACAAAGCTCTGCTTTTCTGCCTGTCTCATGACAAACATGCAGGGCAAGTGCAGCGATGGGAAGTGCCCACCTACACAGCTGAGCACTTTGTCAGAGAGACAAAGGGCTCTGCGCACTTGAAGCATGCAGCAGCTCTCTTCCACCCTCACTGGAGGAGGAAGGAGGAGGCTTTTTTTATTTGAACCAAAGTGTTATTCACAGCTGGACAGAGACAAGAAAATGTATCTTCTTTGTAAGCTCTTTCCTTTCTATGTGTAGGTAAGTTGACAATCAGCAAAGTGAACAGAAGCCCCTGAGTAGTGTCTTGTTCAAGGACAAACGTATGACATGAGTTAAAAAAGAACTACAAGCGTAGTCTGTTATAGACATATGTTCACTTGATACTCTTTGAACTTATTCAGCATTTATACGACACTGTTATCAGCCTGCCAACACCTTAAAATTAACTTTTGATGTCATCTGTGAGTAGAGGTGACCCTATGAAAAATTAGTGTACTGGAGCACTGGGGTAGAGTTGTATAATTCACGTTCTGGACTTTAAACAAGCTTCTGCTGTCAAGAGGATCAGATGAGGTGAAAGCTCCAAAGCACGAAAAATATTTATATAGCACTATGAAATTAGAGAATTACTCCCATTCTAGTGTGATGAACCAAGGATCTGCAACCTACCAGCTGAAACCTACATTCCCAAAACAGACATACATTCATCATCTGCCAAGCAAAATAAGCTCACATTTACATGCCCACCATTACTGATGATTCCTTTATCATTGTGCTTCAAGTTGTGTTTCACGCCTCAGTGCATTCACAGCAGTTTTCAACAGTAAAAAATGAAATGCAACATGCAAGAAAAGAAAAAACACTTATATCCTCATCTGATCTTTGGCTGCCAGAGTCATTTGCAGACAGTGTGCTCATTACAACCTATAAACTACTCATTCAAGATACTGTTCCCTTAAATTCAACCTATAAATGTCACACTAGGTTGTGAAGATGATCTCTGATATACCTGTGTGCAGACTACAACTAAATATTACCACCAGACATCACCTCTGGCATTTCTAGCACTGTGATATCAGCAAAACACAAGTCCCCTTTTCCCTTTGGTCCTGCTGGCCATTGAGACAGTAATTGCTCTGAAAGAACACCACGCTGACAGCTGTGTAGCAATACAGCACAAAGGTGCAATGCACTGCATTAAGGTTTAAAGCTGTCATTTTCTGTCTGTAATCACTGGGACACTGCTGGGTGACTGTTCCAAGTACGTATGAACTCTGGAAGTTAACCGAGTCTTCTGCATCCCTCAAGCACTGTGCAAATTTAGTGTCACGTGAGACAGGTTTTACAACGCCTGTAAGAGTGGGCAGTAAAGCAGAATTTCACAGGGTCAAGGAATCCAGCCTGAGGCTTCCAAGATCACTGTTAGGAGACACATGTGGCAGTGGACAGACAAACTGCAAAACACTGCAGGAATATAGTTTATTAACTACTGTGTCATATTTATTAACCCACAGTCTGTGGGTTTTCCCTTTCTGTCATTGCTTACACCAAGGCAAAGAAGCTAAATAGAGACTCCTCCAACAGTCAAAGGGCAACTCAAATTTCTACTGAGAGACTCCATCAGCATAAAGTGCGTCTTATGGAAGGGACTTTATCAGATGTGTGAGGAGACAAGGCAAGTATTACTAAACTACATTCAAAAGACCTCAAAAACATTCTAAGAGAGTTGGAGATCACTCTTGCTTGTAGCATGAACTTTTCTCCCCCCCTAGCATTTGCTAGTTTATCCAGTGCTATGTTCAAGGTTTATTTTAGAGTTTAATGTTATTTTTTAATAAACTTGTTGGTAAGCAATGGATTTAGGATTCAGTGTGAGATACAGCACATCAAGCTATCTTACTAAATGCTAAGCCACTCCAAGTAACAAGTAGCACTTTTAAAATTAATAATAGAATGTCCCACTTCACAGCTAGTTGCTTACTAGCCTTCAATGATCCAATAAAGCTAGAAGGCAAAGTATTTTACAATACAAACCCATTCTTTCCTCCAAAAGAAATGCTTTGCAACATTACTGCAGACATGGATTTGATGGCTATCAAATCATGTTGTTTCAACAAAGCACTCCCATGAGCTACATTTGAACACAAAGATAAAACACTTTGGCTTTGAACTCCCCGAGCTACTTATTTCCAGAAGGCTATACATGGTAAAGTCATTTTGTAAGTTTACTTCAATTTTAGTTCTCCTTTTCTCACTCAAATCCTGCTGCACTCAGATTATAAGATACCAGCTAGACAGGCTTGTCACCTAATTTGGTATACCTGGTTTTTGCTTATGAGAAGACCCAGCAATAGCTAATTCAAAGATTTCAAGCACTAGACTCAAGCTGAAATGAGTCAGAGACCTTATGAATACGTACAAGAGGCCTCCTGCTCAGATGTGCTTTAAAGTGTACTTTCAAGTTCAGGAGCCGGTTGAATTGTCCATATAGATACTACCCCGAATTCCTGCTAACAAGAACTCTAGGCCAAACCCAAGATTTCCAGGATCTAAGCTTTGCAAGCTGTGATGCAAGTGGCTGCCTTCCTGGGCTTAGGCATGGACATAAAGTTGCACATTATTATTCCAACACAAAGAACAACTTGCTGATGTCTTCTGCACAGAAAAAACCTTAAGTTGTTGAGCTTGGGGTTTCCATGGGTTCTGCTCCCAGTTCAGTAACCGGAAATCCTTCTTACAAGGTAAGGCCAGACCTTGGCCTTCGAATATGCTTGTGAGAGATCCCCAGGAATGGCTCCCAACTGCTGGGAGAGGCCAAGCTGAACACACTTGGACAGACCAAAACCAAAACAAAACACAAAGAAGGAAGGACAGAACTATTGAATTAAATTTCAGCCTGGATACGAACTCCACAATGGGTTTGCCTCAAGAGCCATGCATGGCTACAGGCTTCCCAGACACCTAACAACTGGAAGACTGCTGTGCTTTTCACAGAAAGAAGTGTTTTTAGAGATTCACATGAAAAACATGCCCAGCATGATGGGTGGTAAGATGAACAACTCTTAAATGACCCAACAGATTAGCAGCTGGCTTAGTAAGATCTATTCAGCAGGCGCAAGAACGGGTGCTGTTTCACTGCTAATAGGTCATATGACAACTCACATGACAAGAAAGAACAAAACCAGGTATCAAGTACCAGTAGAACCACTGCTCACATCAGATCAGCATCCCAAATCACAGTAGCACCCAAAACATATACATATGACACCACTTACATACAGGCTGCAAAGTCAGGAGAGCTCTTGGGGTATTCAGTTTTCATATAGGACTCATACATTTTAATTTTGGACACTGTCCAGCTTCAGGACAACCCAAAGGAACAGGCCCACTTCTTTTGATTCCACAGGGCTGTACTATTGCTGGTGACTGGTTACAAAGGTTCATTTTTCTCAGATAAATTCCACTTAAACTGGATCTTTCCAGTGGTACCAGGTATTTTCTGGCTAAGAGACTAAGGGACCTGTGTTTTAGGAAAAATTTTCAAGTGAAGGCTTTGTCCAGCATGCAAAACTTATATTTGGGAAGAACTACAAATAGCTTCTTCTGGTCCCTGCTTGGCACATTTTAGAAATGCACACAAGACACAGGGATGGATTTCAGGGACTTTCTTCCTTTCCTGAAATCCCAGGCTATTGTGACCATTTCCAAATCTCACCTAACTTTCAAATCCACTGACAGGAGGCACTCCTAAGAAAATGCGAGAAACACGTTTGGGGGTCACAAGGATCAGGAGAATAGCCGAAGCACTAATACACACGGGCATACCTGGTCAGTTTTGGTTGTCTCAAGCCCACAGATGCTACTTAGATGACAGCAGTACACTTCTTCCCCGCTTTTGTACTCCCAAAGTCTCAGAGTGGAGTCCTGGACAAATGGAAGCAGACGCAAGTCTATTATTAACAGCACCTCAGGCAAAGAGAGGCCACTGGTGGCCTTCAGCTAAATTCTGTTTCCCTGGAGAGCTTCCCACAGAAGCTGCTAAATAGTCACTTAGTTAAGACCTCAAATTGCAGATAAAGCATTTTAATTAACATAATTTCCCCCCTCCATTCTAAATTATTCAATCATGCTAACTTTAATTCTCTTTTGAAGTGGAAATTAGGTAGCTGGAGGAGTGCATTTCAAGTCTGCCTCAAATAGCACAGTAATACATGTGCTCAGCACTTTAATGGCAATTCTTTCAGGTTGCCCTTCTCCACCCCTATTCTTGTTATCACCCAAATTCTCATTTGATTTAGTAACCTCCTGGAGACAAGCTAAACACCTCCCTGGAAAAAACAGATCCATCAAAGAGCATTTGCTAAGAAGGAAATACAGCTGCACACAGCTCTAACACCAGAGCTGCTTGAAGAATTAGAGGAACAACAGACAATAGCCTTAGGGAAGCAAAAGCAGCAGCCGAAGCCGAGTGCTAAGAATTACTACAACCTTCACATCGCCACAGAAAACACTGTTTCCTATACCGTTTTGGTAGTCTGGGAAACAAAGAATATTGTTTTCCATCTTTTAGACCAACTCCACCTACTCACTCTGTATAGGTCTGGCATGACAGCAGGATGCCATCAATTCAGAAAAGAACTGGGAGGAAGGGAAGGAGGGAACACTCACTTCTTCAAGTCCTCATCCAAGCATTGTGTAGCACTGCACCACAATCTCTACACCACATGCAATGGACATATAATGAGGACAAGACATAATTCATAACAAATCTAATAGGGGAAAGCAAGTAGGAGGGTGTAGAGGGAACAATTTTCTCATCTTAAAAGCTCAAAAAAAATCTGTGATTCTAAGGCCATGCATTCTCAAGACACTCATTATCATGGCAGGCTGGCGTAATATCCATTTGCTTCAAACTTGTTAAATAGTCCCATGATTAAAGTTTGTCTGTGCTCCAAAGGAGAAGTTAATGATGAAGAAATACTGATGACTTTGTGATTTCTTCATCCCAGAGGTCTTAATATGTTAGCCTTGCTGTAAACACAGTAAATGGCTGTTATATGATCTAGCTGAACACTGAACAGAAAGCTGAGAAAGGGAGGGAAGGAGGGAGAGGGGATGCTGTAAACCATGAGAGACTATTCCAGGTATCCCAAGGAATTTTGGGGGAAACACAATCAAATAATGGTTTTAAAGCCCGAATTTTCAAGAAAATATTTTTTTGAAGAAAGTGCAATACATACCCCAGAAGCTGACAACAGCAGATCAGGATAGTTGGGTATTACAAGTATTTTGCTTACAAACCTAAAGGGAAAGTAGCCAAAAGTTGAACTCTCTTGCATGACACTCTGGTATTAAAACACACACAATAAGCAAAAACACTGATTTTAAAGAGAACCTTGTAATAAACAGATTCTCCACATCAAGCTAACCAGAAGGAATAAATACATATGTCTACAGTACTTAATATATATAGTATAAATACTACGCAAACTCCTTTCTACTTAATAGAAAAAAAAAAAAATTCCCCATCTGCACTCAAGGAATTCTATTGATTTCTGCCTGAGAACATTGCCATTTAGTCCCAAAAACACCAGTGGAGACAGATTTACTTGGCTATCGTGTTCCCCTTTCTCAATTCATAAGGCACATTAAAAATACGCATCAACAGATGCTTTTTAAAACACAATAGTAATGACTCTGCTTTCAGAGCACCAGATCTCTCCCATCACAGTTGGAGATTGTTCAAAAGCAATCTTTAAAAAAAATTTAAAACAAGCATGAGGCAATTTACCACCAGTGTCTACATTCAGCCAGAAACCTTGTTTTTCAGGAGTGTGTAATACTGCTGTGTCTACCAGAACTTGTCCTTGCTGAGTAACGAGGACCTGAACTTCAGGAGTTCGTTATTATCTTAGAGCTCAGCAACTTCAAACATTGTGACCTGAGCAGAACATTACCTGAGTGGCACAGTCTTATTTTTGAAAAAGAGCATAATTTTAACGCCATTAAAAAAACAAAGAGAAAAAAGAAAATAGAAGGAAGAGATTTGGTCACTGTAGTACAAACTTTCATGACAAAACAGTAATGGCAGGTGCATGCAGGCATAATAGATCCAGCAAGAATCACCATGCATCCCACTGAAACAAGACAATCCAGGAGCATGAAACAAGACAACAATTATAGCTGGTTTATGTAATTCTTTGCTTACTCATTCCTAATCTAAAATATTGAATTTTTCAATATATTTTAATCAATTTAACTGAGTGCCTTTCCATGCTGCAGCCTCTAATGAACTCTGTGCAGACACAACAATCAAAGATAAACGTGTCTTTCGTGTCTTTCTGACCATCAAGTTCTTTTCATTAGAAAAGTACAACTTGTATACGGTAGGTGGAAACATCAGACATGGCTCTATAAATATGTTCTAGAAACTGATGAGAAAGACTACTTGGTTTTTTAACATGAGTAGTCTCTTGTTTTTATACTATGCTAACTTTACATAGGTTAGACTACCAAATGATATCAAAATCAGACTGATATTCCAAATTAATCCGTGTCCTAAATGCTCTATTAAAACACTTTGGTGGGCAAGTTTAGACAGGTTGCTACCCATACCTCAAGTTCCCTGGTCACACCTTTAACTCTTGTTTCTGATACAGTGAGCTAACTGCACCATATGGCATCACCTTATGGAAGAACATGCCTGGAAGGATGTTGTTATCGCTGAGTAACTCGGTGGCCAGACAAGCAGAATCACATGTGTTCTCTGCCCTATGCAGTGTCAGGTCTTCTCTGCTTCCTTGCCACTTCAGACTTCAAAATGTAGCAGTGGCAACACAAAAAAGCCCAACTCTCCAACAAACCCTCTACCCTACTCAAAAAAACTAACAACCGACAACAACAAATCAGCTCCAAAAGCCCACAAAACCACATAGAGGTGGGAAGGTGAAGTTAAGAGGCTGAAAATGCCAGAACTGATAGATATTTTAAGCAGCAAAATGTAGAGGGAAATGTCTTTTTAAAGTCCATTTACCATTTGAGTCTTCTTCAAGGGAAAAGGATGTCTAAGAAGAAAAGGGAAAGTACAGTCCCTCCTGTAGGCTGAAAAGGACATCCTGATAAACTGGCTAGAAGACTACAAGTATTCCTGTACCAAAAGAACTACCTGACAGCTATAGGTAGCAGGTTGCTTTGCTGCCTTCCACTTTTCAGATCACTGTTATTAGAAGGACTTTTGCTTCAGGATGGAGGAGAAAGGAAAAGAAGCGAGGGGAAATATTATCCTTCCTGTTTTCATGCAGAGTGAACCCTGAATTTCACCAGATTTAGTAACACAGCAGCACATCATCTTTCTACAGGGATATCCTCTATGAGCCGCCTTCCACAGATCCTTTTACTTGCCTAAGTGTTCTTGCTCACAGTAATAAAACCCATCTCAAGAAGAATTATCAAATCCCTTTCCTAAGCTACTAGAAAGGCCAGGTAACTACATCAAGAAGCATGATTCCTTGAATCTGTTTTATGGGGCCATTTTGCAGCCTACACGTCCATGTAGAAAGTGCGCTCTATCTTTCCTACTGATACAGCATTTTTGTATTACCACAGAACCTCCAAGTGTGAGTTCTGCATTGAGATGCCATTAGATTAGTGTCTGTCCAAACCACAAAGACTTCATAGGGTCTGTTCTGAACTATCTCCAGGCTCTGGAGCCTCTTGTGGCCAGTAGGTCAAGGGAGATGATTCTGCCTCTCTGCTCTGCTCTGGTGAGACCACACCTGGAGTACTGTGTCTAGCCTTGGAGACCTCAGCACAAGGATATGGACCTGTTAAGAGTGCATCCAGAGGAGGGCCACCTCTCCTATGAGGAAAGGCTGAGAAAAGTGGGGTCATTCAGACTGGAAAAGGCTCCAAGGAGACCTTACTGTGGCCTTTCAGTACTGAAAGGAGGCCTATAAAAAAGATGGGGACAGGCTTTTTAAAAGGGCCTGTCATGACAGGACAAAGGATAATGGTTTTAAACTAAAAGAGGATAGATTCAGATTAGATATATTGAATAATTTTTTATGATGAAGGTGGTGAAACAAGAATGTGTTGCCCAGAGAGGTGGTAGAAGCCCCACCCCTGGAAACATTCAAGGTCAGGCTGGATGAGGCTCTGAGCAACCAGATCTAGTTTAAGATGTGCCTGCTCTTTGCAGAGGTGGTGGACTAGATGACTAACTTTAAAAGGCCCCTTCCAACCCAAACCATTCTATGATTAAATGATTCTAGCACAGATCTAGCTGTTGTTTAATGTGAGTTGAGGAGACAACAATTTCACCCATGGAGGCACAGTGAAGAGCTTCACACAATAACCTTTGCACACAACAAACTTACTCTTTGTGCCCCAGACAGAAGGATACAATACTATAAGGAGCCTTTGTCAAGCTGACTCTGATCTTCTCATCTCTGTCTGCAGTTACGATATACCGGTCATCAGGACTCAGTGCCTGTCAGTAAAGGAAGAGTTTTAGTGCCCAGTATAGTTCACTGCTTGTTTTAACAGAATTCTTCCTAACCAGGAGAAAAAAAAAAAAGATAAGCAGTAAACTATCTGTTTTTTCCTGACTTTGAATGGCAGGTGCAAACATTACGCTATGCTTTTCCACCAACAATGGAAGCTAAATCTGTAGGACAGTAACTTTTCTCACTTAGTAAGACAAGGCAACACTGACTACAGTGTTCAGTGAAAGCCACCAAGCTCCAGAGATACAGGCGGAAACACCACTGAGTCTTAAAAAGAAAGAAACTTAACACATTGAAGAGCTCAACTGACATCACAATGGGGGAATTCCCATATACATTCCATCACCAAGTCTTCTGTGATGGTAACATGAAGACTTTTTGAATACTCACACTCTCAGAAGAGATAACCCTTTGGTAAGCTTGTTTCCTTACCAAACTCTGCAGACACAAACTCAGTAGGAAGAAATCCAGACCACACACTTCATTTATATTAAAAAAGAACACCCAAATGTGGGACAAGAGCAGCAATGAAAGACCCAAACACAAGCAGGAATGCAGGTTTGTACACTAAGTACATGGAGGCACATACTTACCACATCCAAAAGCAGAGACAAGTGACCCAGCTCAAGTTTTCCATCAGCTTGGGGTTCTGTTATTGAGTAAGAATAAGCATCACCAGACTTATCAGCAACCAGAATCTTATCCTCTGCAGCTGTAATAATCAGAGAAGTGCATCTCCTGCTCACAGACCTGAAAGAAAAATGGCACAGTTTGAACAGCTCTGGATGGCAGCTTCGGCAAGTCTGGATTCAGACCCAGTTAAACAGACAAAGAGACTGATCAAGAGGCGCTCAGATACAACGCTCTTGAAACGAAGCAATTAGAATAATGTTAAGGGAGGATATGGGTCCGAAATAGCACTTTTGAGACTTATTAAATGACTAAACAATGTTAGAACAACACCCAGGTCGGGGGCGGGGGGAAGGGGAGACCATTAAAGCTTCTTGCCTGCATTTTGCTTATGTACCTTCTCAACTGAGCATTCTGCCTAGGCAGCCTGCCTCCTCTTGCACTCTCCATAATAAAACACAAGTTAAACATGTAGAGAAGAGACGACAAGGCAGGAGTTCTCCCAGTAAAAGTTCTTTGCAGCAACACATCTAAAAACTGCGTTGAAACTCCTTCTCCAGTTTCCACGTCATACTGTAAAAGGAAGTCCTTCCTTGTGAGCCTTGAGGACCTCTTCCTTCTCGCACACAGTCAGAGAGCTACAGTCTCAGGGTACCTTGTACAGGCAAAGCCCTGAATGCAAAGTCGTTCCCTCATCATTTGCCAGTTTCTTACAGTTTCGGCTGCCAGTGTATCAGGTAACAGTTTTCTCCCAACTTGTCAGATAAAGGTAAGGACCATATATGTCAGAAAACAAGTTTTAAAAAAGGTTTAATCATAGTCTGGAGAATGCTTCTGAAAGTTCATAGCTATTGTTACTACCATCATCCTTTTCTTTCATAATCTCTTCTCCAAACCCCTCTATGTCCTGTGTGTTAACACAGTACTGTGGGAATGGACATTTCCATCCACCTACTCTGAAAATTCAGTGACCGTCTGGAGGCAAAAGAACAATATACTGTACTTCAGGTAGGAAGACAGAAATTCTAATACCTTTTTGTGACCATTTAAAGGAACACCATAACAACAGGGAAAAAAAATAGGACAAGAATGTCTACTAATATATTGCTGGCTCACTTCAAAATAAGTGACCTTGCCTACCAAAAAAAGTCTTGTCCCAAATTAATTGTACTGCCTTTGATTTTAAACACAAAGGTTCAAAAGTTCTCCTTGTCTGAAACAAGCTGACTACAAAAGCTAGCACCACGTGAAATCTTCTATATAGCTTGCCACAAAACACCAACACAAGTTACATAGCTCAACTTTGACATTCTTTTTTCATGCGGAGACCCTTTTGACAGTATGTCCAATTTCCTAATAGGAGGTAGTTCCCAAAAAATCCAGCTGTGGTCCTAGTTCATCTCTTAGTAGAAAACTGAAACACTGAACAATTACCTAATGTCATATTATAGGTAAGACATACAGGGCAGGGCAGCAGGGAAGACAGGATGCAGAATTAATAGAATTTGCCATTTCTGCTTCCTTCGGTGATTACTTATCACAACGCTGGTTAACCCACCAAAGGTCCATCATGTACCCCATATGCACAGACAAGCTGACAGAGACTTCATTTTGTTTTGCAACCAGGGCTTTACATTTGTCAGAGACCACCAGAAGCAGAGACACGGTATGCTGAGGTACTTTCTCAGAAGTCCTTCATGGTCCTCTTTATTACAGAAAATTGTCACAAGCAGCAGCAGAAAACTTGTAATTGGAGGAGGACCTCTGGTGGACAGCTACAGACTCATTTCTCAAGAGAACCATAGGACAGAAGGGAAACTGTTGGCAGCATCTCTAAAGATGTGATTTTAAGAGAGTTCACAACCTCACCAAAACATCTTCTCCTTCAAATCAAAAGAAACAGACAGTGCACTCAGTAAACTGCTCAGTGTCATTCTTACAGACCCAGCCTTAGCATTCACTAGGAGTAGGTAAAGTTTCAGTTCTTAAAGATGCAAATACTGTCTTCTGGAATAAGAAAAGAGATTATCCTTTCCTTAGCCAATGATATAAACATATGCACTCCCATTCTTGGTGTGGGGCATTTCATGTATCACTTCTTGAAAAATATCTCTGAATTCCCAAGAACATTAAATTTGTTTGAGCAAGTACAAGGTAAAAAAAAAAACCAAACCCCAAAATCAGGAAGCTTTGTGATAACAAATAGCAATATCCAAAGCACTACTATTTTATAATTCTAAATTAATCAGCTGTAGCTCCATAACAAAGTGACATGTAACATCCCACATCCTTACCTAATGCTAACACATTCCCATGAAGGCTTTGTACGGAACAGAATCAGGCGTTTGCTGTTATCTGTCAAGGCAAAATAATCTCCTGATGGGGAGAATGCAAAAGCTAGGATGTCATCACTTCCTTTATCTGTCGGCTTTCCACCCTGCCTAATAGAGAGACAGGGAAAAACAGTTCATATCTGAGAGTTACTGAAATTCTTAAGAATAGAAGGTTGTTCTCACACCACCAAGAAGGACCATGAGAAACAGTCAACTCTAAAAGTTCTATTTGTGCTTAAAATATTGAGCCAACTTGAACATTAATGCAAAAAAAAAAAAAAAGC
>VYZX01032516.1:124285-137996 GCA_013401335.1 Brachypteracias leptosomus
AAGCACTACTATTTTATAATTCTAAATTAATCAGCTGTAGCTCCATAACAAAGTGACATGTAACATCCCACATCCTTACCTAATGCTAACACATTCCCATGAAGGCTTTGTACGGAACAGAATCAGGCGTTTGCTGTTATCTGTCAAGGCAAAATAATCTCCTGATGGGGAGAATGCAAAAGCTAGGATGTCATCACTTCCTTTATCTGTCGGCTTTCCACCCTGCCTAATAGAGAGACAGGGAAAAACAGTTCATATCTGAGAGTTACTGAAATTCTTAAGAATAGAAGGTTGTTCTCACACCACCAAGAAGGACCATGAGAAACAGTCAACTCTAAAAGTTCTATTTGTGCTTAAAATATTGAGCCAACTTGAACATTAATGCAAAAAAAAAAAAAAAGCCAGGACAATGGAAATTGATATAAGGTCTAAGCCTGTATCATTACCTTCCTAAAAAACCCAAAATGCTAGGGTTTGTGCTAACAGATCTTTATATTAGCTTACAGAAAAACAGTAAAATTGACTACAGGTAAAACAATGTACAGTGGCTGAATTTAAATGAAGAACAAGACTTTTTCAGGTTTTGAAATCTCACAACTTAGGAGAATAGACATGAAGAAAGAGTTATGCTAGTTTGTGGGGTTTTTTCTAACTGTCTTAGATGGTCTAGGAAAAAATGCAGCATTTTCCCCTAGGTGTCTTGACTGAGAAGAGTCATACAGAATCACTGACTATACTACTGGTGTTTCTCTAAAAAAGAAAAAGGTGTACAGTCTCCCTGCTGGGATGAAACAGAAACAAAAAAGTACATACATATATATCCATCAGGTTAAGCAAAAGCAACCTAGCCATCACCTGATCAAGGAGTCATCCTGTGACTTTCTTTTATTATCTTCACTGCCACATAACCTCAGGAAGAGATGCACCCTCTAGGAAAACAGCAGACTGCCTAAGCAGATGTTCTCACCCTTTATTTCCTAATGTCGTCTTCTCTGAATTGCTGCAATCATACACGAAGAGACTATCATCACTGCAAATAAAAAACAAAAGAACTAGAACACTAAACCACTGGAACTAAAACAACCATGAGCTTAACTAAGAAGAGGAGTGTCAACTCTTTTGAAACATGGTGTTATTTTGTGGTCATTTGTGCAACTGACCCCTCTCTTCAGGAAACATCACTGAAACGGGCTCCTAAAGCGATGCAGTAGAAATTTAAAACCCTAGACTGTACAGACTCAGCAATAGAAAAAAGAAATTGTCATCTGTTGGCAAAGTAATCGTGATATTTTACTTGTCAGGCTCAACACGTTTGTCAAAAACATTTCATACACCAGTGACATGCATCTCATGGTGCATAATCGTGACAGAAAACTGTTAATACTTCATAGCTTTTTACAGTATCAGACTAACAAGCTTTAAAGTGATAGCCGGTACCTGAACACGCGCTGCAGGAGCCCCCGAAGGCCCGCGCTCAGCCACGTTTCCCCGAAAGGCAGGAACAGGCAGAGCCTCCCCCACGCTCCCACCACCTCTCCCCGGCTGCCTGCTGCGCAGCCCCGGCAGGAAGGCGCCGCCGCTCGCTGCGGAAGCCGCAGGGGACGGGCAGCGAGCCCCCGCGGGGCAACCCCCAGCAGCGGGGCGGCCTCCGCCGCTCGGCCCCGCGGCGGGACAGGCCCCCCCCCGCCGCCACCCCGCCTGGNTAGACCTCCCCTGGTGCCATTAAGGCCATTTCCTCTTGCCCTATCGCTTGTTACTTGTGAGAACAGACCGATCCCCACTTCTCCACAACCTCCATTCAAGTAGTTGTAGAGAGCAATAAGGTCTCCCCTCAGCTTCCTTTTCTCCAGACTGAACCACCCCAGTTCCCTCAGCCACTCCTCGTCAGACTTGTGCTCTAGACCCTTCACCAGCCTCACTGATTTTCTCTGGACACACTCTAGTGCCTCAATGCCCTTCTTGTAGCGAGGTGCCCAAAACTGGACACAGTACTCAAGGTGCGGTCTCACAAGTGCCGGGTGCAGGGGCACAATCACCTCCCTACTCCTGCTGGGTCACACCGTTTCTGATACAGGCCAGGATGCCGTTGGCCGCCTTGGCCACCCGGGCACACTGCTGGCTCATGTTCAGTTGCTATCAACACCCTCACATCGCTTTCTACTGAGCAGCTTTTCAGCCGCTCCTCCCCAAGACCGTAGCGTTGCATGGGGTTGTTGTGACCCAAGTACGGAATCCAGCACTTGACCTTGTAGAACCTCATCCCGTGGCCTCACCACCTCGATCCAGCCTACCCAGATCTCTCTGCAGGTCCTCCCTACCCTCAAGCAACTCAACAGTCCCACCCGAGTTGGTGTCCTCTAACACCCCCACAGCTCGTCCGATAACAGCGGCTGCCACCGCGCGAGGCCGGACCTTCCTCGCGTAGGCCCCGCCCGCCGGGAGGGTCCCGACGTTCGCACGTCCGGTCCCACGCCAAGATGGCGGCTCCTTCGCTGTTGGGCTGCGGCCGGGCGGCCACTCGCCAGGTAGGCGTCAGGGTAGGCACCGGGCGGGGGCAAAGAAGAGGCGCTCGGCTTCTCTCGGTGGCATGTACCCCGGCGGTCACCCCCTTCCCCGGGGCCGTTGCGCAGAGAGCGGGTCGTGGCGACGCTTGCACGTATGTGCCTGGGGAGGGGTCAGGGTCGGGACGCGGTTCCCCGGGGGCTTGCGGGGGGAAACTCCTCGGGGGTCGCTTTTATCCCTTTTCGTTCATTTGTTTTCCGCGGTGCCTTTGCAGGTGTTGCGGCTGGAGGCCCGGGGGCTGGGGGGGGCGGCGGCCCCCTCCGCGGCGCTCTGCACCAGGCCGGCCGGGTCCGGGACGCCTCCAACGAGTAAGACGCTTGTTTGGCCCTGAGCGGTGGTGGGGTGTCCATAAATGCAAACGGACGTGCAGGCGGGAAAGCCTCCCCTTGTGCTGCTAAACCAGAGGGGCAGCTAACGAGCTTCACCTGCGGCCTGGCAGCTTCGGGAGGCTTCTTCACTCTGAGGGGGTGTCCAGACCATAAAGATTTAACTACCTGTCTGAAGTTCCAAGCCCCTCTGGTTGTAATTAAATAGGCAAGAGCTTAGAAATGCTCACGGGCACGTCTCTGAATAGCTGCTATATAAGTCAAGAAAGTGAAAAGTCATCACCATGTAAACAAGGATTTCTGTTCAAATTTACTGCTAAAAGTAAAGGTCTGGTAGGAATGGGTCTATGCGGGGTATGTTTGTATTCATAGGCCATGCGATGAGCTTGACTATCCTGTTCACCTTAATATGTTAGCTGCTGTGATGCTTTACAAGATGCTTTACTGTTGCTTAAAGAGAGTATTGTTACGTTTGTCTTAATACAAAGAAGTTGCCTGAAATTTGATGGAAATATGTGTAGCAAGTTGTTTTTTTTTAAATGGGGTGCAAAATGTGCTTTTGAGCTCCAGATATTCTCCCTTGTCTTTGGGAATGTTTGGATTATGAGGGTCAAAAAAGCATCCCGTTTTACAAAAAGATGGAAAGACTTGCAAGATCATTTGCTCCAGGCAACAGTGTTGAGAAGCTGCAGAAAGCTACCATGGCCCCAAGGTGTTAAATATAGTTATAAAGTTTCCTGCCCCATTGGCTTGCAAGCAAGGTCATAACATGGGCCTAGGTTTGGATGCTGCCATTCATTTGACATTCAGAAGTATTTGAATCCCTTCTGTCCCTGACCAAAGTCAAAAGATGAATGCAAATTTCAAAGAGGGATATCTTGTGCAAAATGCTGTTTATAAGTAGAGGCTCACTGCTTCAGTGAGTTGGATTCCCATCTCTGATTAGAAATCCAGGTGCTTAAACAGCAAAGCTCCATGGGACCATTTGTAGGAGTGATTGAACTTGTTGACAGCATTGAAAGAGAAGTTGAATGCTGACTTCTGGCTTCTAATGTTAGCTTCTTAAATGCCAAGACAAAGAAAAGCTTGATTGTTCCATTGAAAAAGCTTTTGCTGCATAGATTGATGTAAGCTTGATTGAACGACAAACTGTTTGGTTTTTTTCTACTATTTTAACTGTATTTGATATGTACTTTAGCATAAATTTCTAGATTCATTGTCCTACAGCTATGATTTCAGAAAGTGTCAGGAGATCTCTTAGGCCACCTCTTTAAGCCAACTGCTTCCCCTGCAAATGGTTAAGGTGTATAGGATGCAGCAGTCTTTTATGGATTCTAGCCATATGATTAAAAGCTGAAATGCATCTTTTTCATATATCCAAATATTACTGTTTAAAGTATTTTTCCAGGAACGCCTACTGTTAATGGTCAAGTTGAATGTTATCTGCCTTTTTGGTTTCTTAGGGTGTCTTAACATTAATACCTCTTCAACTTCTGCTCAGCTTCAGGTTCTTTGTCATCCCTTTGGACACTCTTGTGTTAGTCTAACCTTTCTGTATGCTTCTTTGAAGAGCTCTTCGATCTTGAGTGATGTTTCATCACTTACTAGTTTCTACAGGCTGCTGTTTAGCTGTATCAGTCTGTGGAGGAAGTTGGGCTTCCTTCAAAGGTGGCTGCCCATTTTCCTGCTTCCCCCCTGCACCTTCCATCTGGCAGTGAGAAGTATGTGTCTGAAATTATTCTAAAGTATTACCTGCGTAGTAAACTGATCTCTGTATTTCTTAAATACTTTACTTTTATGTGTCTGTCTCCTCTGTGAGGTTTTCATTTGGACATTGCTAAAGACTTTTATTCATAACTAATTATAGTAAATCCTTGGGTCATACAAGCTATTGCTGTAAAATACAAGAGGGAACACTGCATCTAGTGTATGGTCTTGTAAAGTAGATCTGGATTTCTAAACTGTGCAGATAAATCTGCACTGTAGACTTGAAATCTGTTGAATTACACTGCTGGTTGGAAGTAGTGCGACCCATAGCAGAGTTGGCTTTGATATAGCAAATTTCAGCAGTAGTGTATCTTCTTAATGTGCTCTCACTCCTCTTTGTTTTCCTGTTTTCTGTAAACGCAACCATATTTGCTGTTAGCAGCCTCTTGAGGATATCATTGGCACAAACATCAAAGGGATTGTTGGTGTTCTCTGAAAGGGTCTGAAAGTTTCTGCTTCATCTTTTAACTGTTGGCTCCTTATCTGGAGAATTTAGCTTAATGAAAGTATCCCTGGGGGAGAAGAAATAAAGGCAGGCTAACACAAAGCTTTAGGAGATCTAAGGCTTTTTTTACAAAGAAGTCTCAAACCAAGAAAAGGAAATCGATACAGCATAGACTGGAGGAGACGAGGTCTTGTGGAAATAATGTTAAACTGTATTAGACACAATTCAGTTAGTAGGTCACATGAACACGTGATTAAGTAATACGTTCATGCATGGCCTCAGGTATTTCTTATTCTGCTACTTTTCTCTTGTGAGTCATCCCTCCCTACTGCTTCAAAATAACTGTTGCAAGAGGCTGGCTATTGCTGTGTCTGCTTATTATGTCTTCTGCTTCGCTGGCTTGTCATAGACAAATATTATCTCTGTAGCAGCATATTTGAAGAGCTCAGCTAACAAGCTATCTTAATGTTCATCTGAGATAGAAGGTGTCTGTAAACCATTTTCAGTGATGCAGAATTGAAGCACAGAGAAAATCAGCTTTTGCAAGGAGTCTGTCCAAGCAAGGAGCAAAGGGCATTTTCTCATGAGTTTCAGTGCCACAACATCAAAAACTCTTGAATGCTAACTAGAACTCTAGTTTCTTTAACTTAAAATGTCTTGAAACTTTCTGCTTCATAATGCCTGTATTTAGTATAATAGCTTCTTTCAATTTGCTTTTTGTACCAGATTATCTCAGAAAATTAAAATTGTATGACTAAGATCACTAATTAACAGCAGTGTCGGATATAATGATGATAATCTTCTTTATGCCGTTTCCTAGATGTAGCGGCACCACAGGGAAGCACCAAGCTGCTAGCCATCAAGGCACCAGTTGAATTTCCTAAAATGTTGTCTTCTAGCTCTCTCCTAGTAGCTGCAAACAGAGGCGAGAGCATATCTAGTACTAACCTCGAGGGAACTTCAAAACCTTCTGCTGAAGACATGAGGATGTTCATGTCAAGAAAAACTGTGGTTGCATTTCCTCAGCGAGAAGTTGTTTCTTCCCTTGAAGAGGAAAATCTCACTGCACCTGCAGCAGAAGGAGGCATGAGGAAAGAGTTAGTTGAGGAAGAAACTTCATCTTCATCCAGCTCAGATTCAGATTCTAGCTCAGATTCTGAGGAAGAAAATGATGATGATTCAGAAGTTGCCATTAAAACCAAAGCTGAGTTTCCCAGACGAGATTCTACCTTTTCTGAGAACATAGCAGTAAAAGCATCGATGCTAGCAAAACAGAACTTGTCCCAGAAATCTCACAAAGAATATGTAGCTAAGAAGGAACCACGCAAAACAGAAACAGATGTGTCTCCTATCAAGCAGGTTGCATTTTCTAAAACGTCAGTCAGCCATGGAACATCAAAATCTAAAGCAAGAGACCCCAAAGTAAAATCATCTCCAAAAGAAGCAGATCAACAGAAGCTGCTCTTAAAACCACTCGTGATTGAAAGTCAAGACCTGACCAATGTCACTCATAAATCTGATCATTTGGAGGAAAAGTCCATTGGAACCCAAGTAGCAGCTATTCAGCTGGAAGCTTTGTCAGGGACTCAGGAAGTCAAAAAGCAAGAACTGGTATCCAGAGGAGAAGAAAAAAAGGTGAAGAAGGCACAGGGACCAGAAGCAGGAGAAGTAACTGCTCCTAAACTAGAAGAAGAGACTTCCGAAAGCACAGTGTTGGTGACAGGCACTACGGCAAAGGAGGACACCATTCAGGAAACAGGAGTCCAAGCTGGAGAGAGAAGCACAATAGAGGGTACACCTTTAAATTGTTTGAGCTGTATTGATTCAGCTGGGCTAGGGTTTAACTTGTTTTAAAGGTTTTCCAAATTTTTGTTTGTGATTCTCTGGTCTTTATACCGAAGCTAACCATTTAGCAATGACTACCTTCTTGTTCATTGCTAATTGTTATAAGTGCTCAGTAATACTCAGTTTCCAGTTATGCTGTGAAAAGAAGCAGTAGTCATTTATCTATATTTATAGTTTCATAAATCTGTTACTTATAAAATGAAAACAAGATTGTTTCCACTGTGAGCAAAATAATGGGTTTTATATAGCAAAACTTGTTTTCCTTCTTCTCTTTTCTCGGAAGGATTTGGTAGCTGCCTTTCTCCTGACCCAAATTTGATACCATCTGATATTTGCTTAAATCCTGCTGTCTTCTTCCTTCTTTAAAGGAAAAAAAAAAAAAAAAAAAATCTTGTAGTGTTTCAGTTTTCAGTAAACTTCAGGAAATCATAGTGTAATGCCAGAAACAGGTATTGATTCTGAGATTGGTAGGTTGTAAGTGAGTCACGTTGAAGTAGCATAGACTCGACCTTTATAACCCAGTTTTTATAGTGAGCTGGGGAGGAGACAGTGGTATGTTTTAGGAAAGAGCATTGTGTATCGTATAATCATCTCCCTAGGTTTACTTCCCTCTCTAACTTGCCCTTCTTATTTACTGCCAGTCCTGTTAACTACACAGAATGAGATCAGTAGGTATTTCAGTAGCAAATGCCCCTCTGTCCTGATCTGTGGTGGCTCACCATTCTTGACTTTCAACTTAGGCAGCATACCATTCTTAAGAGCCCCCTTCTGGCTGCTGCTTTGAATTAAACTTGCCTAATTGGAATTAAGAGCAGCATAATTGTAAAGTGGCTTGGATGTCATCCTTCAAGTGATATCCTTGCAGAAAAGGTCATGGAAGTTGAGGTGGGCAGCAAGTTTAACATGAGCCAGCAATGTGCCCTTGCAGCAAAGACCCCAGTGGTAACCTGGACTGCATTAGGGAGGAGTGTTGCAAGTGGGCTAAGGGAGATGGTCCTTCCCTGGTGAGACGTACCTGGAGTGGTGTTCAGTTCTGAGCTCCCCAGCACAAGAGAGATGTGGAGCTACTGAAGAGAATTCAGCGAAGGGTCACTAAGGTGATGAAGGAGCTGGAGCATCTCTCTTGTGAGCAAAGGCTGGGAGAGCTGGGACTGTTCAACCTGGAGAAGAGAAGACTCAGGGGATATTGTATGTAAATACCTGAAGGGAGGGTGCAAAGAAGACAGAAGTAAGAGTCTTTTCAGTGGTACCTAGTAATAGGGCAAGAGGTAGTGGGTGCACTCTGATACTCAGGGTTTTGTTTGAACAATGAGAAATTTTTAATTTTTTTTTTTTTTTTTTACTGTGAGAGTGATGGAGCACTGGCACAAGTTGCCCAGAGATGTGGTGGAGTCTCAATCTTTGGAGACATTCAGAAGCTATCTGGACATGGTCCTGGGCAGCCTGCTGTAGCTGATCCTCAGGAGCATTTAGGGTTGGACCAGATGACCTCCAGAGATGTCTTTCAATCTCAACCATTATGTGACTTTCTGAAGTCACTAACCAGGTTCAGTGATAAATTGCTTTTGTACATCAGTTTCCAGGATAGAGTGCCAAGAAGAAGACCTGCTTTCTCTTTTAAGGGGGTAGTTGGCTCGTAATTTTATCTGTTTTAAGAGTTGGAAGCTAAGCTTACCTTCTTCTCTGACTGCAGCCTAAATGGTAAAATGCAGCACTGTTTGGAAGTGTCGTTTTTATTTACTTGCTCTTCCCTTGTCAGCAGCAGAAGCTTTCTTGGGGGGAAAAAAAAATGGGAAAGGCTATTTGTATTTATCTACAGATGATACTTTTCTCCCCACTCAACCACTGTGCCTCAGAGCCATCATTGTCCTAACTACACCAGCAAAACCCTTTTAGAGAGGGCCTGGCTTTGGTGGCACTTTTTCAGTTTTGCTCCTCTTGCTTTGTGGAGGTGGTAAGGCTGTGACAACAGGAAAGTTTCCATTGGGTGTGTGTTAGAGGACTTGGCTGCAGTGGCTGTAGGAGAAGTGGGAATTAGTACTGGCAAGTACTTAACTTAATGCTGGTGTAATGCCTTTGAGTGCCAGAGGGTAGCAGAGTCAAACCATGTTCACAGTGGCACTGGTATCTCCAGATCTATCTTGTTCTGTCTTCCTCTTGAGGCCTTCTTTGACAACAGCTACTGCTTTTCCATGTTTAATGTTCATGGTCAGTGATACCTTCTGTAATCTGTACTTTTGTGCCTGTGTTCTTCTGTTCATCTGCAAACTCTGCAGCAGGCACACTGAAGATGTAAAAGCAATTTTCCCCATTACAAACTTTGATGATGTCATCCACATCGGAGAGCAGGCGTGCTAAGCAGTCAGCAAAAACTGCTGACTTTTAACTGCTAAGTAGCGAAATAGTAGTGTGGCAACTCAGAAATATGCCTCTGATTCATTTTGGAAGAACATCCTGTGAAATGCTTGCTCTTAAAGAGAGAAAGCGTAGATGAAGTCTGAAGTATGGGGAGGATGAACTTGGGAATAAATTTTTCCTTCGAGAAGCCAAGTACAGTGCATTTGGGCAGGAAAAATGAGACTCCATCTGCTTTTCTTCCTGAGCATCTGCCTTTTAATTTGGAAGACTGCCTCTTGCAGGTTGAAGTTACACTTGCCTATGCTTCCCTGTTCTTGGGGCTATTTGCAGCAAAGACCACATCATCTGGCTTCTGTTATCTGTAGTTGCCTCCTGTGAGCTGTCTCGGTAGGAACTGAGCAGTCGCGTGGGGATATTTCCTTTCATAGGCTGTGTGTGTTGCTTTGCTGAAACCATGGCTTAAATACATTGTGTTTTCTAAGTCTTGCTCAATGTTACAGATACGTGCTCTTAAACTGATAGCATTACATTACAATAATTATGTCATAGTTAAAGGGAAATTCTGGTGTTTAGTTGCTTGAGTTCTTGTATTTTTATTGTAGATGGTTGTATTACAAAAAGAAGCTTAATATCATCCAACCTAAATCACTACATACAAATTTTATGAGACAAAGCTTTTCACTAGATTATGCTTATGTCTTTCCTATCATTAAAACTCTGGGTATATGAGAATAAATTAATGTTGGGAGTAAAGTTTTGTTTCTTTAATTTCCTTGGTTGTAAAATCAGCCTGTAACAGGAACCTTTTATGTAAGTGCTACTGCCTAAATTTGCATAATGTTCTAAAAGCGTAAGAATTACAGTTTTGGCTTTAATGTGAAGTAAGTTCTGAATAACTTTATTAGGCTATTCTTTTAGGAAAAAAGAGCTGATAAAAAGTTTAGAAGATTATATTTAGAAGAAAGGAAATCTACATCAAAGGCTCTTGATAACTGTCCAGTATAACCACATTTGAAATTAAACTGTGGAGATCTCAGTAATTCCGTCACTTCTCCCCATGGAAAGAAATTCAATCTGTAAAGTAGTTCTAATAGCTATATCCCGTGGTCTGACATGATGATATATTGTTTGTACTGCTTCTTTGCCTCTTCTAGCTTGCTGAGAATATCACCTACTGTTCTGGCTGCAGTGAAAACCAAGGCAACTATGAAAAGCCAGGAAATGCAGGCATATGTCTGCACAATAGAGATGAAATGTTCTGCCCTATCCACCCCCAGCGTTAGGTGGCGATTTGGATTTTAAAACCTGTTCTGTATTGGATGATTTGTGCTGGTTCCTGTTCCATACTAATGTGCTGCTTTAGGACCAGACAAGGTACCAGCAGAACTTAGTAAACTTATCCTTTTGTTATAGTTGCTGACTTTTTAATATAGATGGATGAGGGATCTGACAGTATATGAAGGCTGGCTCAGTAATTAAGAATATTGCCCTCTGGTCTGGCATCCTCATAGTCAGCACTTACTCTTTGTTTTCACAGAGACCACAGCAGCTGCTCAGCCTGCTCCAGAAGAATTTGATAATTCTACCTACAAGAATCTACAGCATCATGACTATAACATTTATACCTTTGTTGATTCTGTTGTGGTTCTCTCAAAATTCAGGCAGCCTCAGCCATCTTCTGGAAGACCATCACCAAGGCACTGAAAGAACCACATTTAAAACAAATGCCCAGGAAGAATGATTAATTGTTCTATTTAGCACTGTCTCTTCATCTGTATTATAAATCAGATAATAAATAATAATAAATAAATACATGATAACTTACGCTTGTGCTTTTGACAGATCTTCTTGGTTCTTGGAGTCCCTCCCTTCTCGACTTTTATGAATGGGCTGCAAATCAATCATCATTGAATAAAAGTAGCTTTTCTACCTCTCAGTATTTATTATTTGGTGATAGTGTAAAAAGCTCCTGACTTTTCCGTGTCTCCAGACTTTTGAAACGGACTGTGTCAAAGAAAGTAATGGCCCTGGTGCATGTGCCTGTTCAGTATGTGCCATATTTTTAATGGGTCTTGCTACCACTGTAATGCAGCGGCTGTTCCCCTTACACACAAACATGTTCCCCTCTCCAAAGAGGTCATGTTTGCTCTGGATTTGAAGTTAAAATCATTGGCTGGAAACAACATAAGAAGTATTTGTCTCCTGTGACAAGAGTGTGTGTTTTGTGTTAGCAGAGGAATGTAAGTTTATGTAATGTGACTTAAACATCTCAAAACCTCTGTTGTTGTAAAGGGAGAACATACAAATTTATTTAATCTTCCATCGAGGGTTCTAGCATCCAGGTTCTGCAGTAATTGAAACAGTTAAAAATATAAGAGAATCTCAGTGGGCAGTTCCTAATGGACTGTATACTACATTGACTAAATTTTGAGGAAGTAATGTATTTCTATGGGTAGATTCACGTGAATGTTACTTTTAAATGTGATGAAAATACTATTTTGGTAAAATCAGCTCCTGGTACTAATTTCTCAGTGGGAATGTGTTTCAGTTCCCCCCTCCCCCAGCACCCCCTTTTTTTTTTTCCACAATAAAAGTTAAGATTGCCGTCCAGCTTCTTGCTCTGCAGAAAATGTGAGAAACAAGGCACTTCTCAATATATGTTATCAGCAGTTACAGTTGGTCTCAGTAAATTTTGTATTTCCATCCTATTAGTAACAGTTTGCTCCCCTCTGGGAAAACTGCCTTGATGACCACCAGCTGTTGTGGGTTTAGTTCCATTTTGGCATCTTGTTCATTTTGGGATTTTTGGAGTTAATTAGTCTTTGAGCAATAGCTCCAGCATTTTCCATCACCTGTCTGTATTCTTTCAAGCAACAGAATACACAAGATCAAAGGGAAAACAGAGTCAGCTTTAGGAGTCTATATGGATATTGGACGCAAATCCCTGGGTGCAATTAGTAGAACGGATATTTTATACTCTAACTTGGCAAAAAAGTGGTAAGAAGGATCAAGAGGCCTACGTCAATCTGCTGTGTAGAATTTTAAGTCAGAAACCTCTGGCGAGCAATTTTATTGTCCTGTAAAAACTAAAAAGCATATTACTGACTCTTAACTATGAAATTTAAAAATGGGCAAATGCATAAGTCCATGTGCTTGGGAATAAAGACCAGAAAGTCACTTTGAGACACCAGTGGTACCAAGTACACTGTACTTGTAAAAGGGAAAGAAATTTGCTGTTAACATGAAAAACATGAAAGAATAAGGAAAAGGGTCTTCTTTTATTAAGGGCCCACCGGAGGGTCCCAGTAAAGCTGCTGTGGTTTGTGATTAACTGAGACTCCGAGTAGTAACCCGAGCCCTGTAGCTTAGATCCACGCTGGTGCTCAACTGTGTTCCCAACTATTTGTTCTGCCTTTACAGAAGGAGGCTGCAAAGTGTCAGAATCTAAACAGGAAAAGTTAAATGTAGTCCATTAATATGCTTATGTATTTCCTAAATCTACTCACAGTAGCTGTGACTGTTAGCTGCTTGGAGTCAGACTTGTTCACCTAGTTTCACCTTTTTGCTTCTAAGGAAGGTTGGTGTTACCAACACTGAATAATCAGCTAAGAAGTGGGTTGAAACAGAAGTGTGTCCTTCTCTCAGTCAACTCTTACACTCTCCTCAGCTACAGTTCTAGCTAAGGAAATCCAAATCTGTATTTGGGAGAGGCATTTTCCTACCCTTACTTCATTATTACAGTAAAAACTACTGGTGAATGTCCTTCCTATCTGTGTAATCCTGTCTCAGTGTCTTCCAGTGACCTCTTCTGCACCTCTCAAATCAAGCTGGAAGTCAAATAACTTCATAACTCTTCTGGTACATATGGTGCATTCTTATGTTTGTTCTGTGCAGTGAACCGCTCTGCTCTGGGAAGGGCAAATAATGTGAGGAAGGGCACCAAGACTTTTTCCCACTGTTGTGTTTTCCTGGACTTCAATGGAAAAGGCTTCATTTTTTTCTACTTGGCTATTATCAGATGTTAACTGTGTTTGAGTCATGTGCTAGCATTTAAATTTCAAGCAGGATGTGATACATTATGCTCAAATTCTGGTAACTTTTTTTTGTCTTGTGCTGGGCACTTGTCACAATCAGGGACCTTTTTTAAATGAATGTATGATCCAGGATATTAATTCCTGGAAAACCTCAAATGTGAAAGTGTTTTTGTGAAAAACAGCACTTCAGAACCAGCATAAAATTCAGAAGTGGGGTTTTCAATGTGAACAGCGTGTTACTGTGGAAGTACATTAAAACCTGGAAAGTGGAATTCACTACCTTCTCATTTAGAAGATGAAGCAACTGCTTTCCTTCTTAAAGAGAGTGGTTTTCAAACTTCAGGTCCTTTGATTTTTTTTTTAATTTTTTTTTT
>VYZX01032516.1:138014-153187 GCA_013401335.1 Brachypteracias leptosomus
TTTTTTTTTTTTTTTTTTTGGTAACAAACTGCTAATAAAATTGCTTTTCACATTTTTCTTCTACTTAGGTTCTTCAAAAGTAACCTATAATCCTAGAAGGTTCTGGAGAGCAGTCAAAGACCCACTAATCCAAGACCCAGAAGTAATAATGCAAGTAGAGTTTGTGGTGATCCTTAATTTTTACAAGGTCAAGATTTTTTTAGTCCTTTTGGTGCTTCCTTTGGCATCCACTCATGATAAGCACTGCAATCTATAAGGCTATCTTCAAGATTCATTTTAAATTCAGGAAACAAGGCTTTTAACTGGGTGCACTTGCAGATCTTCCACAGTATGTCCCCAACTTTCAACAATCAAAACACATTCACTGCATCTCACTCTGATTTCCTGTAAAGCCACAAGCCATAAAAACCTGCCCTTAGTCTTTTCTCTCACCACAGGAAATGCTATCATCTAAGCTACTTGTTCAGTTATGGTGAGTCTGTTCTTAATGTGATTGAAAAAATAGAAATTTTAAGGCTATCTTGGGTTCTTCCTTCAGCTACTCATGGTAATGAGAACATGAGCTGAGAACAGTCACCAGACTGTCCAAGTCTACTGAAAGAGACTGTAGGAGAGCAAGACTTCTCAGCTTTATGCTGATCAGAATCCCACAGCTCATAAACTGCTTTGGTGAGATTTCATGATCTGGCATTTGGGAGGAAGAGTAGGAGAAGCTGGTGACAGTAGCTGTTTTGGTCCAACCACTGACTGTTGTGCAATGAGTGAGTGAGTAGAAAGTGTGCTCGCAGTATCCTGTAGCATCGTAACATTAGAATCATTCAAATTGAGGTTGGAAGGGAAGTCTTGAGATGATCGGTCCTCTGCTTTGTAGCAGCTGCAATTAGATCAGGTTGTCCTGGACCTTGTCTGGTTGAGTTTTGAATATCTTCAAGGATGGAGATCCTAAAATCTCTCTGGTCACCTTCTCCAGCATTTGAACACCCTAATGATTTAAAAACCAACCAACCAACAACAAAACCTTTACCTGTTACATAATTGGAATTCTTTGGTTTTCTGACACTGATCCTTACTGCATGCCTCTGACAAGCCTGCCTTTGCCTTTCCTACACCCTCTAAGGAGGTAGTTGAAGGTAGTAATAAGGTCCTCCTTATGCTCTTCAGACCAGATAACTTCTGTTCCTTCAGGCTCATCTTGTGCAACATACTCCAAGTGCATTTGTATCTTAGTGTGGTCACAGTGCACCCTTGGCACATCCTGCTACACGGGTTGCCTAAATGGTCTGTCTTGCTCCCCATGGCTTATGCTTCAGGATATAACATGCTGGAATGGGGCTTATGTTATTTTTCCCGATTTTTAATGTGGACTCTTCCACAGTGAATGAGAAGAGACCCGGGAGACTCATGTACCTCAAGATGCTATGCAGTGACAGTAGTGCAGGGCAGGTTCAGGGACCTCTGTATTGTATGCTGTTGTTTGCATACAGAGTTAGACAAAAGGAGCTGACACAATAAGGGTAATAGAGGCACTTTAGTACAATTCCTTTGACTGTTTGAGTGATTGACTTTACAACCATGGTGTTCTATTGTAGCTTTGTTTATTTGTTTTGATTTTATCCTTTGAGAGAAAATTCTCTAAGCTCTGGATTTTAATTAAACTCTTTGGACTCTAAATAAAATATCCCATCAAGTTTTCAGATCATCTTTCTCCTCTCATGTGGTTCTATTCATGGAATTATAAATACTTATTTATCTTTTCTATGATTCTATGGTTTTGGTGCTTACATGTTATCCTTAGTGTTCATCTTTGGGTAATACCACTCCCAATACAATCTCACATATATTTGAGCCCCTTCTTTTTTTTTTTTGGCCTACACACATTCAATTATATGTGGAAATTCATACCCACCAAAGTTTTAGGGTATGTGGCAGCTTTGGGATAGAAAAGACTGTGTTTAAAGCATAGTTAGGGACATAAGTTTAAGCATGTGTGTTTATGATAATAAAATATCCCATGAACTTTGGATCAGTGTAGAAGTCAGTGGGTCAGCTCTTGAAATTTATTTTTGTCTCCCTTGCACTCTCAGCAAACTTTTAACTGCAAAATAGATTATCTGGAATGTGATTCTGTAAATCTGTAGTATCGCCAAAAACAGCCTATATGCATGTTAACTTCTAATACAGAGCCCCTGCCATGTGTCTTGTTTAAAATCAATGCCTAAAATTTTTAGAAGTACTCATCTTTGTTTCTCCAGTCTGACACGTGGTTCAAATGGCAGTACCCCCTTTTGAATCTGAGCGTTGTATTAAGTCTGGATAGATAGTTCCTGGAGCAGTTAATATCCAGTAATGTAACAAGTGAGCTAATTAAGATTATTTATGCTTTCTTTTTTTTGTTGGTTGAGGTTTTGATTACTTTTCTATTTCTGTCTTACCTCTCTCCATGGTTAAAAGGTGCTCTTGGTATTACATTTGGCTGTTTGCACAGTGGACATACACTTGTTCTCAAATCTGTGACAGCATCTGTCTAGCACCAGAGAGGGAACATGCAAGACACAACACACCTTGTAGTAGGCAAATGCTCATGTCTTGTATCAAAGATGGGAGCAATAGTTGCTTTTCACTGGGGGCTTGAAAAGGGACTTGAAAGAACCACCCCTTTATGCTTTCCTTTCTCATTTTCATGCACTCCTTTTTCAAAAAGCATCTCCTATGCTTAATTTACTTTAAAATCATGTTGGACTAGGCCATTCTAAACTGTACTGATGTTTTCCAAACTCTCCTGTGTTATCCCTAAAAGTAAGCTATATTGTATTGTTTGAGGACTGGGAGGAATGTGAGGGGAGCTGGATAGAAATTCAGAATACAGAAAACAGAAGGATAATGTAGGAACTGAGAACAAGGATGGTCCTTATGACTCAGGTATTGGACTGCTTCTGGATCATTTGTGAGACCCCTGACTGCCTCTGTAACCGCTAGCAAGTCACATAATTTCTTGGGTTCTTAGCCTCACTTTATAGATGAGGACTTAATGGTCCCAACTGTCTCTTTGTACATCATGTCTATTTAGCGAGCAACTCATAATAAAAACTAGTAAAAAGTGGGAAAGATTTTTTTTCTTACATCTTCTGTGTCAAATGTACCCATTATTTAGAAACTCTGAGCTAGCTGAGGTTCTCCCAGGAGACTCAACATTTATTAACAGCATGACAAAAATACACTTCAGATAGTCTGTGCAGAAATGCCAGCAATTTTGAAATTGCATTCAGGCAATAGCAAGGCCGTTTAGATACAAAAAAAGCTTTACAACTGTTCCAAATACTTACTAGTGGAAGACTGTTAACAGACGGGGAAAAATGGGGAGGTGTCCAAAACCAGCAATCCACTCTGGTGAGAAATCCAGCTACTGGGAAGTGGAATGGTGCTGGAATTCATACCAGGTTGTTGTCTCTGGACACCAGTCAATGGACTCCATCTTTTATATCATCCTCCCATTAGCCATAAGGATTCGGTGTTTTTCAACTCCTTTTCTCTTGGTGGCTGGATATGGAGAAGGAGTTTTTTCTCCCAAATCCTTGCTGAAGAACTATTTCAAAGCTGTTGTCCAGGGGAGGAACATCGCTACTCTACCCCACTCTTGCCTCCTGAAGGTTGTTGTTGGGCAGATAAAAATTGACCAGTTTACCCTTTCTCCAGCTGTGTAGTTCCTGCTGTTCAGTTGTTTACTACTGTGCCCTGAGCTGCTCATCTTCATAGTCTTCCTCCCCTCTGAATACCTTTAGGATTTACCTCTAGGATCAATGACTGCTTTCTTCTGCGCAGTCTTGGGAAACCAGCATGTTTGAAAATCTTGAGAAAGACACCCCATTCCCCCCCTCCACCCCTGCAAATTTGAGATGACTATAAAAAAAGGGTAACTAAGGGAAGAAATAATTAGGAGTTCTTTTCCTTGATGTTAGTTGTACTTTTATGATTGTGTTTTTTGAGATTTTCCACATAGCCTCGAGGAATGGGGAAGCTATTTTTTTGGACATTAAGATTTCAGGTAACAACTACAAGATTCCAGCTGCTCGGGCCTCGGGCTTCATGATACTCCTCGATTTATGCGTGCTAATGTTAAGAGATTTGGCAGCACTTCAAGCAAGCAAGTGAAAACAACGTGTTTATTCTAAGCTTTGCTCTTGCCCTTTGACTTGATAGCGGCTGTGCAACTGGCCTGGCTGCTTGGCTCCGCTCTGCCGGAGCATGGGAAAAGTAGGAGCAGCAGCAAAGAGACAGCTGGCTGGCTGCTGACTTAGAAAGACATCATTGCGTCACGTCACGCTTGGTAAGTTATCTTTGCAATCAGAAGGGTCAGGATTTTCCTTTTTTATTTTTTAAGTGGGAGGTAGGTGCTCCACAAATTGACCATAGGGATTTGGCCGTGTCCAGAGAAGTGTCCCATTCATCAGTGGCAAGATGGTTTTTCAGCTCTGAAATGTAATGCTTTTCTGACCCTTACAAAAAAGATATCTGCTAGATGTCTTTTAAATTCTCTTCAAATGAACTGGTTGTAACCTTATTAGGATTTTCATTTTTAATATGTGGACTGTTTGAATGGCAATCCTAAAGCTAGCACAAGCAATAAAGATGGATTGTCAGTAAAATAAACAGTTTAGCCTCTGACTGCACAAAGGAAGCAGATCACGTCCAGGAAACGTTTCCTAAAAGTCAATTCTCTAACTGTAAGACTGTTCTAATAGTTGCTGGTTATTTAAAACCTGAACTATTTTGTAGTTTACTAATCCGCACATTTAACTTGTTGTGGAAGTGCAAATTGACATTCTGCTCCCAAAGTGGTACTGATATTATGAAGGACATTAAACTGATCCATGAAATACAGAGTAAAAGTGAATGGGAAGTAATAGAGATGTATTTCTGAGAATACAAAAAGAGTTTGCAATTTATAGGTAATAAACAAACATGAAATAGTATTTACGTGCATATGGGTTGCTAGTAAAATTCTGGCTCTGGATGAATCTCATGGAAAAATTATAATAGATTTCTGTCACACCAGACTTTTGCCTTGTCTCTTTAAAATTCTTACAGTGAAACTCATAGGGAGGTATGTCTTGCACCGTTTGCATTTAACTGTTGTAAAAGTATACATATATAGAAGACTTACTGGTAGGGAATCACGTATGGGACTCTTATCCTTGAAGCCACCAAGCCGGTGAGTGTATTTTGCACCTATTTATGTTGAGCGGGCTCAGCAACTTGCGTGAGGAATGTAATGTCCTGAAGGGCTGACTTCATAATTTGTGGCTGTGTGTATATTTCCTTCATGAAACCACATTTATGTTTCTTTATTATCATTATTATTTTAAAGGGTTTTAACTAGTCACAACTCCTATTTCTTTTTCCTTAAGCAATGCTACATTATCTTCAGTATTCTTTTTAGATTTTAAATCTTGGCTATGGTGTTGAGGATCAGGTTGTGGGCTGGGAATATCTGATGGGTTTGCGATCTGTGTGTATCATAATCAAACCTCTTACTATATATTTTGAGTTCACGTTTTCATTCTTCCTCTGCATTTCTCATTGTTTTGCATCCTCTCCATTTGTATGATTGTATGTAGTCTCATGCAATTATATAAAAATGGTTTCCTTATGCATGGTATGAATTTTTATAGCTTTACACTCACTTTCTTTCTTTCTTTCCATCATCCCATTTCATGTTTAAATAGGTAGAATAAGTTAGGTAATATGTAAGCAGGGGCTACTCCACTATGGACCGGAGCTCTCAGTATCTCTGTTAATACATGCTGCAGCCAAAGAAGTTTACAGCATGCAGAGGGAAAAGGTTATTGTTAGTGTAACTGAATAAGTATTAGGGTTAATATATAATGTATAGGTCTATGTAATGGATAGTTTTTATTCATCATAAAATGTTCAAATGACTTGCAGATGTATGACTGCTGCAGCTGTTGCAGACCTTGTAATGGCATTAGGCTCTGACTCAGAGAGCAGCTCGTTTGCCAAGAGATTCTGGCAGTGGCTACAGCTGTGATATTCCCATTGAAAAAAGTATTGTCAGCAGTGGAGATGGTGATACAAAACTGAACTGGAATATAAGAAAGGGGCAAGGCTGGGTCTAGGTATGGCAGGAAAATGGGGGTTCAGAAAGCTTTCATTTTTTTCATGTTTAATTTTATCAGTACGTGGTCTACTAGGGGAGAAGCTGGAATTTATAGTCACCACAGATTATGCCTACACACAGCTTATGTTATACTAATTGTGGAAAAAACATAAAACACCAAACCTTTCATAATGTAAAACTTTGCTCCTGAGTTTTAAAATGAAAAAGCAAGCTACACTCCCTACAAGTAGATAGAGTTGAATCTCACTGTGCAAATGCAGTCTGTCACACAAACTGTAGCATGGGAGCTCAGCTGCTTGCTACCTGTGGAGACCATGCAGCCAGGGAATATGCTTATTTAGCATGCAAAGGAACGCCATCCTCCTATTGATACATCCAGGACTCTGAAATAGTACTGTGGAAGAAAAAAATCCCCTGCATGTTTTGTGATTGTTTTCCTAGGTCTGATTGAAGTAATGAAAATAACAGAGATTGACATCCAAAATAGGCACACATTGTGTACGTGGGATGCCATACTGAGATAAACATGCTGGGTCTGATACAGCTTTTTGATTCCTGTGCAACTGGAAAAGCAGAAGCATGATCATTTTTAGAAGAAAATTGGAGAAGGCAGTGCAAAACAAAAGCACAGTTTTGACAGGGTTCAGTGATATTACTCAGAAAGCAGGCCCAAGGGAAGCAAACCCTAGAGACAGGCAAACTAGATCTCTGAAATTATGAGGGAGCATAACAAGAATCACCTCTTAATGAAGAGCGGGTTTTGTCACTGCCTTTTCTAATGCTTTAAACTACATATGGAGCGTATAGGTTATGAAATGGACCACAATGCTGACTCTTCCTTTCTATGAAAAGCTACAAAGCCATAAGCAGTATTTTTTCTGGCACTTTTTGAAAGGCCTCTGCTGAGTCCACTGTGCTCTTTCTGACCCTGTTCAATGCCATATTTATGAAAGTAAAGCTACAAAAGCATACAGATTATTAGAAAGGACATGCAATCTACATGAACTTTTCTTATTAGATTTTAAAACCAAAAACTCCAACCCTTACTGATGTGGGTAGTGAGCCACTGGAACAGGTTGCCCAGGGAAGTTGTGGATGCTCTATCCCTGGAAGTGTTCAAGGCCAACCTGGTCTAGTGGGAGGAGTCCCTGCTCATGGCAGGGGGGTTGGAAGTAGATGATCTTTAAGGTCCCTTCCAACCCAAACCATTCTATGATTTTATGCTTCTATGATTCTATGACTTATGCCTTACATGAGTAAAAGGGAATGAGATGCTAATAGCTCTCTTCTCCGGGACTCAAAATTCCTTGGATAAGAGAAGAAAGCCACCCAGCATGACTGTGTTGGCTGTTGATTGGGTCTATGAGCTGGGACCTAGGTCTCTCCTCTCCCTGGTAAGTATGCTGCTCACTAAACCAGGATTATTTGTTTAGTCTGGGTAAATCTTGGTCAGCAGAACAAGATCTGCTGGAGAACTTTACCAAGGTCCCATCAGTGGGAAGAAGTGTGTGACAGCAGTGGACTGTTGGGCACACCAAGCAATTCACCCTGCCTCAGGGGCTGCACTTCGGCTCCTTTCTAAGATCATGATATGGAGGATGGGGTTTTCTGATGAATGAAGGATGTGACTCGGCTTGGACATAGGGCGTGAGAGCAATCAGGACATGGTACAGGGCAAATTTTATTTCTGGGCTAGTTCTGGGTCAGATGTGTTTAAACAATGCTACAGAGCATCATTTCATGATCATCTGCGCTGCTCAATAAATATTGTATGAGAGGAGGAAGAATCTTAGTAATGGATGGGTGCATCTCCTGTCCCAGGAGGCCCTATAGCAATGGTATGAGGCATATGGTCTGCAGATCTCTGGGATTTCATGCACCCCTTTTATGGGAGGAAGTCTTAAATCTCTACCTAGGATTCTGCACCTGCTCTGGTAAACAAACAGAAGGTTGCAAATGGAAAAAAGCTGAAAAGTCAGTGCCCTGCAGCTTCCAGGTTAGATGGTCCATGAGAGAGGTGGATCTGTATCCTCAGGCATTGCAAAGCTTTGGGAGCATGCCCCTCAGGATGTGCCAGCGTGGCACAATGCATCTCTGTGCTACAGATCCCCAACCCTGGTCTGAATGGGCCAGTCTTTCTCAGAGGAAGGAGCAGACTTTGGCAGGGATACAAGCTTGGATCCCAGAAGCGGTGTTGCCTTGCTAGCACAGCGTTCAGTCTCAAGCTAATTTGCCTTGCCTCTCAGCCCACCAACTAACCTGGGCACAGCATGAGGTTGGTATAACTTCTACTGCTTCCAGATCCAAAGCTATTTCATGCAGAGCCAGTACAGGGATCTCTGTACCTTATTGCTCTGCAAGCTGTTGATATATCCTTTCTTTCCTAGAATGTTTTCTCATCAATAAATCTTAGAAAAAATGTCCAGAAAGTCTCCTGTATCTCCTCTTTCTTGTAAGGAAAGGCCGACTTAGGAAGTCTAGCTCCAGGAGATACTCATGGGCAGACAAAAGGACATTATAGAATTGCAATCTGTAAAGGGGTTCCAAAAAGGGAGCAGAGGAATCAATGGAGGAAATGTCTGCCAGTGACCATTGAACATGATGGTATGATTCCAACTTCTGATTCAGAAAGGTGCTAAACTATCGACCCCAGGAGCTCCTAAGATATACCAAAGGAAGGCTGACCCAGTTGTTTTCATGCTTCTTACACTCTTGCACTAAGCACTTACTTCTGGCCAGTGTTGGACTCAAGGTAGTTTGACCCATATGTACATGTGGAAGAAAGGATTGCCCTTCATTTAAGAACCGGGTGACAGCTAAGTCCATCCAGGCTGTCATGCATGCACATGCTAGCCTTGTACTCACATGACAACAGCCCTTCATGTTGAGGAAGAGCCTGAAGGCATTAATGGGAATGCTGCCCCAAACATCAACCATCAGCTGATCCACAGCCTTGTCCAGATGCCTGATTGCTCCAAAGATGAAGGGCTTCAGCTAGATGTGGTAGTAGGAATGCGTGTCACATCTGAACAACAGTGTGGATGTAGGCCTGGAGGATATGGTGTAAGTACTGCAGTGTGGCCCGTCAGAAATGGACTTGTCTACTTTCAGCCCAAGAGTAGGCGTGCGTGGTAGTTTCCACAAATCCCAACTTGGCGGAGATGAGAAGGGGAATGTTTGTGCAACACTTCTGCACTTGGCATTTCCTCTTTGCTTTTAGCTCAGTGCAGACATCTGCATGGAGCTCAGCTTTTCTTTAGCTTTGTGCTAGGAGCTCAGATGCCTGGCTAGACAGTTGCATTAGGCAGCAAAGCACCTAATCCTTGCTGAAGGCTACCTAATCCTCTCAGCTTAGTGGCCTTCTGCTCCTTCAGATAGTCCCTTCTTTATTTTGTCTCTATTTGCTCTGCAGTTGAATTCTTTCCTCTTCCATTTGCAAAGCAGCGTAGGGAGCAGGCTGGCTGGCCGGCCATTCTCATTCCCTGTTGCCAACGCCTTTCGGTTCTTCTAGGCTCCACAATGCAGAAACCCATAAAAGCTGCTGGAAGTATATGAGTAATGGAGAGGAAAGACAGGTCTCTATGGACTGAAGAAAGTGCTCTGTAGACCAATGTTTGAGAACCTCTCATTAATGCTTCCTGGTTATTTTTAATACATATCACTTTGCTGAATCCAAATCTCACTCAAGCCGGTGGGAATTGTTCCACTGACTTCTGTGAAAGTTGGATCTAGCCCCTGGTCTGGAAGGTAAAACTAGTCTCACTGGTTTTCTTTTATTTCACTTGGTTTCACTTTCTGCTTCCCAAATCCCAGAATAACGTGAATGCATTCATAGTCATCCATGGTGAGTTTCACACAAAATAATATCTTTTTATGTTTTTCATGAAACCAAGATGTGTATTAGCAATTCCACCTCTTTCCTTCTTACTCTGCTTTTCTGCCCCTTTGCCCTGTTTTTTTGCACCCGTCCTCCCACTTCCACGATGAGAACAATGAAAATGTCTTTTTAAGTATAACACATTTTGGAAGGAACTTTGCAGTCAAACAGCAAGATACTCTCAACTTTTGTCATCATTACAAGCAGGTAGTTTACCCTCAAAAGGTAATCTGTTTGTAGGATCTCAAGTGGAATAAAGATACATTGGGTTGTGAAAGATGTTTGTTCCATCACCATGGAACTCCTTGCGCAGTTCCCAGAACAAGGCATTGTACATGGGGAGGTGACAGAGGATTTCTACACCACAGCTCAATCTTCAGCTTTTAAGTGGAAGCTGTACTTTTATGATAAGCTCTTTTTCCTAAAATAGCAGTTTGTTCAAATTGACATCTCCGACAGCAGAAAGGGAGCAATATAGGGTATGGTACTACGGAAGAGAACATTATCTGATAGAGCTTTGGGGTTTTATCCACCAGATTGCCCAAAATTCTTTCCAAGTAACGTGTTAAGATATTGGTAATGCAGTGACTCAACCATATAAACAGATGGAGTGAGTAGCATGCAGCCAGTGATTCAGCTAATGTACAGCTCTCGAAATTCAAATTTGGTTTAACAAGAGTAGAAATGTTGAATAGGACATTTATAATTTTTCCTTTTTTTGAAGGAGGCTTTAAGCATGTTGGGTTTTCTACTGAATGGAGAGGGTGGAAAGACACAGGGCAGTAACAGCTCATCAAAAGGATGGCATCTTGCTCCCCACACAGAAACTCCTTGAAGTAGTGCTGCACTGCAGTGCCAGCTCTTGGTCTGAGCCCAAGTCATGCTGTGGGACATGAGCTCTTAATTTCTCCAGAGGGAGTGTTCCCAGCTGAGTTATACATAGATCTCCATGATCTAGTTCAAGCAAAGCTTGACATTTATTTAGACTGAGTTAACCCATTAATTGCAGCTTTAACATCTTAAAAGCCGTATGCATTAGAAAATAAGTCACAGATTTTTCCCAGGCTCCTCCTATACCACATAAAGTTGTGGCTGCAGATGTGAATGTGCTGTGTCTGCAAACAGGGTGCACAGAGGTTGCTGTTTGGAATGCTCTCCAAACAGCCAGAGGACATCTGAGTCATTGACATGTCTTACTACATACTTCTTTCCCTTGGAGTGATGAAAGAAGAAACTAGTTTGCTGCAGAGGCCTCCCATTGTTAAGAGATCAGCACTTAAAAACTCACCTGATTTTTATAGGAATCTGGGGAAAATCCTGCTCTGCTTAGGTTATTCCAGTCTTATCACTGCAATTACAGACTCTATTCAATAAATTACAAGTATAGATTACTGCCACCTGCATGGAAGCCCAACCCTTCACCTCTATGTAAATGTTTCCTTTGAAAACTTAATTATGAAAGAGTTGCAAAGTACACAATCAACAGTTATGAGAAGTCTCCTGTTTCTGAACAGATTAAAGGCATGTGAATGTTGAATTATGCACACAGTTGTAATATATAAAACTTGGAAATTTCTAAAGGATGTCAGAGTAAGCCTAATTTGTCTAGCAACTGCGTGTAGGATATGGTTTTTCCCTCCAATACATTTACACAATCCTACTATCACTAGATTGCAACTGAAAGTGTGTTTCAGATAATAGATTTAGGAGAGTGCTTTTCTCATTTGGGGAGATGGGACCTTCGTAGCTTAGTGTTTGCAAATATCTGGTTCAACTGTGGGGAATGCTTTTATATATCTGGGATTCTTCTCAGTAACCAAGTAAGGTCCTGACCCTACAAACATATCTGTGCATGCTTTACATAATGAGCTATACTTAATACGCATATTTAATACGTACAATGTCAAGAAAGTAACAGAAGTTTGAGAATCAGAGTATCCTGTTATTTGCAGTCACAAGCCTAAATGTTACAGAACTTCATTTTTACGTGCTTGTAATTTGCAATTCAAAAATACTAAAATGGCATTTCATTCACCCTGGCATGTAGCTTTTGCTTTTCTAGAAAAAAGGCAGCCCTTTTGCCATTGCATTTAAGTGAGTACACCCATAGCAATGGAACCCATTTGCATAAAACTACAGCATTGTGTAATTATGTTTATAAAATGTGTAGTGTAGAGAATTTCCTCATGATTGCGGTCTTCTGCCCTATGTATTGGACCTTTGTCCTTTTGTAGAACTGATGAGGGACAACAGAATTTGTTTGCACAATTAGAAACAAAGAAAGAAAAAGGTACCAATACCTTCCCTTTTTGTTTGGTTTTTCCGTTGTTGTTTGTTTGCCTTTGAATCACTCATCTCAGTTACTTCGTCATTCTTTTCCCTGATGCTCCTCTCCTCCCAGCTCCTTCTATATTCAAAATGTTGCAGGGTTCTCTCAAAAGCCTTGTAATTTTTAGTGCTTTTCTTAAATCTTCATCTCCTAGAGTCATTTCAGCTGTGATATTTTATAAATTAAGCTCAGCTTTCAAGCCTGCAGAGGCTGTATCAGGGAGAACTGAAGACAAAATGAAAAGCAGGGATCTCTCAGCAGTGGCTGGCAACAGTGCACTCAGTGAGTGTAGAGATGGGCAGCTGGAAGGCACGAGTTAGATCAAGTATGATTTGTTTAGGTTACTTTCTTATGGCAATGAGGTTTATACAGTCACGTCATGTAGGTACAGGTATATATGGGGGTATATCCATGTTGCTTAATAACATTTGAACCTAATGACATACTCCAGATAGGATTAAAGCTGTCAGAATAACTTATATCCCATAACTTCCATGAAAATAAGTTATGGAGCAGGGAAGATATGTCATGTACTCCCCAAATGACAGAAAGTCTGCAGTGGGAGCTTTTAGGCAACAGCACCCACTGACTAAAAAGAGACCTTATGTGCACCACAACTCTGGAAGAGTTTTCAGTTAAAGCTTGCACCTTAGACCCTGAAGTTAATAAACCATGAGGCACAAATGTGTGGGGAACCAGGCTTTCTTAATTCTGGTGACTGGGGAGTCACATGCCTTAAGATGGAGGGAGTTGGAACATTTACTGATACCACAGAAAGCCTAAGAGGCTGAGGAGAGTGAAGGATGGAGTAACCTTAATTACAAAGGAGACCAAGAGGTCTGGAGTGATTTGGATTACTGGGGTGAGAAGACAGCAGATAAGGAATTTCTACATCTGTCATGTGTGAGGGAGGAGCTGGGGAAGAGAAAGTGGCAGCAGGAAGAGAAGGAAAAGCAAAGGGAAGCAAGAGGAGAAATTAAAATTCAAGTTGGGAAAGGCATCAAGAAAGGCTTTGAACATCACTGGGAGAAGAGATTAAACAGAAACTAAATTAATTTAATCTGTACTTTCTCAGAAGAAATGGGTGAACTCCTATCCAAAGAAGTGCAGGCAAGGCAGAAGGAGAACAAAGGGTTTGCAGGAAGAATCAAATTTGAAGAAGAGGCAGGTCTGGGCATGGAGGCCACTTAATTTTAAGCACTGTTTAGTGAATATGTCACTAATGAATGTGTCAGGGATAATGAGGGATGAAACTTGTGGTAAAAGAAGCCAGCCTGGCCACAGGAAGTCTATTAGGTGGTGTTACATGGCACAAGAGCAGCAAAGAAGAAAGACTCTTGTGAGTAAGACAAACTAAGAGTTTTTAAAAATCTTGTTTATATAATTCATTCACATTGAACATTGAGACCTGATTCACACACCTGAGCACTCTGGCTTAGCATAGTTCATTTTCTTTCCCACTCTCTCTGCTAGGTGTAGAAGTTCTTTCTCTGTTCATAAGCTCAGCATCCACGTGGTTCTGACTGTACGGGGGAAAATGGCTTGAAAATGAACTCTTGTAAAGGCTCCAGACGGTCTAGTGAGAGGATGAAACGACTGTTTTATTAGTGGACAAATGGTGGCAGTGTGCACAGAGTGACTAGATTCCTGATGATCGAGAGCAACTATTGGCTGAGCAGGGTCCTGACACAGCAGCTATGCTCAGAGGACTGGAGGCAGACCTGGCTTACAGGAGCATTTAAGTAGCTGTTTCTATTGCCAGACTACTAGCTACATCTTCCTTAAGTTGCCAGGCTCAGTAAAGTGTTGTGTAAAAGAAACTAGGCGGCTTGCTACTGTTAAACCAGCAGGAAGAGTGGTATGAACCTTGAAAAAATGTAGGGCATTCCTAGTTTACTGGGGTACAGGATAATCAAGTAGATTCCCAGCTGCTGCTCCGCAAAGGGACTACAAAACCTGAAACTAAACCTGCTTTGGTTTTGAGCTGAGCTTCCTAAAACTAGATTTGCTTTTATGTCAGTTTCTTCCTCTCCATGATGACCTTTGCCCTCAGAGAGAGGTTGCCGAGGTGATCTTTCAGATGTCTTAAAAACAAGGAGCAAAGTAGAGATGAAAAAGTGTACATTCAGGCTCTTTTGCACAGTAAAGAACCCACAAGAGACAAACTTTTCAAATATCCCAAGAGCAGAATGGCTGAGCCACAAGGCACCCATCTGTCTGAAACCACATTTCCCTCATTCTCCTGCTCCTTACTTAAGACCAGTGTAGGGACATAGGGCATATGCGAGAGTGGTGATTCACATGAGGGAAGAGCTGTGATATTGCTCTAGAAAGGAAGCAGAGTTTCAGTAGAAGACAGACCTCTGTACCCACTACCTTTACTTCGGGTCCTGGCAGGACCCTAGGGCGGGATCTTGAAGTCCGGAGTATACGCTCGTTGCAGGGCAGGGGCCGCCCTCTCTCAGACCCTCAGCGGGGCCGGCGTTTAGAGGAAGACGGGAGCAGGTTTGGGGGAGGAAGAGTCCCAGCATGGCAAAGGATGTGCCCAGCAGTGTCGCGGGGCAGCTGCACCACACACAGGGTTGAGAAGCAGCTCCCCCCGCGTTCCTGGGACACAGGCCGGTACAGCCCCCGGGGAAGCCTCCAGTGAGACCCGGGGCTCCTACCCCTCCCCGGGGGTACCTGACCCTGGGCCGGGGGTGACGCTCCACCCCAATGGCCGAGGGCAGCCTCCCGGGCCATAGCAGGCCGACACCCCCAGGGAGAGCAGCTGGCCCTGGCTGAGGAGGAGCAGCGGGGGTCTCACCCCCATCCACTCCGCCTCGGGAGGT
>VYZX01032518.1:0-35028 GCA_013401335.1 Brachypteracias leptosomus
AACATTCCGTGATTCCGTGAAAACCATGGTAAATAATTTGTAAAGCAAATGAAAAGAGACCTGGCTTTTGTGTGCAAGACCAGTATCTTAATTTAAGACATCACACACTAAATGATATGGTGCCTACAAACACAAGTTATTCTCACACAAACAAAAGCCTTCCACCAGAAAACTGCCCTTAAAATTTCTATATCTGATAGATGCCAAGAGTAGCACATTTGTTCTTCAGAAGGAACCACTGAAAACTATTGAGAAACTGTTTAAAAGTTTCAGAAGGAACTATTGGAAAGCACTGCAAAAGGGATGTTTTCAGTATCACCAAAATCTGACTTAGTTCTTGTCTCTTTGTTCTGGTTGAACAATGAATATTGAGCATAGACATGCAATCTGTAGGGAAAGATAATAAAGATCAAATGCTGGGTGAAAATCCCAGGAACGGATCTCAAATGAATAGCTCCTGAAGTTACAGTATTATTGACAAAGATGCACTCTACTATATTTGTAATAAACATTTTCATCATTTACTCTGTCAGATACTGAAAGCAAATGAAAAAATAAATACTGTGCAGCTTTCAGACTACTTGAAGGCAAATAGGAATTTTATATGTTTGGTTGGATGATGGATGGCTCTTTAGAAAAAGTATGACTGGTAATAGTTCCCAAAAATTAACCAGAAACATTTGCTAAAATGCAGGGCTCTGTGCTACAAAACTCCTGGGCTCTGTCACCAAGTCCCATTAGGATTTAGGAGCAATTTTCCTGGACACTGTTGGATTGTTCTTGGACTTTATTAGTTCCTGATGAACATTTACACATTGATGTATGAAGCATTGAAGATGTCAAGTGTCATTGCATAGCATTCTTGCAAACAAGATTGCTCATTACCCTGAAAGCTTGCAGCACAGTTTGTAAGGGCTTTTTTTCCAGTTTTACCCTATTATAGTACAAGTCATTTTTCCTTTTTTTTTTTAAACTTAATCATGACAACAGTTACTATGATGTTCTACAGGGTTGTGTAAAGTTTAGGATACAGATTACACTTCTGTCTTTTCAGCAAAGAGTCCAGATGAAGTTGCTTTTACTGTGGAAAAGGAAGAAAAATAAAGAAATTCAGCCTTTGAAATAAGAAAGAAACATTCAACATTTCAAGGTCAAGTGCATATGTGGGAAGCCAGTGAAGGTTCTGCTTTTCATGCCTGTTGGCCCCTTTTATGACATACTGCTTTGCATTTGCCCTTTCCTTTTGATGTCTTCCCCTCAATGTTTTGGCTGAAAGCAGGAAGTAGAGCAGTGGGTGAAAGCTCACACATACAGGGAAAAAAAAGTTAAAACATTTTCCATGGTCAGGGGGAGTTGGGGTTTGCACAGAGGACAGAGAAATGTTTAATTTAAAATGTGGTGAACCCAAAACCGGTTGTGCCCACCCCTAGGCGTAACCAAAACAGAACAGGCACATTAAGTTCAGGTCCATTGAAAACACAGACCAAGCACAAAATGGAAAAGAGCAACACAGAATGGTGAGGGGTTCAAGTGATGCAGAGAGAAAATTCCACAGGAAAGTATTAGTGTGAACATAACCCAGCTGTGTTATTTAATGATGGGAGGCAGGTCCTCTGTGTGCTCAACATTTTGTATGTTTTCTTGTAACGGCCAAGCATTTCATTCAGGTGATATTCACAGTTTGCAGAGCTACTTGTATGACTTCAGATTTTCAGTGAAAAGCCAAAGCAATGAGGTTCTCACTTTCCAATAAGCATGGCTGTTCTTTGTTTCTTGTTTGCTTGCATTGTATGTCTCTGTTGCAGTTTCATATTCTTTTGATTTTGATAGATTCTGATTAATCACAAACTTAAAAAAAATATGGCTGAAATTGAGATTCAGCTTGTTTTGATACCTCAAATCCCCTTGACACTCAACAGGCCTGCAGAAACAAGAGTCATCTTCTGAGTAAAAATACTGCCCAGCACCCCATAGATACTGTCCAGACTCCATCCTCCTCTCTCTTCCATTTACAACACTTAGCATGTACAAAGACCAGAAACTAGACACATCCCCCAGCTAGGATCACCTTCTGCAAAGAGAAATCACTGGCTCTGATGGCACTGCCTTTAGCTTCCCTACCACCTTCCATCTGCTGCCTCATAAAGACAAAGGTTCAGCTGTAGGCTGATAAACATGTGACAACACAGAGCAATCTCATCATTTGAGGGTGTCAGGCACTCAGCTGCAGTGAACTAGTGCACACACTTGCTTCAGCCATAGAATCACAGAATCATTTTGACTGGAAGAAACCTTTAAGATCATCAAGTTCAACTATGACCTGTCTGCTCCCAACAGCCATGAGCCTAGGGTGCTCAGCTCACTTTGTGGTGTTTAGGCAGTCAGAAAAGGTATGACCCGTCCTAGTTTAAGCTCACCTATGAACATGGCACTGTATGTTTCCACACCAGGTGGATACTGCAGTAACCATAGCTTGAGTAGAAAAAAACCCCACTGTGCAGCTGCAAACCTGCTTTCTGTTACAACCTCTTGCTTTCAGGTTCTTGTATTTATGACAAACAGCTGCCCACAGGGTTCAGATTTTCCAAAAAAAGTCATTGTTCAAAAGGTAAGCAGCAATTTTCAAAACTAGGCACAACAGCATTGCAGAATTATCATCTGAGAGGTGAGAGTAGTTGTAAACAGTCCTTTCTCACATTAAAAAATTATCTGGTCTCCTTTTGACTAATCCTATAGCTGAGCTGGCTGATGTTTGGCACTCAGTATGTTTAGTTTATACATACTTAAGCCCCTAAACTGTACCTCAGGAAGGCTAAGGTACACTTTGAAGAGAAATATTTACTGACTGTATACTGGCAACAGCAAGAACATAGATACCAAGAGAAGAACTCTGATAAAGCAACAGGCATAGTACTCTGATAATTATATTCCTGGTGTAGCTAACCAGTCAATACTGGGACACAAACCAATGACCACCAGTGAGCATTTGGCAGTGCTTGACAACACCAAAGTCCAAGTCTGTGCATGTGCATGTATTGGATCAGGATTATAGCAAAACTGGTAGATATTAATATGTATATGGAGCTGCGATGCTGACCAAAGCCTGCAATAAGCCTTTAATTTCTTATATATGTGATACTACACATGTCATGATCCCTATATGAGTCCTCAGACACAAGCAGACATGCTGTAAGGCTCACACAGCTGGTTTAAGGCGGTCTGTGAACTGCAGAGGTTAAAGGGAGAGGCAACCCGCAGCTGGGACACCCTGTGCCAACAGAGATGGTAGCCCCCAACAATATAGCGGGTAGGCACTCCCGAGGGTGGAGACATGCTCAAGCACTCCAGCAGGGTTTGCACTGGATGGTTTAAGGTACGTTCACAAGTATAGTATACAATATTTCTCCAATTACTTTTAAATGAAATGTCAAAATATCTTTGACAACACAGTGGTGGGGGTGAAAAAAAACAACAGAAAATAAATATGGTCCCCAGAGAGCCCTCAGTAGCTGGGAGGGGCATGGAAGGAAGCTCATTCAGCTCCCAAGTTTTAGAAGAATAGTTCAATCAGAATTCAGGAACAATTTTGTTTGTGTGTGTACATGAAACCTGCATTTTTCTCTTTAATATCATGAAATTAACTTTCCACTCTAAAAGTTGCAGGATGTTGCATATGCCTGCCAGTGAAGAAGCATAATTATTCATGTATGTAGGCTGGAATGCATGCATGGTGGAAACACTGAAGAATTGCTGAGGGTCTGACAGGCTTAGGGAACTTTAAATGACGAAATTAGGTACAGTACCACCCCATCTTCTCCTCTCCTCTTTTATTTCTTTCCCAGGGAGACATCACCTCAGGGAAAGTTCTCTGATTAATACATTTTCCCAACTTCAGAGATACAGAGATTGTCTTTCCAGCTGAAAGCCTGAGTTACTAGGAAGGTTGGAACTGAAGCTTGTTTCAGCCTGTAAATCACAGGACTGTGTCATGGGCCAAGCTCTGTTTTGATTTGGTACAGTGTAGAGATCCTATCAGAGTGCCCCATATAAACATCCAAAAAAGATCATGTTTCTAACGTGATCTCCCATAGCAAGGAGCAGATGTAATTTTCCATGATTCATTTACGGGTTAAAAAAGTCAATAGAAGTGTTACAAAATGTTCAGCTCGGTTCAGAAATAACTACTAGCTATACATTAAGCAACTCTCCAAATACATGATAACTTCTGGGAATGTCAACCAAAGAGTGTACAGACTGGTTGGTAAATTGCCTCTCTGTCAAAAATAACGAGTGTGTTTGTTGAGCAAGGTCATTACAGTAGTTCAAAACTGACCAAGCAACAGCCTGCTGGATGTTGCTGAGTCTGCAATTTTGTGGCAGTACAAATATCAACAGACTGGCCAAGCAGCACAGAGTCAGTTTTTGTAACTGAGCACTGCAGGATATGTTCAAGACTCTCTTTTATTAGAAACTTCATCAACAGTTGAGTTAGGATTTCCCCATTATAGCCTTTTGAAGTGCAAATGTGAACAAAATTACACCACATTGCAAACCCGGTATGTTTTACCCAAAGCTTTGCATATGATTTTGATTTTAAAATGCACAAGTCTGAACACATTCTTTGGAATGTTTGTTTGTTTTTTTCCAGCTGGAGATACACTCAGATCCAAGTACATCAAAAGATAAAGTAGCTTCGCTAAACTTTCTCCAGGGAAAAGACCTAGTAATTCCAACTATTGAGAGAAACTGGTAATTAACGTTAGATGAGGTGTATTTGGCAGCAGCAAAGTACATTTCTGGCTCTCTGTCATATCTGTATATCTTGCAGTCATTGCTGAACTTTATTATTACAACAATCTTAAGAAGAATAGCCTTATTTTAGCAGCAGTGTGCATTTTATGTGTATAGAAATTGATAAAAAGATCTGAAAAATTAGTTTTGGGGGTGGTAAAGGAAAACAGCATCTTCTCATGGTTAATTCCGTGTGCAGAAAAGAATAGAAAATGCTCAAGTACTTTTTGTGAACTATTCACCTAGCTGTCGCTAAATAGCTGTAAAAATATCAAAAGTCTTACATCTAGCCAGGAATCATCACAGGACCATCTTTTTAATATCTCCATCCTTTGCTTCCTTGATCCTCTGGAAGATTTTTTTTTTTAACAAGATGTAGAAATAAACAGTGTTTTCTCTATAATCTAGCTACAACTGTCTATAAAATGACTTAAATGAAACAATATTCTTCAGGTAAATATCATTTCTGTTGTAATCTTTTGAAGTTTCTGTAGAATCCTATTAGTTTCCATTTAATTTTGATTTTTCCACAGAAGTACGCCCAGCTCCAGATATCAAACAGCCCTATTTCTATAGAACGTACATTTCTGACATCCATTACCACATCACTGTTTTGCCCAAGTGACTAGTATCTTTCAGTTCCTCACTCCACTGGATGCCTCTTCCAGATTTCTTAACCACCTAAGCTTATTTTATTAGGTTCTCAAATGAACAGGTACCCTGATAAACATTTTCTCCAAGTTAAAATCTAAGTGCAGTATGCCTTCCCTCATGCTCTTAAACATGAACTTCAGAACACTTGAGAGGTGGCAAGGAAGGGACGAAGGGCAGGCAAGGGACGGGAGGGAGTCTCTGCATGCTGGTGGTACAGCTGGTAGGGATGTTAGTCCTGCCCATGGAACCTACGCTCACAGCAGCAATGTACCATTGTCTATTCAGCTTGAATCATTTAGCTTACTAAGTAAAACTGCCAGTCAAGATTTGTTGGGTTTTTTTCTGCCAGCATGTAGGGGATAGCTCTGTCCTCACTGAACCGCAAATAGTACCACCCAAGGACGTTGCTGAGGAAATATAATATATAGGAATGAAAACCAGAATGCTTCAAGGATTTTAATTCAGGGCTGTGACAAGTTTCAGGAGTATGAATTACCACTTAGTTAAGAAGAGAGCAGGAAACAAAAAGAGAGCAATGGTTGAAACAAAAATATCATTCTAACATTGCTCTTAGCTTACAGGTTTGTGGTAGTTTGGGGTATTTTTTTTTTCCTTTTTAAAAGCTAAACATGAAAGTTCTTCTTCAAACAGTCAGCCATCTGGCCCTTACTGGATTCTAATGCAGCTCCTGAAATCTGATCTGAATTCATATAGGCAATAGAGTCCTTTGAAGTTAGCAAGCACATAAACACAAAAGCTTTATCAGTAGGGCCATTCATAGAGCAGTAAGTGATTGTAGAGTAAATTCATCCAGCCACAGCCTGTCCCAGCACAAAAAACATTCCCAACAAAGCATCTAATTTTGAGGATAGGATCCCACTCCCTGGGCACACACAATCTCCAGTTACTCATGTGATGTGTCAGGCACTAAATAGGAACAAGAGTGGGATTGACCCCATGACCTCTAGGACAAGCTGTGGGGCTGTTACACAGGCGTCTGCAGCCTGAGTCACTCGCTGATTATATAGCAACAACAGCTCACTGAAGCTTTAAAAATATCTGAAAACAAGGTTCTTCTTGTGTTGTTCAATAGCTGCAGTGCCAAAGAGCCTGGCAGGATCTGCTTCACAGAACGGCACGGGTCAAACTGATCTGTAGTCTGTAATTTTAGCCCTCTGTCCAGCACAACATAGCAACAGCCTCTTCTAGCTGGCTCTTCTGAGGGACCTCCTACCCACAACTTCCTTCCTACAGCCCAAATTAACAGTTTCTACCAATATTAACAGTTCAATTGCCTACATAATAATATAGAGAGTAATATAGAGCACAAAAGAACAATATAGAACATCAAGGAGTGACCAATTAATCTCTGGGGAGTCCTACACCATCAAGAAAACCTGCAGGTTTCCCCTAAGTCATCAGGGCATTGTTAGGCAGCAGGACGTCCCTCAGTTCTGCTTGCCTCATCTCCTAGCTCCCATTTAGCATGTCAGGATTGTCACCTGCCAGAGACATTCTCAGATGAAGCAATTAGTTCAACATCCTTACTTCTGTTCCCATCTCCATTTTTCCAGCTATACTTCCACCTCTGGAGATGTCACCATACAAAGAATAGTCATAACTTCATTAAGCTGCAAAGCCGATTAGATACCTGCTGTCTGAGAACAGTATCTCCTATGGTGGCCAGGTATCACATAATTTACATGAAATTATGGCAGCTCCAGGATCACATCATGTTGGGTTCTCATACAGCTTTGTTTGTCTTTCTATATAATTTCAATTCCCCAGCAATTACAATGGAAGTTTCTAACATGGCAGACATTCTTATCTCTAGGTTTCTCCTGAAAAATTGTCTGCAGGTGACAACTCATGATTCATTAATGCTGTTCTGCAGCTTCAGTGTCCCCATCTCAAATCACAGTCTGGTTCAGCAGTCTTCTTCAATGAAGCACTTTATTATTTTGATAATATTTTCCAGTTGTTTGATGGGAAAAGAGGAACTAGTGGAGATTCATCTAAAGTTGTACTTCCTTCCAAATCACCTAAACTCAAACTCATGTCAGATATGAACTTCTGAAAACTCTGTCTAGCTACCTAAAATTGGATATGCACGGCAATATCTCCTCTTAATAGTATCTCAGGAAACTGGGAAGAGTTTAGGACAACTTCAACATTTATTTTATCTCTAGCTAACAAATAGGCAATTTTTTTTTTCAGTAGATCAATAGTTCCTTTGCCAACAAAAAAGACCCCTTTACTCTATTTGGACTATATTGCTGTAATAGACAGCATATAAATAGTTTCCAGGCTCTCATTGTAATTTTGAAACCAATATAAAATCTATCCAGCTCTGCACATGTTTTTTTCCTATTATTAAATGATTTTCATATGACACATAAACATATTTTTCTATTGCACATTGGGAACTAAAAGATGCACAAAAAAGAAAGTCATGTCTAGGATCAACATGCAAGTCTTCAAACAATCTGGGAATGCACTAACCTAGGTAGTTTTTGTCAGGAAGAACTTTGTCTCAATAGCATCTCAAATAATCATTTGTCTGAGACTTGAGAGGGAATTTATAAACTTGACACAGTCAAAACATAACTCAGGAGTTTCCCCAAGGCGCTTCAATACATTTATCTGCTGAAACCAAGTCTCTCTCAAGCTTGTATTCAGTTCATAGTTAAAAAACCTGACCTCTGTATCCACTGAAGAGGTTTACCAAATCCTTTTGGCAAAGACAAAGAAGACTTGTATATATTTTTAGCTAAAGTAAACCTCTTACCAAAACAAGTAAACAAAAAATGATATTTTTACTTCTGTAGATTTAGGACCCAAGCAAAAAAACTTCCTATTTTTGTTGAGGGTTTGATGGGTTGAGAATTTGTTTTTGGCAATAGATCTTTCAGAGCAATGCATCGATATTCTCCTTTGAGTTGTCCAGGGACAAGTTCTTTTTGTTATCATTCCTTATTATCCCCTTTCTGCAAAGCCCTGAGTGTGCTCCTTCAGTTTCTCAAAACCTACCCACTGAAGAATTATGCCCCACATTGATGAGACACCTTTGCACAATAGTGCTTTCAGGTCACTGATTTGGGCAACTGGATTAGGCATAAATGATCCCATATTCTGCCCTGAAGAACTGCTGTGTCCCTTCCTGTCTGCTGGGGCAAGTATGAGGTGCTAGCTTCATCTTCACAGTCACCTGCTTGTACTCTGTGGTATGTTAATTTTTCTTCTAGGTACTTTATTTTTGCTACAGAGAATGTACATTTTTGTAGGTTTAGTCCAGCCAATCTGGTTCTGTCCAGAGCTGCTCTGAGCCTCTGGTCATGCTCTTCCACTATTTTTTCGTTGATCAAAATCTCTCTTTAGACCATCAAGACTAGCTGCATTTTCTACTGAAACAACTCAAGCGTCTAAGTCAACCCAAACAGGAGCTTGACAAACCTGTGCTTCCCCAAAGTGGTGCTGAATGTGAAAACCCTCTGCTCTTTTTCATGACACCCAGCAGCACCTTCCTGGTACATCAAGCATATGAAAATATTTCGCATGAACCATATATGAAAAATCTTTTCTTTTTTAGGTAGAGGTAAAATGTTCTCTTTCTTATGTACTTAAGTATTCCATCTTCCCTTTCCCCAGTTATCTCTTCACTGAAGATACACCCAGAAATTTCAGACACTGGTGAAGCACACACCGTATGGATAAATATTTCTCCTACTCTCTATTCCATAACAAATTCTTAACTGTACAAAGAACTGCCTTTAAGGACAGGAGCTTGTGGAGCCTAGTGACCCCGCTCTTACCTCCCAGGTGTTTTTCAGTAGCTGATACTCCTACAATATTGGAGTCTCCACACGCTACTTTGCAAATTTGCTTCTTTACAAAAGCCAACCCTCACACATACTCTTCACAAGATCTTGACCTTGCCACTGATCATCATTAAATAAAGCCTGCTCTGTTTGAAAGGAGTAATGCCAAGTATTACAGTTTTCTTCTCCTCCTCCCAGTGACTTCAGGGAAAGAAAGAGGTGAAGTCTCCAGACTGGAGAAGAGAAGACTCCAGGGAGACCTCATTGTGGCCTTACATTATCTGAGAGAGTCCTACAAGAAAACTGGGGAGGGACTTTTTACAAAAGCCTCTAGTGACAGGACAAGAGGTAATGGTTTTAAACTGAAGAAGGCGAGATTTAGAAGCAAGGAAGAAGTTCTTCACTATGAGGGTGTTGAGTCACTGGAACAGGTAGCTCGGGGAACTTGTGGATGCTCCATCCCTGGAAGTATTCAAGGCCAGGTTGGATGGGGTTTTGAGCAATCTAGTCTAGTGGGAGGAATCCCTGCCTGTGGCAGGGGGGTTGGAGCTAGATGATCTTTAAGGTCTTTTCCAACCCAAACCATTCTATGAATCTTTGATTAAGGGACACACAAATGCTTCTGAGCTGTTGGCTGCAGCCAAGTATTGACTTCATTTTAAGTGAAGTCCAAATGTGCACCCAACTGTCCTTTCCCTCCCCTGTCACCATGCCAGCACTCTGGTTTCACAGGAAGGCAACCTGGACATGTGTGTTTAAAGAGTGTAGCTACTTGGTGTTGACTTAAGGGAGACGGGCACTCTTGAATTGGGGCTGCAAGAGCACTGAGATGTCAGCCATATGGATCTCCTTCTCCCAAATGATATATCGTCCCAAAAAAAACATGACTCCATAGCCACTCATGTGAGGTCCTATGACCGTGGACCAGAGCCGGCCTTGAGGTACACTGAGTGGAGGAGGAGGGAAAGCTGTCTGTCAGCCCCGTAGCTTGCAGCCTGGTGGCAGAAGCCTTTCACACAGATTTTCCACAAAAATCTGGGCCATAAGTTACTTCAGCTCAGGACGTGGGTCCGGGCTCTTTTTTTTAACATTCATTAACGCTATAGGGAGCTAGAGCCCAAGCTGTGGATTTGCACAAAATGAGCCAGGGAATTCTATGTGGGTATGTAAGACAGTTTATGGTGTTTCTGGATTTTAACTGAAGGCTCAGGTGTTACACAAATGCAGTCAGTATTTCTCAGATGTTGGTCTTCCAGGCCATGGAATACACCCTGACCTGTGTTTTTGGGGCATTCAGCATGAGAAGGGACTCTGTGCAATCCAAGGCTTCAGGACAGTACTGTATCAAACACAGATAGCGATCATGGCATGTTAAGGCTTTTTCCTCACTACTGCAAGAAATGGTGATGGTAAAAATCTATTGTTACAAGATTAGAAACAGGAAAGTTGCCCATGGAGCTTGCGGAGCCATTATGATGCAAGGGATGGGGAAGAAGGAGCAGTTGCTGCTCCTTTTTCCAGTTAGGCATAGGGTTGAGCATGCCTCCCTGGTCATTTAAAAAAGCTTTGTGTAAAGAGAATCAACAGTTTTTCTGATAACCTCCACCAAAAATTATTTCTTCCTTTTCTGCATTTCTTGTAAGGAGGTATGTGCTCCCCTGAGCAATTCATGTTACCAAGAAAAAAAAAGCTGTTTATTTGGTATCTAAAACTTTCTAAAGAAGAAATATCCATCAAGCCCAGTCACATCCTGGCTGCTGGTATATGACAAATTCTTCACTTCTGCTTTGAAAGCCCTTTATATTTTTGCAGATTTCCGAAGGCAGGCCATGAATAATGTTAGACAGTGAAGCCAGGTACAGAGTTTTCTTCTTGGAGATAATTCAGAGTAAGTCTTACCATTGAAAGTGTGTTTTTGGTGATTACAGTGTTTCAAACTCTAGACAAAGGAATGGCCAAAGCTTGGTCACTCCAGTAGCTCTCCAGAGAATGCCATAAACAAAACACTGGATACAACCCATAATGTTGGCAGAACGAGCAGAAACAAAAGCAGACAACTACTACTATTTCATCTGCTTCATCTTTCCCTCTGATGAGTGTTTGTGGGGTGTGAGCATATATGCACCTTTGTGTGCGTGGGCGTTTAGATGACCCTGTGAGCAGGAGGACACAGTCAGCTGTTCCCCAGAGCAGAAGGGCAGAAGAAGTCCCTTGGCTACTCCCACTCTGGGCCTGCAGCCGGCCTACAAATGGGGACAGACTTACAGGGAGTTTTCCTATTCTGTAAACTCAGGGGTTTGTTTCCTGTTTATCACCGGCCAGCAGTGCTCAGGACCAGGAGAGCCTCACAAAAGGCAAGCCCATATGTAAACATTCACCAGCAATTAGTTCAGAGGTGGACTGACATCAAATGCAAGCACCTCAATTCCTTACCATCTATTATTATGGAGACAGACTCAGTATTGCACTTGGGAGATGCTTATCTGCAGATTCCTGGGAACGCAGGAACAGTCATCCTTGCTCTGGCACCAGACCCACTCTCACAAACCACCCAGGCCATGCAGGAGGGTTTGGGGGCAGCAGTGCAACACAGCAGAACATAGCACTTGTTTCTTCCCTAACAGAGATCAACATTAGATCCATGCCAAAACAGCAGTTTGTGTAGTTGAATCATTGCAGTCATGCTCCTCTTGTAAGCACTCTTTTCTCTAGAAGTTGGATACTAGCTCACTCATACGACAACACCTAATTGCAAAGTCCTGTCATCATTTTTTCCTGAATAACTGGAAGGTATTTGTCACAATCTCTTTCACCAGGATCCAGAGGTGAGGACTAAGGAAGAGTGAAGTCAGTCATGACATGAACCAATGGAAATCTATTAGGTAGTAGAGAAGACTGTGTGGAAAATTTGGCAAGAGTCACCAGACCTTCCAAACTGAACAGTCAAAACACAAAACATATACACTGGTATTAAAATGAAAATGCCTCAGAATCTTGTGTAAAGCTATTATAGTTGCTTCAGATATAGGTACAGAAAACTTTGATTGATATATTTAGAAGTGTTCATCCCTTCCAACCCGGTAGTCTATGATTCTATAATTAGATATCCTGCAAATGGCCTGCAATAGTGACTTAAAATTCAGTCAAGTCTGCAGGCCCATGAAGTTGTTTATAGATTTTAAATGGCCTTCTGCAAAAATTAGTGCTGATGAATGCCGTGATCCTTCTCATTGAAACAAAACCAATTTATTTCAAAGATTTTTGGAATTTCCTAATGTTGCTAGCATGCCATGTTACTTCATTTTTGAGATAATATTGATCTTTCAGTCTACAATTATGTTGCAAGAAATGAAATCTATATAGGATGAAAGGCTTTTCTGTTGACTTCTCCTCTGACTAAAAATCTAAATTTCAGGAAAATCCTGAATAAATGACAGATTGAGTCTGCTGTGCTTGATATCTATTGCCAGTATTAATCAAGACTGTGTATTCTTCTAGATAAGTAGTATAAATGGTATGAGAAGCATACATGGCAATGAAGGGGTAGCTGTAAAAAGCTGTGCCTGACTGCAAAAGCAGTCACTCCAAGCACTCTGTGTTCCTATAACAGAGTAACATCTCCCAGATTTTGGCCATCTTTGGATTCCAGAACCCAGGTATAACACATTCATTCTGATCCTCTGATTGCACATTTTCCCAAGTGGCTGTGTTAGCCTATGGTAGTTTCCTTTTCCTGTTTATAAGGATATGTTTTCAGACTCCTTTGTGAATGTATCCGTAGGAGTTGCTCACTTTCAATACCACTTAAGGTGAACAGCTTCTCTCGTCCTTTCAGCACAGTTGGACATTCTTCCAAATGAAGCACAGTTATGATCCAACTTATAGCCCCAGGTAGTTTTTGTGGTATTACAGCACTCTTCCAAGAACACATGGGCTCATAAGTTTGTATGTTACATGTTTCCTAACATTAATATCCAACTGTGTTGTTAGAATAACATCATTTCTGCACTTCTTTTTATGCTCTCATGTTTACATTGGAGATGGTTCAAGCTTCTGCATGTGTAGTGGGTCTGTCTGNGCATGGTTTGGGTTTGTTGTAAGTTTTTTCATGACTGATCTTTTATTTAATACGGGCAGAGGCCAGAGAGAACCAATCACCTCTGAACAACTGAAATGCAGGCTGAATATATTGTAGCCCACAAAACCAACAACTTAAAAATATACTCCCTCAAATGGCTATGTAAATTTTCATTAAACTGTATCTTTTCACATTCTTCTAAAAAAAAAAAAAAAAAAGAAGAAAGATAATAATAATCAGGTATTGCCACACTGAAAGAAATCACAGTATGTTGGATGCCTACAGAGACCTCGTCTGATAGAAGCCTAACAGATGAATTGATGCTTCCTATTAAGCATATAGAAAGTTTAATTGTTGCCTTGTCAAGTGCTTATACTAATTAATCACTAAACTGTAATTTACCTGTTTTGTTATTATCTTGAATTTGCTAGATTAGAGTTTGATTTTGTCAGTTAGTCTAAAGCTAATATTCTCTAACTCAAGGACCTATGTTAGGATGAAAAGATGCACAGTAGGGATCATTACAACTTTTTTTCACATTCTTCATTGTCAGTTCATCACAAGCTGCCAAAAAGATGAACCTTGTTTTTATTTCAGAAAACCATCAAACTAATTGCCAGATATTTATGATCTATATGGATACAAATCTTTATGAAATATAGTCTTAGCCTGGAATGTTCTCTGTTCATGGTTGATTTACAGGGCATAGTTAATGCCTAATTATTTCATTGTGCCTTTTGCCAGGGTATGAATAATTCATGATCCTTCTTTAACAAAACCAAAAACAGGTTGATTCATGATCTTGATCCACAGCCAGAATTATGAAAAGCACATGAATATTGTAACAGTTCAGGATTTGGAAATAAGGAAGGAAGACCAGGCTTCACATTCTATCTAGACCATCCACACCAGCATCCAGAGGTTATATGGTAAGAACTATGCAGAGTAAGAGGTGGAAAGAGTATGCAACTTATTGCTTATAAAACACTGCCGAAACCTAACCATTTAGACATTCCATCAGCCTTGTGACCTGGCCACAGTCTATCTCCATGGTCCCATTGCTCAGGCACTGACTGTAGACTCACTATTTGGTGAGTCAGAAAGGTGACCATGTTCCAAGGAAACAGTGTCCAGAAGACAAATTTATTGCTCACATTGCACCCTCTACTGTCTAACTCCTGTTACAGCTCTAGGAAAAGTCTTCTGACTCTGCTGGTCTGTGTTGAAATGGACAGAGAAGTAATCCAAGGAAAAATGTTAAAGAAAAAGGCAACTTAGGTAATAAGCAAATCTGCATGAGATGATCAGAAATCATAGAATCATAGAGGGTTTGGCTTGGAAGGGATCTCAAAGATCATCTAGTCCAATGTGCCTGCCATGGCAGGGACATTTCCCACTACACCAGGTTGCTAAAGGCCCCATCCAACCTGGCCTTGAACACCTCCAGAGATGGAGCATCCACAACCCCCCACGGCAACCTGTTACAGTGTCTCACCATCCTCAGAGTGAAGAATTTCCCCCTAATTTCCAATCTAAATCATCTTTCAGTTTGAAACCATTACCCCTTGCCCAATCACTAGAGGCCTTTGTAAAAAGTCCCTCCCAAGCCTTCTTGTAGGCCTGCTCTCAGATACTGTGAGGCCACAATGAGGTCTCCCCAGAGCCTTTTTTCCTCCAGGCTGAACAAGCCCAATTCTCTCAGCCTGTCTTTGTATGAGAGGTGTTCCAGCTCTCTGATCATCTTTGTAGCCCCCCTCTGAACACTTTCTAACAGGTCCATGTCCTTCTCGTGCTGGGGGCTCCAGAGCTGGATGCAGTAATCCAAGTGGGGTCTCATGAGAGCAGAGCAGAGGGGAAGAATCACATCCCTCAACCTGGTGTCCACAGAGCAGGGGGGGAAATACATTTTCATCAGGTGGCTAATTGATGAATTGTTAAACCCAAACCTTTAATCCTGACTGCATTACAATGAAGTCAGCAGGACACTACCTGTAGAATGTGAGCCACAGAATTAGGAAGCCCATCTGCCTTCCTAGACTGTTAGATATATTTGAGGTTCAGATGCTAAGAGTCCATGAAAGTGTCAAAGCAGTTTTGTGGAGTACAAGGGACATAGCTGCCCTTAGTTAGACATGGCATCTCACAGACTATCGCAGGCAAAAGCCATCAAGCTGCCAAGTTCGGAAGATGGCTATAAGCACTGGAATGGGCTGGAGAGTGGCCATTTTGTTACCTTATATTATACCCCAGTCAGGAGAACCCTGTGATAGAGTATATCATTGCCCCACACTGTCCTGTTAACCAACCTGCTAACATGTCAACCAGCCATTGTCAGGCTTTCCTATCTTTCACTGACACATGTAACTGAATACAGCCTCCATCCTAAAAAGCTCAGTCTGCTTCTAAATTCATACCCAAACTGAGTTACTGATGACACAAGAGACAAAGGACTTTCCACTTGCCCAGAGCTAACTTACCTGGTAGAACCCAAAGAAGAATCCAAAGGGTGAACTAAAATTTGGACCATGATCTCAAACATCTGAAGTTATGCTACACAATACAGAGAGATATCCATCTCTAGAGAAGTGAGTCTGCCCACCCTCATTGAGATGTGTAAGACAGGTGGATGGCCCATCCTTGCTGGTATCCATCATTCTTTACTCACTATAGAGGGAACCTAGATAGTAAATTCAGCATAGATGCTTAACTTAGGCAGTTCACCTGGGGAAGAATTAACCTTACCCATAACACCCTACCCTGCAAGGCTTACAATCCAAATGGACATGCTAGCACAAGCATTTCACATAAGGAGAAAAAGCACCAGAAAAACAGTGGAAGAAAGACCAGATATGTATACAATTATGCTACTTGCAGATGTAGATGATTGCTGGGAAATGAAAACAGATAAAATGTAAGAGAGATTAAATCCATGGTGATAGTGAAAATTACTCAGTATCATTAGAGAAAGAGATATTTCAGTCTTTACTTCAATTGAAAAAAAAACAAACAAAACCCCCCAAACATTTCCAAAGGTACTTCTGATCCCAGTCTAGTTAGTACAAATATGGCACTATTCTGTACATGCCAATAGAGAAAAGCAGATATTTACTGGAGTGGGAAAACATGGCTTTCAGTTTCCATCTCAAGACAGCATTAGAGAGGACTCAGCTCTCCTATCAGAAGACAGTGGGTGGCAACCTACATAATCCTGTTTGAGACTGTGGCCTCAGAGTCAGCTTTCCACAAGAAAGGGCTTAAAACAGGAGCTGATTCAGGCTTTCTTTTATTGCAGCCAGACATAGCAAATAAACCCAAAATTTTGGCCCTCTCAGAAACTGAGCAAATGGGCAGATCTGTCACAGTTATTTCAGAAGTGTATCTCATGAGAGCTGTTGGCTTTGCATCATGCTCTGCTGTTGCTCAGGGTTACTGTGGTCATAGGGACCAGCAAAGGAACAATTTCCTTCAGCTGCACTCTGAGAGAGGAGACATGAAATTCCATTAAATACCAGGTCTTCATTAAAGCTTGAGACACCAGTGTCCATTATACTGTAAGGAACAATTTATCTTACTTTCTTTTTTAAACCCTAAATATGATCTGCTCTCCATTTAAGCATTTATAGGGGGACATGCACACACATACACGGAAAAATTTTAACAGCTAAGCAAGAGATCGTAGCTTAGGATGGTTGTCAGCTGAGATTTTTTAAAGCTAAGACTTGTCTCTCAAGAGATTTAGCAAGAGAGGCTTTTAAAAGCAGTCTCCATAAAGCACCAGACAGCATGGAGCAGGAGACAATTCTGCTGTGAGTGGACTTGACAAGCAACCTTTTCCCTCTTTGACTACTGTTATTTTAGACAGTAATCTGCTACTCTCAGACCACTGTCCTTGGCAGAGACTGAAGCTCGACCAACACATGGATATCGTTGCTTATAACTGAAACACAGGGTAGGAATTAAAACTCAGAGCCTAGATTAGGTGGAGCTCACTACAAAAAAAAATCCTCCCCTCTCACATTATCCTCTCTGCTTCACAGCATTTGATATCAACCTCAGTCTTTCTTGATTGTGTGTAACTGCTGAATGTGCTAAAGATAAGGGAGAGCTCACAGTCATTTAACAGTATCTGAAGTGGTTTTCTTTCCTATTGGAAAAAGGTTAAACTTTGACTTAGAAACAACTATATAGAGTTCTTGTCTTGGTAAGAGCTTCTAAGGGTGGCTACAAATGGCTCTTCTTTAGCAGGGTTCATGTCAGTTGAAATGTAGTGCAAGTAGATGTTTGACAGGAAAGTCATAGATTGCAAACATTGGGTGAATAAAATACAACCATGCATGTAATCTGTAACATGATGTCTAATGCAAACTGACATTAAAAAAAAAAGTCCAGCAATCTAAAATGCAATGCAAGTTACATGTATGGATAGGATACCTTCTAACAAAGCACATAGTTCATGCCTTCCCCAGGAAAGCATTCACCAGACGTGTATGGTTTCTTTTACAAGTTGCTTCAAGATAGGCACAGAATCAAATTCACCAGCTGTCCCAACAGGAATGGATTTGAGACAGGTATTGGTTGCCTGCATGCATTGCAATGGCATCTCCTGTCCAAGTTTATGCAGATTATATTGTACAGGAGCCCCAGTAATACTCACTACAGCATCAGAAGGGATTTGTACATAGTCTGAATTTGGAAGTAAATGGGTTTGTTTAGGGCTGATCTCAGGAACACGCCTGCCAGCCAAGGCACAGCAGCCCAGGTACCACAGGTAAATCCAGAGAAGGCCATAGCAAAATTCAGAGCTTAAACCCTGGCCATCTCACTGTATGAAAAGGACACATATTTATGCCAATTTGACCAAGGCTGGAGATATGCATCCTGTGTTAGGAAGGACTCTGTATAAGGGAATCAAGCTGCTTTTTTGTGCAGTGAAAATTCAACAAGTTAAATAAGCACCATCATCACAAAGCACAAAAATAAATTATTCGCCTCGAACTGCATCACTTAGTTAATCAGCACAGCAGAGCCCAGAAACACAAAACAAGTGTTGTTTCCGTAGATTGAAGTGACAGGGCCAACAGCAGATGCATTTCTTGGCACTGAGCACTGCAGATTTTGTAAGCAGCAGGGACGAACCTGTTCCACCAAAGATTAAGTCTACACAAAAGCATTGCATTCAGCATTGGGAAAGAGGCTCATCTATTGTCCTGGCAAGCAGCACCAAAGATACAGTACCCTGGAGACAAAATGTGAGGCTAGTTGGAAACACACTTGCCAACCTGAAAATAAAGAGAGGCAGCACAATGGTAACTAGTGAAGAAACAGCTGGGCATGGTGGCACCAGGCTGTGTCTTTCAACCCACGTTATCAACACTTGTTCATACAGCCAGCACATTGCGAAGAAGTGCTTGTCGCTTTCCATTTGGTCACAGATCGATAAATAGGGCCCAGTGTCAAAGGCGGCAGGTTAGGGGCTTTGATTTGTTTTCTTTTAATATTCAACAGTATTGGAAAAGGTATAGTTAAACGGTAAGGCTGGCTACGTGCAAATTTATATCACAGTAGTGACTTATTGCTGACATTTGAGAAGTGCCAAGAAGACTCAGGCAGATTTTGGAAAAATACAGGCTATCACCAATACAACTTGTAAGAAACACACTTCTAACACTTCACATTCATGCCAAATTCAAGGGCAGGAAAGTGTGGCTGTTGGACAATTCCAATGTACAGTATCCATAATATGGGTAGTGATCCATCCCATCCAGTTCAAAATTTCACCCTATGGAAAAGATGGTGCCTAGCATCAATTCCTTCACCCACTTTAATCTCCTTTTCAGTATTTATGGCAGAAGCTCACGTCTGCAGCTGTATTGAGAAAAACAAATCAGCTATAAAATGCTCCATTGTGTGAGTTATGTGCAAGTTTCAAGCTAACGGAAAAATCTGAAAACTTTTGTGAAAAATTTGGATGCCTCTGCTACAAGTTATCTGAGACAAAAATTCTCCTAATCTTTCCTTTCCTTGTTTGGATTCCCCTCAAAATAATCTAAGAAAGTCCTCTTAATAGCAGCGGATGAAAAGCAATTAATGGCTATTGGCTCTTTAAAAATCTTTAAATTTTTGCTTTTAAAAGTGCTCCTTGGGCACATAACTATTCTAATGACCACAGCAAATTGTAACCTCTTAAATATGTTCCCTCAAACTTTTTCCTAGGAGGAAATCAGGAGCTGTAAACGATCCAAAGATAATAACTCATTACAGCAGAGGTCGGTTGCTGGGGAAGTGAGTAGCTGGGTTGCTATGAATTTGGTTGTTTTCCAGAGGACCTGTGTTGAAATGAAGCTATGTCCATGGATGATATCAGGATTCTCATTTAGCAAATATACAAGGTGGAATTTCTGACCCATTCTGATGTTGACTCATCATTTCAGATGCAGTGTATTCAAGAGCCACTCAAACTTTCATCACCTAGAACATTACCTTCCATATCCTGCACCCCAGGGAGGTTGCTTCACTGTGCTGCTCCTCAGTACTTGAGCCACATCTCACAGCAAATATAGTCAGAGTAAACCATGACTTGTGCCAGCAGTTTGCGAGTATACAAGGAGTTGGTCTACTCATACAAAGAGCTGACATGGTGAGACTAAAGTACAAGGGCCTCTTCTCCAACCCAGAGATTAATAGAGACTATGAAGGCAGAGAAATCTGTCTTACACAAAGAAAACAGGTTGCTGTTTCTTAGGACTCGTTAGTTTTAGGGTTTCTTTACTACTCTGAATCAAAATATCTGATTTCAGGGAATGCTGCAAGGTTCAGTCCTCCTATACTCACAAAAATTTTCATATTAACAAAACGTATTACAGAAATGAGGTAACTCTAGTGTTTAGTCTGCCTGTCTTAAAGCCACTGGAGAATACTGCCACATGTCTGTTTTCTTATTTCAGAATGCATCTGTTTCATCATGACCCACAAAAACTATCATGAGGCATATATCTCCTTTCTCTCCCTTTTGATGTGGAAATATGCATTACTGAAATGTTTTAAGGTTAGACGTAAATGACTCTAGTTCACAAGGCTGAAGTAGCTTGATCCAAATTTACATCTCAGAAAAACAAAGCAAGTCCACTTCCAAAAAAAATTCCTGGTCATCCTGAAGATGTATCTATACATAAATTTTAGATAATTCCACCACACACACACACCCCCAACAATGGCCTAGGAAGAATAGTTGAGTTCTTTCTTTCATTTAAGGTTTTAACTGTGATACAATGAATATATTCCCAGTGTCTATATACAGGCTTTGGGTATTTTTGTCTGGTCTAAGAGAAAATTTTTTTCAGTCCCTTTTCAGGGAAGTAGCAGCAACTTGTTCCTTTGAACTGAAAGCCACCTAAAGCTTTCAATATGGTCATTTTCCAGTGGTTTCAAGTTGACCCTCATATATACAGATAAACTCCTTTAGAAGTACTTCCCTGTGCAGTAGGCCTGTGAGGTCACTGCCAGAAAAAGAGAACAAAGTTTTTTCTAATATACCATAAAAATAAAAAAGAAAATAAAACGAAGACAAGTTCTTAATGATGAACTCTTCAGTAAAAATTTTCAGTAAAAGAAGTCTCCTATAACATTTCTTCTGAATATAATGAAACCCAGTTAATAGTTTTGGGAAGAAGATGCTGCATATATACTTTATGTTTAACATGAAAAACAACTGTGACGGGAAGAGAGGAGTACTTTATGACCCATGTATTGCAGCAAATTGCCTAAGTTTCCTAACTGACTACAAGAAGTTTGTGGGGTAGCCACAAGCTACAGCCCCTTCCAGCCTACTTTCTCCTGAGTCAGGATCCAGCCTGGACCATGATTTCTAACTGCCATTCCCTGACCTTCAGTTGGGCCCATCCCTGGTTGCTGTTGTGAGAAAGGTGCTGGGAGCTGTGCCAACAGCCAGGCATGTGCAGGACTACAGTGAGCTGCTGGCTTCTACAAGAGTGAGTAGCTCACACATCTGCTCCCACCTTAAGGAGCAGACCCTGGATTTCATGCCTGCTCACTTTATTTCTTCTCTACAGTGCAGACAGAGCTAAGCTGTTTTCCACATGACCAACAACTATGCTAAAATCTCTGTGGTTGGGAAGAATAGATATTTTCTTTTATTGTTTCTTTACAAAGATGGTTTCATTCTTTTCTCTCTTAAGTTTCCAATAACACTTTTTTTAATGACATTTTCATTTGGGATAGCTAATAGGTACATCTAACTGGAAGTTTTTCTCATAGTTATTACTGGAAAATTTATATTTCCTGTAAAAGCATTGCTTATTTCTTTAATTTTCTAAGATTATTTCACACTGACAAGCAGCAGAAAAAACATCAGGAAGAGGCAGAGATATCTTACTAACACCTTAAAGCAATTAAGGCAAATTACAAGACTTTACTTAGTGTTAAAAATATTTCTGCCACACTTAAGGAAACAGTATATAATGTTTCATCAAATAAAAAGATTCTCATATGTCTACTTAATATTTTGTTTTTCTTGTTGAGGTTAGCAAATATGCATAAATAAAAACATTTGCTGCTAATCAGCCCGTTTCTCCTCACTGATCCACATCTGATGTTAACAATGCTATGCATTTTTCAACCAAAGTGCTTAAAGCATTTCATAAAAACATTAAAAATCATTGTCCTTATTTTACAGACAGTGCCACAGAGGTGATGCAATGTTTGTAAAATTACTCCATAAATCTGTGAGAGTCAAGAGCAGAACCCACACCTCTTTGATCCGATATCCCTGTCCCAGTCATTTTTTTCACCATGAAAGAGGAAGACACTGATGCTGTACAAAACTTCACCAAGTAAATCAAAGATCACTTCTCCCACACTCTATGCATAACAGAACTTCTCCTACAAATCCCAAGAATGACAAAACAAAGCTTAGTTAACTTTGTTAAAGGGGAAAGAAAATGTCTCTGAGCATCATGATGCTGATGTTTGTGTACAGTTATATATGTAAAAGCTGATCTTGGAGATGGCTGTCCAAGGCTAATTAGAATTGTAAGCATTTATAATTATAGCATTCTTTAATTATGGAAAGAGTAGCACTTCCACTTATGCACAAATGAATGGCTAATTGTCCAGTGATGATGGGGAGGAATAGAAAGAAAAGTACTATGACTATTTAATGAGGTTTCTGAAAACATATTAAGTTATTTAAAGTCTATTAAGTCTATTTAAGTGCAACTAAGCCTTGTTAAAATGCCACACTTCCTTTTCATACAAGACAAGTGAGTGGCCTTGGGCTGGGCACTGGCCATGCTGGAGGTTGGGTGGTGGTGTAAGCTATTTGCCTAGATGGAAACAGGTGATGAGAAGCTCTGGACTGATGTCTTTATGAAAGGCTCAATGCTTATGGTAGGCATCACACTGTCTAAGGCAGACAGGAATGAAGAAGCCAATGCATGTACATGTGGATGTGAGTCTCAGAAGAATTTTATTTCTCCTGATGAAGAAGTTGCTCCCCTTTGCAGAGATGACCAGCAAGAACTGCCCAGTGCCCTGGGGACATGTGACAGCCACCCTAGAAGAACTGCTGTACCTTCCAGCAAATGTAGGATCACTGCAGTTCAAGAGCCTTGTCTTGCCAGTGGGGAAACTCTGTTCATCAGAGATACACAACCTCACACAATGGCTTGGTGCTCTTGCACCAGCTGGCATGTCAGTGGGATTGTTATTTGTTTCATAACCTCAGAACTAAGGGCTCAGCTGTCTACCTGGACATGGAGGCTGGCATCAAAGCCATTGATGGCCTTAAGTCTGTAGCCATTCAGAGCATCTAAGCATTAGTACTCAAGTATTTTTATCTAGAAAAATTAACTGCTTGTCCCTGTACCCACTGCCAAAAGCCCACTTTGAAACCACTAGCAACCCTGACAGGGACAGAAACTGGGAGTGGGGACAGAGACATCAAGATCTGAGACTGACAGACAGGGAGAGGTAGAAAGGAACCAGCTACCAAGAGCTTAAGCAGCACAAGTCCCGAGGGGCAATCACATTAGAAAGGAGCAGAGCTCTGCTGAACCAGTTGTAGCTGCAGAGTTGGGACCCAGCTGTGCTGTTAACAGCTAGCTCTGCTAAAACAGACCACAGCAGCAGCAGCACAGCCTTCTCCATCACTCTTTTACACTTTAGAAATGCAGAATGTGCTGAAAGCTTCTTTCCCTGAGACTTTTCCTCTGGCAGGATATCAGTGAACTGGCATCTCATCTAGACTTTAACACCCCGAGTGGGCAGTAATGAGGAAAGAGAAAGCCAAGATGTTGCTGTTAAGGGACAATTTTTCCATGTAATATATGTAGACCAGGAAGTTTCCATGACAGTGAATATTATCAGAACTGATGCTTGATCGTTCTTCACTGGAAAATTCTTTCTAGTTATACCTGAGTGGTCTTGTGTTAACAGAGATATGAGACATCAGGCCCAAACTTCAATTGTTAAAAAATGCGCAGGCAAGCAGAAGAATGGCTAGTAACACCTTACAATGGAAAATACAGAAATATAACACAAATTGGTTTACATTTTTCCAGACTAAGTTAATGGAAAAAGTTATCACTTGACTGTTTACATTCGTCAAGATAAATTTATACAGGTTTTATTTAGGCTATAAGATCCAGCTGGGACATATTTGCTCATTTCAGAAACAGTCATTACATTTGCAAGACAAAGGAAAAAGCTAGGGTTTGAACTGACCCTCCCCTCTCCACAAGGAAAGCATTAAAAAAAAAAATTTAAAAAATATCCTACAATCATGTTAAGCTCCTGTGTAGAAAAGATTCATATGTTAGCTTTAGGCTTAGGGCGCTTGAGGGGTTTTTCAAAGTAGCCTTGAACATATGGTTCTATATGCTTTATTTAAAAGATTTTTCTTTTTAAAGTCCTGCCAGATACTAATTCCTTTTGGCATCTGAAATACAGCTCATGAGGACTGCTTGGTTGCTTGCAAAAAAACCACTTGTTCAGAGGCAAGTCTGAGGACGGACTCTTTTGAAAGGAAGGCATTAAGATATCTTGCACAGGATATGCTACAAGGCATTTTTAAAAGAAGTGGCTGGTTCCTTCAAAGCTGGGCAGGAGGCAGACAGAATTTCCTTTGGTTTTGATAGATTTTAAACTAATTTTATTGTTTAGGGAAGGACTGTGAGCTATTAAATGCCTGAGTAATATTATGTCTTGCCTGTGTTACACCATCTGCCTCTGCAAAGCTATTGCAATATTATAAGTTTTCCTGTATGGCATTTCATGTTTTATGTATGCTGCGATATCTTTTCATAGTATTAACTTAAATATTTCAATACTGTCTCCAGGCTTAAGGAAAAATTCTCCCCTCTCCTCTCACTTCCCATCAACAGACGTTATTCTGTTCACTGGAATTCAGTAATTCTAGCAGGGGGTAGGGGCTTCCTATAGTCCAGTTATAGGGCTTTTTCCTCAGAGTGTATATAGAATATAACTTGACATTTCAGACAGACCAATGGACATAACTAAATTTCCGGCAGTGCCTTGCTGGCTGACAGATGGCAGGACAGACATTCTCTCTCATCAGGCATCTCCCATGTGTCTCATGGGGTGAGGGAAAAATGGGCAAAAATAAAAGATTTGTCATGGAAATGCAAATAATAGTTGTAAATCAGCAGAAAGTGAAGAGATATGAAGCCACATAAAATTCTAAGAGAGTGGCAAAGTTATATTATCTAGGCAAACTCCAGAAAGTCTTCCAGATCACTGGCTTTTACTGAATAAAAAATGTAGGGACTGGAATTCTAAATGTATCCATAATAAACTTAAAATCAGAAGTGATCATGAAATATGATACTAGGTACAACCTGCCTTTACCAAACCCCAGACCGCACATCTAGGACAACAGAAATATGTTCTAAGTGAAGTGGAGGGGGAAAAAAAATCACTTTCTTTCCCCATTCTGACATGGATAAGACAGAAACTCAGCAATTTTAAACTTTAGCTGAATTCATGGAGACTTAACTGCTGCTTAGCTATGGCTCAAGAAAAATTATAAACTATTCACAAGTAGCTGTAACTTGCATGAGTGCTTGACAATACATAGAGCGAGTCTGAGGTTGATCTCTGTACATATTTGAACACCTAAGAGCCACCAGAAGGTGCCTCAGAACAAGCTAGCAGTTTGATTTCCAAATTAAAATAGTCTTTTTGAATAGCTCCTCTATTTAGCCATCAAGAGAGGCCCAAAAAGTCATATTAGACTGAAGAGAAATCTTGACTAGGAGACTGCCCATATCAGTGTGCATTGTTCAAATAAGATGGAATCAGATCGTGGTTTCTCCTTTAGAGTGTTCCTCTAGATATGCAGAAGCCTTGGAAACATCAGGGTTTAGCATTAAACTCTCCTTTACTCTAGCTATCAAGGACTGCATTGACCAAGCTTCTGAAACACCTTCCTCAGGAAAATAAAAAGAAACCCAATTCCTTCTCTTTGGCCTAATTTTCCCACCTATGTATTATAGGTGACAGACGGGCTTGGCAAGAGGGATGCTTTTAGGGGCTGATGGACACAGAATGACAGACCTAAGGGATCACAAAAAAGATAAACAAGCCAATGTAAGTTCAATATGTCATCAAACATCATCTCTAATATACAGTAAAAATAAGATGCCACAGAAATTTGTGAAACTGTCTAGAGCTACGCATTAAACAACTTTTTGACACAGAACATATTTTTTATTTTTTCTTACTTGCCATAATAATTTCTAGTGAATTAAGTTGCTCGTGGTGAAGGTAGAATGTAAGTCATTGACTTCAAAAATTGTTATAGTACTTACCCTAGTAATGACATCAACAGAAAAATTATTTTGAGCAAATGATAATTAAAATGTATATTTTTAGAGCTTTGCAATTCAACATTTTAATACCATTTGTATTGCTCTTAATATTAGCCTGGCATTTCAGAGGCAACTATGAGGGTTCTTTTCATTTCTCAAGGTAGTAATACAATTCCGTAGGAGATTTAATTATCTACACCAAAGGGATGTAGTTTATTACACGTGAGAAATCAGTGTGAAGAGACAGCTAGTCCAGCAGGATTTTTTTTTAATTGAAAAGTTATAAAGGTCATAGGCATTGCAATCTGATGGAGATCAGCTTTCTTTTGTAGGTTTGCCTTCACGTTTGCCTTTTGAACATGAAATAGGATATTTTTTCCATAGAGAAGAAAGGTAACCATCCTGCATGCTTTTCCATTAATGAGGAGCTGCTCTATATAAACAATTAAGCCAAAAATAAATAAAGCCTATTTCTATCTGGGAGCACAATCGAGTCAAACACCAAACACATAGTCAAAACAATGGTCTTTGAAAGCTGGCATAACTCCAGAAAAAAATACAAAGTGAAGGATGTTCAGTTTTGAAATGTGTTGAACAAAGTAGAAAATAAAAAACTCTTGAATTCACATAACAGATTTGTTTGTTTTGATCTGAACTTTTTCAACCTCAACTCACAAGTAAAGATTTGTTGGAAATAGAGTGATGGCACAAGGGAGATCCAAAGAAGCAACTAAGAGGTGTCACTGACACTGTTCAGAAAAATCTTTGCAGTTATCAGGAATGAACAGAGTGGAAAAAATAGATCTGATCATCTGAAATTACTCAAGATTGCAAGTTTACCATTCACAATAAAGCTTAAAGAACATACGATGTATCCAGAGGAACAGTTTTCTCTGTTAGTGCACAAAAACCAAAATAAAACCTAGAGACCAAGAAAGGAAGAGGAAAAGGGGCGGGGGACACGACCCCTTTTTTTAAACAAAAGAACTATGTAAAACAATTAAACATTCCTTTAACTCCAGAAATCCCAAAGTTCAGGAAGAATGGGCTCCTGTATATCTAAAAAGCAGCTTCAAATTTCTTGTGCTCTGCTTATTAAATTCCTCTCCCAGTAGATCTTCCAAGAGTTCTTGTGAATTCCAGTTGCAAAAACAGCTTCTCATGAACAGCTAAATGACCAGCCATGGCTGGCTTTATATGCCCTGTTTGGTTCTTTCTCCACTAGGGCAGAAGCAAAGGAAATTTAGCAAGGACACAGCTACGGCTGGACACTACCCAGCTGAACGCACGTCAAGTTCAAGTTTATGAATGTTCCCCTGATAGACAGGTTGAGTTTTCTTTTTAAGTTAGATGAGGATAATGACAGGTCTCTGTAAGAAGAAGAGTTTGACTTCTGAGACAATCAAGGAAATTCCTAGCCCGAAGATCTTACCAAGTGACAACATCTTTCAGATCACCAGCACTTCAGTGTTTATGTTATAAAGGTCTCTGCTGAGATATCACACATGATATAGTGTTACAGCTAACGTGCAACCATTGGCTGACATACGACTGATGTACAAAGTCGTAACAATTTTTATTCACAACAATTTTTATTCACATTAGTGGCACCACTAAATTTTACTCAAATTCTGATGAAGTTTGAGAAACGCTGTCATTCTAGAATATTGTAATCTGATGAGGGAGGATATACCCTGCAACGTATTACAAGAAATAAGTTCTTGGTTGTCAATTTTAATAGCTCCTCTAGCAGACACCTGAAAGGCCATGACTGAAGTTTTACAAACAATTACATGTGCAAATTCTGGGGATATTTGAAAATATTTTTTACCTCTTTTTGAGGTCATGTGTGACCAAAAACCTAAAAACTGACACTTGTATTGGAGTTTATAGAAGACAAACCAAGATACTAGTGTGAGAAACTGAAAAGCTGTAATAATTTTGCAAATAGAATTGTATAATAGATTTAGATTTCTGAACATTCGTCTAGTCACGGCCTTATCTAGGCTTCCCCTAACCAATTTATCTTTCCTCCAGTTTACCAGTATCACCATATTTTCCCAGTGCCAACTTCCCTGGGGGCTTCTTAAGCAAAATGGCATGAATACATAAATAGAAATAAAGTAGACTCTGAATATTTAATGGATACACACTTACATTGAGAGAGCTGGCACCCTGCACAGCTGGCACTGTGCTTGGCCACTGTCCACCTCTCACTGCATGGTAAGCCACACTTTTGCCCACAAGCTCAGTTGTTTCTTCTGGAAGTTTTATGAGCTTGCTGAGGATTTGAAGTAATTCTTTTATTAGCTAAAGATTAACTTTTAAGAAAAAAAATCATGAGAAAAGCTTCTCTGGCAAAAGCCTCAGTATTTCTCAAGATCTTCATGCCTAAATTCTGTAAAAAGTCAGAAGTTTTTGTGCAATAGTTTAGCGGTCTGTTATGACATTATTTTGTTAATTAAAAATACACCCATTGCTATCACTCACCATAAATGAAACCTCATATTGTAATCCGCCTGCTTATAAAATGACTTACATTGTCTATCCTTCAGTGTGGTGGCCAGGTGCCTTTCCAATGTACCTTCTGATAGCAGAAGTATTCTCTATTACCTCTTCTTGTAGCTCCATTCAATGGGGCTCTGAGACTGAGCAAGCATAGGATGTGGGAAATGGTTTTGCCTGTGAAGAGATTTCAACTGCATTGCAAAAGGACATCAACAATGCAAGTACTGTTTTAAGGCATGTCAGGATTTATGGGAATCTGTATCCCCTCAACCTCAAATCATAGATTACTTTATAGAAATACAAAGACAGATCATTCTGTCCTGGTGGTGTAAGCAAGAGGAAAAGTGAACACACCAGCTAGAGAACATGTTAGACAGCACTGGGTGATAAACAACAGTGGACTTATAATTACATTGAGGAGCAGAAGCAGCATACTAGAGACTGCCTTGATTTTTCATTTCCTTGGGGCCAAATGCAAAACTCAAGGCAAACTTCTAGATTGGGTCCCCAGGAACCTTGAACCCAGTGCTGTTACTGAGCAAATGGACACATTTCTTTGTGGGCAAAGATCTACATCTTTGCAACTCCTGACCCGCAGCAAATGCCCAGAAGAAGATTAGGTTCTTTCACAATTTTAGACAATATAGCCTGAAGTCTACATAAAATAATATTCCTGATAGATCCAAGCTTATATTAAGATTTTAAGCATCTGAGAGAACTACATGTGCATGTAAATACAAGGTGCTCTGCACATGTGCAGTGTTTCAAGCTCTCTCCTCTGCATATGATATCTCTGGTACACACACAAGCACACAGTTGTGAGACAGCTGCAGTAGATCTGACACTTCTGACATCCAGCTCTTGAGGATCCCTTTATATGAGAGACTCAGGGAATGGATCTACGGATCCTCTCCTCTGGCAGCATTTGAACATTTCATCACTGCTCCCAGCATAGCTCTCTTATGCTACCAGAGACCACTCCAATGCTTGAAATGAACCACGAAATTAAGGGCAGCACTGCTGGGAATACACCCTGCCTGTCTGCTTAGGCTGCTGAGTTGGCTGGCTATTTACAGCTCTCAACACAAACAGGCACTCTCATAGGGCTTTAATTTTAGATCCTAATTTTAAAATTGTACAGTACGTCGTTCTTTGGGCAAACACACCTGAAGAGCCTACTTGACTTGAACAACTCCCTGTCTATACCACAGTTTACCAGCCTTGCTAGCCTGTTCAGAGCATAGCAAATTCATGCTGCTCTTGGGTGCTTCCAGTCCTGGGCGTAGAGCAATGATTTCAGCAGGAGAAAGCCTGCCACAATTTATATCTTCAGGCATGGAGAGCCTGTGCCTGCCCAGTTTACATCATTCAGGAAAGTAAGAAAGACAAGAGGTCTCTCCATCAACCTGCACCAGAAAGCTACCAACTGCTTCAAGTGTCCAAGACTTACAGTGTTGATCAGGGCTCATTTTACCTATCTTAGCTTCTGCATGATCTCCCATTCTCTGCTAGTTTAGACTGCAAACTACTCTAAGCAGGGAATTTCTCCTACTGAAAATATAAAAGGATACAAGATGAGGGCTTGGTTTCGGTCAAAAGATCTCAGCTTTAAAGTTATAAGGGTTACAGAGTTACAGGCTACATGAACACACACATGTAAGTATGTGTATATATAGATATTTATACATACATAGACACAGATCTGTGTATACACATATAGTATAGATTTTTTGACACAATAAGAAATTTTTGTACATAATAAGAAATTTTACTTAGATTTAGACATCTAAATCTAGACTTATCACACCCGACTTCCTTCATGAGCAAAGAGGAGAAATAAGAAATGCTCTGGCACTAAATCCCATCCAGCAGCATTACACTATGGACTGTTTTATGCTAATATATTATTTCAAAAACTGAAGCAGTCTGGAGAGAGGAAAAGTAGATTGCAATGAATCATATTCAATTTGAACAAAAACTGAAACAGCCCCAAGACTTTTCAGCGTGATGTTGCACCTTTACTGAATCTGCTCAATTTCAAAATTCATCACAACAGATTGCCACTAACATTACATAGGGCTATTGGTTCAGTATTCCTGTGAGGTAATAATTTCCCACATACTGGAGACATTAATGTAAAAATATTTTCTACATAAAAAAGAAGAACTGTGTGCATTTGACTTCAAAGAGTACAATCAGAAAATCAAAATTTTGTCTTAGTTCCTTTATCAGAGTCTATATATCATTAATGGAGTCTTGCTTAGCTGCATTACCAACAAAGGATATTTCTAAGAAGCCTTGAACTAGAGGTTTCCATTGGAAGGAGTTCAGGGCTTGGAGAGGTGCCCTCAGATGCAAAGAAGCTCTGAGGAAATCTGATTTGCAAATTTTGGGAAAGAGGGAAAAGAATCTTTTAGCTAATATTTCTGCCCGAAAGGGACTCCTGATCCACATATTAACACACCCTTTAGTGAAAAGGACCCTGGGAAATTCTCTTAAAATCTAAAGCAAGCAAGGTTCATGCCAGAAAGGCTTGTACAGGCAGGAAAGCTGAATTTCTTTCACGGATACAATTCACAGTGTGGACACTCCTTTCCTGGTATTACAGCACTTTCTTTGCTTATTAATTTTTTTCCAAGCTGATATAAACTGCACTGAAGAACATAAGATGTTCTTATTCTGGACTATTGGCCCTGAAGAAGCTGAGTGCAGTGGTTTACCATGTTAGCAGTCCCCATCTCATTTCTCTGCCTCACTGCTTGAAGTAAAGGCACAGTAGGAAAGACAAAAAGCAGAGCCTGGTTTGCACTAGTTCACAGTACAGCATAGGAGTTTCCATGGCCGAATAGTAAGATATCAGCTCATGAAAGGGAAAAGAGAGCTGAGACTGGAAAAGGGATGGCAATATCCTAAAGCACTGCACTGGCTATTTGGTGAACACAGACAAGACCCTTAGGAACGTGTATATGCCAGCACCATATGAGTGTGTCTGTGTGGTTCTGCTCCTCACCTTATCAGCTTTGCTGGGCTGGCAGGCTCTCAAGCAAACCCCTTTCCTCATAACTGAGTCTGACTTCACCCAGCAAAGTGTCTCCTATGGCCACCTAGGAAAGAGATCTGCTAACACCTGTAACAGGAGGAATAGCCTTAAATAAGAAGAAAACCTCTACGTACTGGCACATCAGCTTCATGGTGCAGCTCTCCCAGCTCCTCCCTGAAAGCAGAGATTGTGACATAAAGGTGCAAGAAACAGCAAGGAATGGTAATTGGGATAACCAGAAGAAATGCTGTAGAGTGAGATGATATGCATAGAAGTGTTCACAAATATATTGCAAGCTGTGGAGCACCTTTTGGGTTCTTGGGGCTGTTAGTGAAGTGTGCATGATCTCGCTATAGCAAATGGTCCAAAGTAGATCAGACCTGCCAGACACAGCAGCTTTGAAACTCCCTACAATCTGAGTTTCAGACTGTTAATTCCATTTGGAAAGCTTTACTATCTAAGACTAAGGATTAGGGTGTAAAAGGGTAGCATAGCAGCTTCCATCTATCTGGACAGAATGAAGAGGCAATGACCCAGACCCCAGAGGCAAGAGCCCAGACCCCAAAGGGCAGGTTTTGATGCTGCTGGGAGCAAGCAAGCAAGTTCGTGCTGCAGAGGACTGAGGTGGGACGAGATACGTATTCTACTCACTGCTGAGAACAACTGTGGCAATGTTACAGAGCAGCTGGGGTCTGTGCGCAGGACAAAGACTTAATTCAGAAGGTTATTAGGAGGGCATAAATTAAACAAATACTTATATGTACTCAAAAATAAGACCAAAGGCAAAGGGAGCAAAACAAAAGGCAGAGAGAGTAACCAACATCCAGGAATGTAGGTCTGAGGAGACTGTTCAGCCGTGGGGATCATGTTTCATCATCTACCAAAATGTCAAGTATTTTAGTCAGAAAAACATACTCATGCCAAGTTACCTAATATTTCCTTTGGGAAAGCAATTCTAAATGAGTTTTGAATTATCTCATGACAACCAGACTTTTTTTGGAAAACTAACAGAGAAATTTAGTACTCTAATCCTTTCTAGATTCTTTTACCATGCATCCCTACTTTAAATGAAATTTAGCATTGATACAGCTGATTACTGCTCTACAAGTATCTCATTACAGCTTTGGCAGATGGGCCTGCAACAGCTAATATAGAGTTTGGTTCATTCCTTGTCTTTCCTCTTTCTCTTCTCCTCTCAGCCCCAAATCAGATTCTCCAAGCTGGTTTATAAAATATACCCTGCAAAGACTGAGATATTTTCTATCCAGCTGTTCCACGTCAGTGAAGATTTGTTTCTTAGCATTGGGCAATGCTATTATAAAATAACACCTAAACCAATGATTAATGTTGAAGAAACTGCTGTCAAGAATGTGGGTGTTTCCTGAATCAATAAAACCTTTCACAGAGCCTGGTAAATCTTAGTTAACAGTTTTCTAGTACAAGTGAGAAAACAAAATAACTTCCCATTTGCTTTTATGGTAAGTAAAGCTGGAGGTAGCAGTGGGTGGATGGACAGGCTGAATTCCCACTCAAATTTCTGAAAACTGAATTCCCTCTCAAATTCAAGGCTTACTTTCTGATTCATACACTGGGAGGATAAGGAAGTCAGCAAGGGAAATTAAAGCCCTCCCTCTGCCCCCTTCCTTCTCCACAGGCCAGCTTCTGGACATGGTTTAGTTTGGGATGTGGTTTAGTGGTCATGGTAGTGTTGGGTTGATGGTTGGACTTAATGATCTTAGAGGTCTTTTTCAACCTTAATGTTTCTATGATTCTTCAGGACAGGTAAGTATTAGGGCAGAGTAAAAGAGACTTAGGGATGTTCATTGTAGCTGAGGCCTGATTGCTTTCTATGACAAAGTGACCCGCTTGGCTGATGCGGGGCAAGCAGTAGACATCGTCTACCTAGATTTCTCCAAGGCATTTGACATGGTCCGCCACAGCCTCCTTCTTGAAAAACTCACATGTTATGACCTAGACAAATGGTCTATACAGTGGGTGGGGAACCGGCTGACAAGCCGTACCCAGAGGCTGGTGGTAAATGGCTCATTCTCAAACCAGCAACCATTCACAAGCGGGGTCCCCCCAGGGATCAATATTGGGCCCAGTGCTGTTTAATATCTTCATAAGTGACTTGGATGTTGGGATCAAGAGCACTCTGCTGAAGTTTGCTGATGACACAAAAATAAGTGGGGTAGTTGACACTCCAGAAGGGAGAGCCACCCTCCAGGAAGATCTTGACAGGCTAGAGGAGTGGGCTAGCAGAAACCATATGAAGTTCAAGTGAGACAAGCGTAAGGTCTTGTGCCTGGGAATACATAACCCAGGAATGTAGCTCAGACTGGGATCCACCTAGCTTGAGAGCAGCCCTATGGAAAGGGACCTGGAGGTCTTGGTGGACAGTGAGCTCAACATGAGTGAACAGTAGTTGCAGTGGCAAAGAGAGCCAGCAGGATGCTGGGTTATATCAAAAGGGGCATCACCAGCAGAAATAAAGAAGCAATTGTCCCATATTACACTGCACTGGTCAGGCCACACCTTGAGTACTACATTCAGTTTGGGTCCCCCCTATACAAAAAAGATGAGGACAGGCTGGAAGGGTCCAGAGAAGGGCCACGAGGATGATCAGGGGACTGGAAGACCTGACATACGAAGAAAGGCTGAGAAAACTGGGATTGTTCTGCCTTGAGAAAAGAAGGCTTAGGGGAGACCTTATCACCATGTACCAGCACGTAAAGGGTGGCTATCAAGAGGTTGGAGACTCCCTTTTCACAAGGAGTCACACAAAAAAAACAAGGGGGAATGGTTGCAAGTTGCTCTTGGGAAGATTCCAATTGGAGTCCAGAAGAAAATTCTTTACAATGAGAACAATTAAGCATTGGAATAGTCTCCCAAGGGAAGTAGTGGATTGCCTTACATTAGACAGCTTTAAGACTCGACAGGGTGCTGAGCCATCTCATTTAAACTGTATTTTTCTATCTTGAAAGGTTGGACTAGATGATCCTTGAGGTCCCTCCCAACCTGGCATTCTATGATTCTATGAGGCCATGAAAAGGTCCTGGCAATAGACCTTGCTAGGCTGCTGCATAGAGCTCATCTTGGATGTTCTTGTAATGGTCAGTGAGCCTGCGCTGAGTTCCAGAGTTTGAGGGAAGGGATTATTCAGACAGCCCTGAGGTCCAGACAGACCCCACAAATTACTGCTGTATCTAGAGAGACTTCTACAGCTGCCTTCATACACAGAGAAACCTGTCTGAGAGGGCATCATTGCGGCAGGGAGATCAATGGACAACACGT
>VYZX01032522.1:10886-29213 GCA_013401335.1 Brachypteracias leptosomus
AATAGTCTTTAAATAAAGCAGCATTAAGCTTGTCAATATTGCTTTGTAGTTGGAATTGATGCTACTTGCATTTTTTAAAGGAGCAAGCACACGATTAGACACACCCTGGACATTAGCTGCTCTCACGCTAGTCATTGGTGACGATGTAACTTTTTGGAGAAGAGATCAGAGTGGAGACATTTCCTTTTTTAGGGGTACCCTAACTGCCAGGAGAGAGCAACACACAGGATGAGTGCAGAGGTACAGCCAAAACCAGGGCTGTATTTACACCACTGATGTTGCCTCAAGACCAGCTGCCTATGGTGAGCACCACTTCAAGAGGATTTATCCTGAAGAAGGTGGATTTGGGCGGCCCAGAGGTGTGCCTGGGATTGAGCTATCAGCATCCATGCAAGTGGTGAAGGTCCTCTGGTCAAGCTCAATCCTAAACCCGTCCTTGACTAGTGGCAAACCCCATGGATGTATCTGTACAGCTGTTCCACCATACCCAGGCTTGTACCTTGACATGCAACAATCTCTTCTGCTCTCAGCATGGTCCCCGTTCAGTCTTTCCAGGACAGAACTAGGCATTGCTCATGGTCCAAGGAACATTCCTGATAGGCAGTTTGACTATCAACAGCTTATTTTCAGGGCTTAGGAGACTTGCCTGGACACCACTGGACTGTGTTCGAGCCTAGCTGGGATGACGGGATCAGCCCTGGCTGATAAGACTCTGCTCCACTGTCCCTGAGTGTATCCCTGTATCTTCTGACACCAACCTGCTTTTCCCCAACCCCTGTTGTGAATGTCCGTATTATCAGTGGGAAGTTTGGAAACATAAATAATTAACAACTATTCTTTCTAACTAAGAATTTTTCCCTTTGAAACCTCTAAATATCACTGCTGAATTAATCTATCATGACAGTAAATCCTACAGTACAGTCACTGATGTTAAACAGCTGCTTTCTTATGCTTTGCACTGCTCCTTTTTAGCTTTCCAAAACTTTATAATATCATCTCTTACTTCCTGGGCATGTACAAAACATTTTCTCTGTGCTTCTGCTTTCCCAAATGTTACTTGCCAAATAATACGAAAGAACATTTGTGTCCTTTGGTTGGTGGTTTCAGAAAAAAAAATCTGTGAAACAGGTTTCTATAACAAGAAAGTAGAAGAGGACTTTAAACAGTGCAATCGAGAAGGAATTATCTTCCTTACACAGGAGGTAGATGCTTAGATATATATACTTCATAATTATAATAAAGGAAATAGACCCAGAGAGTTCTGTTGTGGATCAGCGGCTGAAGTAATAGCTTGTGAGACTGGGTTCCTCAATTGCAATCCTGATCTATCAGCAGCTTCTATGTTAGTGGCAAGTAAGCTTTTTTTGGGCCCAATTCCAACATCTTTTAAAGATGCTTTACACTGATGTAACTCAATTGATTCTAATGGAGTCACTTTCACTTTGCATCAATGAAAGTGAAATCGGGGTATAATTACAGTCTCAGTTAACTCATCTACCAAGTAGTTTCAGACTATTGATTAGGGCTAGAAGTGAGTTTACAGCTGGAACTTTTATTTTCTTTTTATAAAAATAGAGCTTTCTGTAATTAAAAAATTGGTAGGAGTCATGACATTGCTGTTACTAGAAAGGACTCTACTTAAAGAGAAACATGTTCATCTCTTGGACTGATAAATTGTGCCATTTTGATTCCGTGGGTCTTCAAACTGCATATGATGTAATTACCTACAGGCAACTTAATTTGGGTCCACCTGCAGTGTTGTGGAACTGGTAGGTTGGATGAGTTACACCTCAAATGCAGATCTAAATGGCATCAAGCCACATGGCACTGTCCTCCATTGAACTGCATCCAGAAGAGCACTGCAATATGTTGAGTAGCTGCTACATAAATCTTGCATGGAAGACAGAGTCAACAGGTAGCCCAAATTAAAATGCAAATGCAGATAAAACGAAACATTTCTGATCAGCTAAACAGAAATTTAATAATTTACTATTTTGATTCAGTAATGCCAAGCTGTTGTCTTTAAACATGAATTCAGTTCTGCAGATTGCAAAAGACAATAGAAACCAAACTGCTTATGGGATACAGAACAAAGTGCCTTTTTCTAGAGATTTGTTTCTTAAATCCACTGCCTAAAAAAATCCTTAGCACCTTGCTCACTCCATAGTTTCCTCAAATATAAACACACTCTCACCTTTCACCCATTATAATTAATTTAATATCTATGTTGAGAAATGCCATCACTTTTGAAATAGAGACATGCTGCCTGGCCAGTGAGGACCAGTGTCTGATTGACCAGGGGATGCCAAAGAAAGAGATGACTGCTGAGCCCATGCTGCAGTTCATGTTCTCACTGGGACATTCATTCAAATGCTTTCTGTAAATCTGAATTAAACCTGTAGGAAATTAAAGTCTCTGAAATCTTTGGCTGTACTAGCCAAACGATTTGAAACTGCTTTGGGGAGGAGGAAGGAAAGGTGGATGGAAGAACAGACTGATTTTCTCACTGCACAAGACTTTTCTTCAGAAACCAGGCAAAAAAATTGTGGCAGGAAATCACACATTTACAAATTGTGATTTTTTGGAACTCTCTGTTCCTTGAGAATTTTTTTTTTGTTTCAGCTCACATTTCAAGATGAGAACAAACACTGAAATATCAAAATTTTCCTCAAGGCAAAATTTTTTATTTTATTTCCATCTTTAGTGTTTATTTACTTTACAGAGGTCTTTGAATGCTCATATTAGGTCTAAAAAAAAAAAAAGAAATTTTTGAAAAAAGAACTTCAAAAGAGTTAAGCCTGTTATTACAACCTCCACTAAATACCATTTACCCACATTCACCCTCCCGGCTTTCTTGACTGCTCATGGGATTGATTTCTATCATGTTTCAATCTCCTGTAGACTGCATGCTTGCTTCAAAAGTGTTATAACTATCTCATGGTGCAGAATCTGGGTTTTTTGGAGGAAAAAAGCAGTTGAGGTAGGAGGTAGACTCGAGCCTTTCAGCATGGCTGTGGCTGTGCCTCTCCCACAGCAAGCTGCTATCGTGGCTTTGGATCTGCCCCAGCTCCAGCATGCTGCAGGGCTGCAGCCTGGCCACGTCAGGAGGAGCCCATCATCGCTGCATATTGGAGGAACGTGCACCCGCCAAGGGATATTTTTGTGGGGAATACAGGTTAACAGAGTGGGAAAATCTAATGCAACATGTGCTGTGTTTGGCTTGTTTGCAGGTATCTAAAATAAAAATCTGCAGTTTTCTACCTGGAATGTTCTGTGTTGATTTCTGTTCTTTCAAATTCCCTAAGCAAGGCATAGATTTTAATATCTCCACCCCAGCTGCAAGAATATTTGGAAGCAGTTCAGGTTTCTCTCTTAATGCTAAAAAAGAAAGGAGTAGCCTACATGTCTTGATGTGAAAGGGGTTATCTCATTTGCATTCTTAGTTATAAGAACTTGTCATTGTTGTATATAAAAACACTATTTAATAGATTTACTCTCCAGGGAAGCAGAAAAAGTACTTTATCCCTGTATTACATATGGCAAAGTAAAACCAGACAGACTGTAAGCTAGACATTTAGAATTTTGAATGACTAATTTTCAGAAAGTCAAGCTCAGGTGTCTGCTAGAATTAGCCTTGTTTAGGTTTATTATTATTATCATTATGATGATGATAATGACCGGACACCTGCTCAAGCAGCAGGTTAAATTGTATTAGTCAGTGTCTAAAAATACACAGGAAAGAAAATCAGCTTCTGACTATAGTGCTTATCATCACAGGGTGAAACAAGAAACCAAACTGAGATATGGACAGCCTGAGGAGTTACAGAGGAGTGAGACCCAGGACTACACAATATTTGTAATCCAACATCCTCAACAGGCATCACAGAAATTTCATGAGCTATTTGTGCAACTGATCTGAGATTCCTGATTATATTAAATACATCTATATCTGTATAGGTGGTTGCATATAAGCATAAAAATATGCATAAAAAAATTTCAGAGAGTTTTGCAAGAAGCTCTTCCCACCCATGAAAAATACCAAATGAAAAGCACAAAGGTGTCTTTTTGAAAGTATGGTACGTAACTGCTGAGGGTGAACATTTCTAGCTGGTAAATAAGAGACATTGGGTGGGTAATAGGTCATGAAGATCCTTGAATCTGGAGGTTAACAGCTTTGCTTAAAGCTATGCAGGAACAAATCAAGAAGTGTCTATAGCAGAAAAACAAAACCAAACATTTCAGGAGAAGACTGAGGGAAGCAACATCTTTAACAAAAGCAAAAGTTATCAGGCTGCACTTCACAAAACCGAAAAGGTGGCTATCTAATAACTGAGCTGTGGCATGATCATAGCAGGCAGAATTCAACTGATGTGAATGGAAGATGCTGAAAAAGGCCTAGGGGTTGTGGGTACCAGGCTGAGCATGAGTCAGTGTATATGTATCAGGAATACAGTAAAACTGCATAATGGGCTCTAATGGACAGCAAATTGAAAGAAATTAGTGTCTTCCTTTACTTAGTCCCATTGGGGAACACCTGGAATAATGGGTCCAGTTTTGGACCTGCCTAATTCAAGGAGAGAAATTGGAGGGGATGCTGTAGAGAGCTGTCGAGATATTACTGGTCAGGACAAGTGACTTATGAGGAGAGTTTGAGAGAACTGAGCTTGTTTAGTCTGACAGAGACGATGCAAAAAAAAAGATTGGATAGCAGCCTACAGCTTTTTGAAAGGGATGGGGGGTGAAAATAGTAGTTACCCATGGTGGATATAGAATCCAAACCCTTGGAGATTTTCTAGACTTGGTTAAAGTCATGGCTGACTTGATCTGGTGTTAGTGATAGTCCCAGACTGGGTGGGAAGTTCAAGCAATGACCTGCAGAGGTCTCCTTCAACCAGCATTTATAGGAGGACAGAGAGAGTAGCTATTTTGCTGCCAGTGGTTCATCTTTTCCAGGGAGTCAGAAAACACTGTCTACATGCAAGAACAGTTCTGATTAAGGGCTAATATTATGAAAAAGGTAGGACTAATATTTATTAAAAAATTCTGAACCATCACTTTGTCACATAACATTCATGTGCTGTGCCACAAAGTCCCACAATAACATTACTATTGAGCTGCCTGCCAGGTATGGATCAAGTCAACAGAGAAAGTGCATGGGGTTTTAAGGACAATGGTACCTATCTAATTACTAAGAAATCTTGACCAGTTCTGTTAGGAGCACCTCCCAGTAGAATGTGATGGTCATATGTGTTCCTGTGCAAATTCAAAATATTAGAGAATTGCAAAACATCAGTGAAGAGAACTTAGATCTTCATTGACTGTAAGTGGAAATTTGGGAGATTGAGTAATCATAAGAGCAAGCAATGAAAAAGCCAATTCTTTATGTCTGGGAGTTTTAAAACATGATCGAACAGCTTTGTGGGAGATACTAACAAAACACTCTGTTAGTGACATGTTTACAGGGGAAAATGGACAAGAGGGGCATACAGGAGGTCATCTTTTAGAGTATGATGATTCTTTCAGGGCTTATGTGTGTACAAAACTATTAGGGACATATCTAATAAAATGTATGGCATCAGTTAGCCATACAGCCCAATTCAAGTTCTGGTTGCTAGATTAGAAGTCAGTCCCACTCAGTAACAAACAATACATGAAGAAAGTGAAAAATTGGAGCACAGAACTTGAAAATGAAACCTCAAAAATGTGAGAACAATCCTCTGACATAAAGCTGAGGTTTGGCTCCCTACATTACCCAAGGAACATGATGGCCTCTCAGAGATCTCTTTCCCCAGAGGGACATGTTTCAATTTGCACCAATCTTCCAGAAACAATTCAGTAAAATATCACAAAGCTACTAAATTCTCTGGGGCTGAACCAGACCCCAGTTTAACCCCCCTTGGGTACAGGGAGAAAGAAAGTGATAATTAAAAGAGAATGTGGGAAAGCAATGGACATCTATTTGAAATGTTGCCTGGTGTTAGGAAAAGAGGTGTTTTAATGGCTAAAAAATATATGAAACAATACCAATGGTAATAATAATCTTCACCAGAAGGTATTCTTAAAGAATAGCTCTCACCCAGAATTAAATGCAATAATTTACCTCTAATGCCAATTGCCAATGTTAATTAGCACAGTCCTTAAAAATCTGTTCCTTGAAGAAGCCCTTTAGATGATATAACATGCCAATATGATTCAAAACCCTTACTTTTTCATGCTGCAGGTTTTTAAAACATCCACCCTCTGTTTAGTGCTGGCATTGCCAGGAAGAGTTGGAGCACCAGTTCATGGAGGTGCAATCTCTATGTAGCGATTATTCAAAGCTCGGTAAGAGATAAGGAACAGCCTTTTGTAATATTAATAATAGCAACAGTATTGATAACCATGGCAGCGATGATGATGGTGGTGATGAGAGATTTACTAAACTACAGAAAAAAGTTCAAGTAGTGAAATCTGCCAAAGCAATAATAAAGAAACTGAAGAAAACTATAGGAACGAGTTGAGGTGGCAAAAAACATCTGGGCAATGAATTTTGCCAATTTTAAACTTCAGGAATGGCTTCTCAGTTCAGAGAAGGGATGGTAACATTTGGTGTATTTGATGCTTTACAGATGAGTCAGTTTTACAGTATTTATGCTACTGAACTGTGCATACAGGCAAAAATTTCTCCTACACCTCTTGGATGTGTCTAACTTTGCTAAAACCTGCACAGTAATTGAGATGCCTCCAGGAAGCACCACACTTGCTGTGTGTACACAAACTGTATGGATGATCTCTACATAGTAATAGCAGATAAACCTTTAGTTGTCTGGCAGCTTAGCCAGAACTTCAGTGGATTAGCAGATACCTGCAAAGCCTCAGGACATGTAAAAAACTTGATGTTCTGTGGGTTTGAAATTTGTCTCAGTGACAGGAGTCTCCCACCAACACTTGAATGATTGTAGTCTAAAATTGCAGTTTGGAGCCCTCAACTTCTGCACATTTTTTATTTAAAATTAAAACCAGAATTGTTACATAACAGCCAATTACTGTAAGGTCAAAAATGCTCAGACACTAGTACCCTATGGATACAGAAGCACCTGCAGAGGTAGATAATAGTAGGTTTTGTTGCTGAAATCTTGTATTTCCCTAAAGACAACACAGATGCAAAGAAAAACAAAACAGATAGCCAGAAAACAGAGAACCTATTTTATGAGAAGAGACTAAAACATTTTATTTGCTTAACAAGATGAAGATGGATATGGGATAAGATTGCTACATATACAAAATAGCCTTTCCTCTTCTGTTTTTTTATGATTATTCAAGGAAAAGACAATACTAAAATAAATAGACTGGACATCAGCACCTTTGGAGTGGATACTAGTCAGATATTTAATGGTTCAGGTGCAAGGTGACATAATAGCTCTCCAATAAAAAGGGAATAGAGACAAGTAAAGACTAAGATTTCTAGGAGTGAGCATACTGCAAAATCCAAGGCAGCCAGAGGATGGAACTCGACCCTTTTGACAATACATCCATTTCTGCATTCTGCCAAAATATTGTTAAAGCCTGAGACCTCCAAAGAATTAGCTATTCTGGCTTGACATGTTCTGGTTTGAGGCTGAGCTAGAGCAGGGAGAGGATCTAGTTTTAAACATAACACTGGACAGCAACAAGTACACTATGTGGACCTGCAGAAGCTGGGTAGGCTTAGCTCTATTACCATGTCTTCTTCTGTCCCTTGGATGGTTGTTGGCTGACCTTACTGGCCTTTTTTCCAAGCCAGTGCCATTCCAAAGTGACTTCATAGACAAGTTTTCCTAGTTCATTTAGGAAATATTTTTTCAAAGTGGCAATGCTTATTATTACTGAACTTTCCAAGTGCTTCCCCTTTGCTCTCTTTTACTTCTGCCATCTTTTTCTCATTTTTAACATGATACCCAGAACCTCACACTTTCAGGACTTGTTTTTCAGATAAACTTCATACAGCAGAGCCTAAAGCCTGGAAGCTCTTCAGATCTCACCAGCTGAGATTTCTCTTGGCATTATAACATCTCTTGCTGGCACACAGTCAGTGAACCCTGCTAATATACCATCAATCCTGTCTGGCCCTGGAGAAAGGAGAGTGCCGGGACTTGGCCAGAATACTACTGTGTTTGGCTTATTCCCAACTGGAGTTGTTTAAAACAGTCCCCAGGCTGCTTTAACGTATGCCAAAGACAGCTTGAAAATCAGTGAGCTGACTCCATGAGCCACCCCATTTCCTACACCTTCTGTGCCCGCTGGTCTCTGGGCACATCAGGCAGCAGGGGCCAAGCAGCTCCTCTGATCCACTGCCACTGCCAAACTTCAGTATCATCAAAGCTTCCCTGCATACCTATCGCTCTGTCAAGTAGCTAAGCGTTGCCGCACAAGAGGAGACTGAATTCTTCAGAACTTGAGAGAGAACCTGAGCTGAAACTTTCAGATACGCAAAACACTGTCTTCATACATTGTGTTTAGAGTGCCATGAAATGAAATGAAATGATGTTCTGAACTCCACACTCTTACGTGTATAAGCCACAAACTTCTCTTTCTTCAGATGCATTAATTGTCACAGAATCACAAAATGTTAGGGATTGGAAAAAAAAGATCATCTAGTCCAATCCCCCCGCCAGAGCAGGATCACCTAGACCAATTTGCACAGGAACACATCCAGGCGGGCTTTAAACGGTCAGTAATTTCTCTCTTCCTGATATAAACCAGAGGTGTGGACATCTGCAGGATTGTCATCTGTTACCTTCTGTACGCTCCCTGGATATCTTTTCAAAGATGAGTTACCACAGAATCAGCGGACAAATTCAGCCTGTGGAGTTTGAACCTTTGTTCCTTGTTACCTTGGCTTTGTAGAGGTATTTTAAAAAGCTGCAAAACAAGTGTAGAAAGCTGTTGCTACTGTCTATGGGTGTTTTACACTCCCTGTGCACTCTCCACATGGATGTAAACGATGGCATAAGGCAACAAGGTGCCTTGGCTGAGACTTAGCAGAATATATTCAAAAGTCATTCATTCCCCTCCACTAAACTCATCTGATTTATTCCTTAGATCTGCTGAAATCAATATGAAAAGGCTCACTTTTAAATGGAAAAAGTTTTTTTTTCAGACACCGAGGCATCACCATGACAGTGTCCATTTTCCATGCTCAGCTGAATCTGTACATGCCTGCCTGGCAGCTTCACTGACTTAGCATGGGCAGGGAACGTGCACTTAGCATTGCTGGGAATGTTTATTCTGAACATCATTGCAGGCTTCTTTTGCCAAAGAACACAGGAGGGCTTGTTTTTCCTGAAATTCAACCTGCCACTTTGAACTCAAGGATTAACTTTATTTTGCCAGTGGCTTTTGGCAGCTGAAGCTGGTAATTCTGTAGCTTTTGTGGTTTTGGGTTTGTTCTGTTTTGGTTTTCTTTAAATATAACCACAACAGTGACTATTTTGGTACTCTAAATCAGACCTTATCTTATGAAAAAATCTATTTAAAGATAGCACCATGATGTGCTAGATAATAGTGCTGGAGATGACGTGAACTCTCTTGTTCTGTGATGAGTTCTCTGTACTCTGCAGACCCAGAGACAATAAACTTTTCAGGGCTTGGACCTTAGCTTCTCCTGTCTGATTTTTCAAATTCCATAAACACCTATAATGTTAGGATTAAGCAACGGCTTCAGGCAAATGCCATTCAATATTCAACAAAGTGCTAAACTCAAATATCCAACAATATATCCAAATCTGCTTCCACCAGCCTAATTACCATTAAAATACAAAATCCCCTGAATAAGCTATTTGTATTATTCATTGAAATTGAAGTAGTCTTTTTTAATACTATTTAAAAAATCTTCATCAAATTCTCTTTTGTTACATATCTGAGCCTTTATTATGATTATATCTTTTTTCTATTAGCCTTTCTTTGTTTTCCTCATTTTATTCCTCCACCTAAAAGAAACACTCCTGAGCTCTGACCAGTTTACTTTTGAATCCTTGGGCAAACTATTTTCCCTACACTCACCTTCAACATAAATATACACTGAATGCTCTGACATAATGGCACTTTCCAGAAGGACAAATAAGCTAATAAACAAAAATCTAAAGAGGGTTTATCAAACACATGGGCATTTGCCTCTTAGTGACCTAAGCCCTAATTCAGTCTTGACACAGCATTATATATTTGTATACCACAATCTGCATAGGAAATTTTGCAAGTAATGGTCACCTGAAATGCAAGATTGTCAACATCTAGGGGTGAGTGAAATACTTTAGAGCCAATTACTAAATAAAATACTGAAAGGAAACATCGACAGAGTCTTCCTCTTGTTTGTAGTGAGTAAGCAGCACAGAATAAACTTTTAAGCTAGAACATAAGCAGTCTGCTGAGACTTGACAAGCCTCCCCAGCGATTTGAGCCTGTCGTCCTGAAAAGTTTATAACAGGTAACAAAGGACTTGTCAGATGCCATCTGCTTTCTGTGACAGACAAAAAACTAGCTTAGATTGAGTAAGACATAGCTAAAGATTGGAGATTACCCTGAGAGGAGTCTTGAACTCGTTATACACCTGCATACATATGTTACTCTCCTTCCGTTATCTGCGCCATCCTGAAATTCCTCACGTTGTTACTTGGTGAGAGGAGCCACACGCCAGGATAAGCCTGTCTGTTCACATACCTTAACACACACAGTCAAAACAAAGGCAGGATCTGCGGGGCGAGCAAGAGGAATAATGATGAAATCATACATAAACACATCACTTCTGGTACAAAGGAGTTTCTGCTCTGGGTCAGATCAGTGACTCACTATGTGCAGAATGCAGTCTCTGGCAATAGGAGACTCACAGTGCTTCTTGAGGAAAATACAAGAAGTCTCTCACAGTGTAACTCTTTATTCTAATAGGTAATGCATAAATGTATGCCTTAAAGTAAAAATTTTGTATCTAAAAAGAAGAGAGGTATGCACATAGCTCTGTCTTGTCCCAGTACACATTCAGAAGGTGGCTAAGGCACACATCCAGCCAGGGAGCTGGGCTTTATACCCAGTCCCAAGGATGTTTTTCTGGCAATGTGTTTCAGTCTACACATGCTCCTTATACTACATACTCTCTGCCTCCTTTTCATTTCATAGTTTGCTTCCTGATTTCTTCTTTATGTGATAAGATACTTTGAAATGCACTTTATCTTCCCTGTGCCATTTATTGTTTTATGCTTGTAGCCTATATTGTACTTCTCTGAAAACTTATTCTATCGAACCTTGCCATTTCATGAGTCTTATAGCTTTCACATCCAAATAAAAAACTTAAAATTTGCTTATACTGTTCTTTTAAATCACAAGCCAGGTGGGGAGAATGAAATCTCCCATGCAGTATAGGAAATAATAAGAAATCACCTCTTGCAAATAATTAAACATAGCTATGCAGTGTGGCTGTGCTTCTTTTCAAAGGAAAAGGCCATGGAGAAACGTCAGTTTGTGGGAGTCACAGAGTCTATGTCTGGCATTTGATGGATTATCTATTATGCTTATTTGAGTAAAAGTGATAAGTTTTGTTTAAGAAATCCTTCCAAAACTAATTCTACTTGAACTAGAGAATGGGAAGAGAGAGCAACTGAAAGCTGAAACTATTCTGTTTTGGCAGCCGTGAAGCCAGAAGACTTGTGAGCAGAAGCCAGTAGACAAGGAACATAAACCATGGAAAGACAGTGATCATCTTACAAAGCTGCTGGTGTGCATGGGAATATCTTGAGTGATCAACCACGAACTGAGCAAGCAGCAGTGCCTCGAGTGCTATAGGCATGTGTATGGGCAAGACACGGACAGCACTGTGGAATACCACAGTGGGAAAAATAAATGTAGGTTTCAAAACGAGTCTTGTAAGTGAGACAGAAAGAATGAAGAAACCTCAAATATACACCTTCTTATTCAGCAGGGTCCTTTAAAATAAATACATATATAAATAAAATATATGGAAGCAAGCTGGACAAGACAAAGCAGACCCTCTGCTTCAACTCTGTTTGATCATACACAACCTGCATGTGAGTAAGTCATCAACTGAAAGCTTGGACAAAGGTACAGTTTATGTTATATGAAGCAAGGCACTTCCATTTCAAAAGCCTGGTGAAGACAGTCTATGAGAAAATAATCCTTAGAGGAATGCAGGCTAAAGCTGACTTGCTTTCAAATACTGCATTTTGGGTTTTGCCTATGGCTCCTAAGGTCATTGCTTTGGGCAACTGGGACCCTCCAAAGCCTTTTGGCATTGGTTTATAACCTATTAGAGCAGGATTCCTCAGTCTCCTTTCTGAACTCCCTGCTGGGGACATCAGCTGTCATCCCTCGTGTTCTTTAACAAAGCTTGGGAGTGGTGGTCTCTGGGACCCTCTGTGAGTCTCTTGCCCTATGACCTCCATGATCAAAACACTTGATGCTTACCAGTAATACAAAAATAGGCTGTGAGGAGGGTCTTCATTGCTTGCATTTTGAGGAGAGACAAAGGTAAAACAGGTCCTAACAAATATAAGCCTGTCAGAACACAGTGATTACTTTCTGGATAGTTACAATGTAGTTTAAGAATCATATCAATGAAAGTACCATCAAATGCCTCAGACCCAGGGTTTGTTTGCTAACTGGCAAGGGTTTGGACATAGTGAAATGAATACAAATACCTTTTAGATGAGAAATATCAACTGTCTGCTGACAGCTAACCTATCACCCACGCAGACTGGGCAGTCATAACACCAGTAACACATGCTTTAGATGAGATATATCACACGTAAGATCTAAGAATAACACCAGTGCATTCTTTAGATCAGATGTTCTTTCACGTCAAAATAATAGTAGCCTACATTTCATGTGACACTCATTGCAATTTCCCCTTTTCCGAATTTTAATGTCCCTCCTGCCTTGCACTTTTCTTATGACTAAGTCCTAAATTCCTGCCTGAATCTGTATGGTTTGGTACTTCCACTTCTATAGATTTTCTGTCAGCTTTCTTTTTTCATTTTACGTGATATTCATTTGATGAATTTTCCCATGTTTTAGCCACTATCTGCAAGCCAGGAACATCAAAAATCACCCCAGTTCTTTACAATATCACAGAACCTTGAACAGGTAATGATGAGGCATCTCCCAGTAAAAGAGAGGGAAAGAAATAAAAAATTCCTTATTTATTTAGAAGCCTCTCAGCCTCTTTTGCCAAACAGAATTGCTGGCTAAAGTTCATAAGGAAAGGAAAGAGCTAAGAAAGGGTTTTTCAAGGTGGGCAGGATTCAGGCAGTTTCCTTGAGGCTCTGGGGTTCATATGGTCAAGGCCTCTGCACAAATTGTCCCTGCCTGTTGCTGATTGTGTCCTTAGATGATTAAATCACTTCACTGCTTCAGTTGCCTGGGCAGTTTTATAGATGCAGCTATCAATCCCAATACAGGAAAGGTACCAGCACTTTCTCAAGCCAGATATTAAGTATATGCTCTGGGCCCCGAGGTGCTGAAATCCACACTCAAACACCATCCTGCAGATGCTCAGCGGATGGTTGAAGAGACCATTCCTGCGGCCAGAGTGCTCGGCTGAGGCTTTACGAGCAAGCAGTAGGCAGGGTGAGGGGTATCATCAGTGGAAGGATCACCTCATCCATCTCCTGTGACAGTGTGTTCATTTTTCTTCAAAAAGAAAAGCAACTTCAAGTTGCAGAGAGTCCTTATATCACACTGCTTTTTGGACTAGTCTTCACTGGGGTGCACAAATGGGCTCCGTTTTTGTTGCTCCTGTTCAGACCACAGGCAAAGACATGCATGCTAGTATCTTTTCTGGACCAGTACATATTCATTCAGAGCACTGTAACTAAAGGTTTTCTGTGCCAAATTGACGTGGAAGAGTGTATTAGTAGTTAGGGGCAGCAGACGGCTTCTAATTATTCTAGTTACTGTCACTTGTTTCTCTCTGCTCAGTGAGATTCTCATACCAATGGTCTGTCTGCAGCTTCAGATGCTGCCTGGTTTTCCAGGAATAAGGCATTTTTCATCCTGAATTTCCCTTATCACTGCTGCTCATTCAGCTGCATAATCCTCTTCTGTTTTGCCTTGTATTCTGAACCAGCAACCGACAATCTGCAGCTGGTCCCAGACTAAGCCTTTCTCAAGTATTATCAGGATATTTCTTCCGGCAGCTTGCAGGCATGGGGAGGGGAGGGGAAGGGAGAACATGTGGCTTTGCAAATGCTTTTCACAGAGCAGAAAGCCCAAGAAAGACAATGCTGTGAGCATTGGGCGAGTGGGGACTGAGTCATATAAAGTGAAACTGGAGTCTTCTGGGGTTGAAGGAGGATGCCCATAGTGCATCCAACATTGTTCTTAATGAAATGTCTCAGAAGACACTGGCGTAACACCCCCTTTTTTTCTCCTCCCACTTTCATCTGTTGAAATAACTTGTAAGAAATATTCACAGAATCACAGAATTACCTAGATTGGAAAAGACCTTTCAGATCATGGAGTCCAATCATTAACCTAATATTGACAAGTCCTTAACTAAACCATATCTACACAACTCTTAAATCCCTCCAGGGATGGGGACTTCACGACTGCCCTGGGCAACCCATTCCAATGCCTGATAACCCTTTCAGTAAAAATATTCTTCTTAATATCCAATCTAATCTTTCCTTGTCACAACTTGAGGCCATTTCCTCTTGTCCTAAAACCTTCCAGAAATCAGATGGTGCCCTTGCACCCTGGTACAGGTAGTCTTAATCCTTAGCAACTCATCCTCTCTCTCATGGAGATGTCAGAGGATGCACACAACTGTTCCTTTCTCCATCTTCCACTGTGAACACTGGCAGAAAACAATCTGGAACCAATAAAAATGACAGTGGAAACGTTAGATATTTTGGAAGTTATCCATAACACAAAGGCATTTTCTTGCAGTGAAGTATCAAAAGCTTGGGCTCTCAGTTTTAAATCTTATGCAAAAGATAAGGGAAGATCTTCCCAGAGGAGAGTAGTACAGATCAGAGATTCAGGGATGAGGAGAAATGTGAAAAGACTGAGATGTGATTCTTAATTTTTGGTATCACTTCAATTTCTGTTTCTTACCATTTCTATCTGCCCCATAACTTTTTCACAAGTGTGTGCACTGATTTTTTTCTCTTTTCTGCTCTACCCAACTCCCCTCCCATTCAACAAGTAGAGTTAATCACTAAGATTTACTGTTTATGAGTTTATGATTTCCTGGCAGAGGGGAAGCTGTGCAGCAATAAATTCCACAAAAAGGCCCAAACGTGGCTAATTTTGGGTTTAAGGTGGAAACTGATTACCACTTCATGAAACCTTTCCTTAGCCATTCCATGTCAATCACTCCTTTTCCTGCTTTCCCTGGACCCAGTTAACAGAGCTCAAACTGCATACAGAGTTTCCTCACAACATCTGTTCCCCTCTTCGTATGTTTAATCTTTGCCTTTCCTGATCGCCTATAATTTCTAAAACAGTGTGAACTTTCCTCTCTAAATATCTCCCTAGTAAATCCTTCCTTTCTTTGCACACAAAAAGAAGAGGGCATTTCTCTTTCCCATGTTTTAGCCACTATCTGCAAGCCAGGAACATCAAAAAACACCCCAATTCTTTCCAATATAATAGAGCCCTGAACAGATAATGATGAACACCTGGATACAGTCCTATGTAACCTGCCTCAGGTGATCCTGCTTTGGCAGGAGGGTTGGACTAGATGATCTCCAGAGATCCCTTGCAATCCCTACCATTCTGTGGTTCTGTGATTCTCTTTGCTCCTTACCCAACCACACATGATGTCGCTTACCACTGGGACAGTGCAAGAGACAAGTTTTGGGGGAGCACATTGAAGAAGGTGGTTTGAGCATGTATCAGGGGAAATGACACATAAGGAAGCTCTTCCAAGTGCTTCTGGCTGTGTGCTGGCCATTGAGGCACAGTAAGGATATCCATTAAAAGGTTTAATGCAGAAGAAAACTCCAGTCTGGTAACAGTAGAAGTGCTTTACAATGTTTACCATTATATGACACAAAAACCCTTCCCCAAAACAGTAAAGGGGGCATTTTGTCTTCCTCTGCTGAATAAATGCAAAGAAAAAAAAAGATAGAAAAAAAGGGGAAAAAGATTTTTTTTAAATGTAAATGCCAATAATAGGACTAGCAATGACATCTGCATCTAGGATAACCCACTAGGTTACACAAAGTGTTTTGGGAGGTGGAAACAAACATTTCTGTGTCAATTAGGCAGCAGTCGGTGCCCACACAGCTTCATGAATTTAATGGAAATGTATTCCGGGTGTTCTAAAAGAGGTTAATTAAGCATTTTATTCAAGGATTGTGGAGCTCAAACAAAACACATATTGAGCTTTAAATGTACACAGAACTTCATGGAAAACAGACTTAATTTACTGTAGGTTTTGTTTCTTTGCCAGACAAAAAAAGGAACAAAGGTGAAATGTTCAAGTCAGATACAGCCTGTTAATGGGCAATAAGGATAATTACATGGTGAGAATATATCCATCCATATTACAGTGAGAGAAAAACTGACATACAGAACGTTTAATAAAGAAAATCTTCTAAGGTTTCAACTCACAGCCTCCTAAACCTAAGGCAGACAATTTATCTCCCAGGATACACAGTCTGTTTAAACTCTATGGGGATTTGAAACTAAGCGCCACAAGTGTTAAAATAGCTGAAAATAGGAGAGGGAAAAATTTTCTCCATGTAAAAAGACACACAAGCTACCAAAACATACTAAGAATCATAAAAGAGAGTTGCATATGAAGGGACTTGAGTGACTCAAACTAATAATTTCACCATTTATATCAACACCTCTGTGGCAATGTAAGCTGTAATCAGTTATTTTAATCCTTCAATATTAATTATAGAAGTTGTTCAGAAAGAAAAGTGGTAATGTATTCTGTATTTTTTAATGTTGAGATTAAATTTTTAAATAATTAACCATGCAATGTTATGGTCAATTATATACATAGAGGTGAGGGAGGGAAGTCTCAGCAATTGTTCTTGTCGTAAAACTCATTAAGCCAGAAGGTTTGGTACTGTTCCTTTTCACTAATTTGGCTTGATGTGCTGTGGTGACACTATTCTGTTATGTAAATTCTGTACAAGGTAATTAACTGTGTACATTTTTAATAAGGTAGGATACACTTTTCTAAATCATGTTTTGAGTCGCTAGAAGATGTAGAAAGTAATTTGTTTTTAAATGGTGGGGCAAGGAAATACCATAAGTTCTGAGTCTTAGAGGCTGTTTGTATAGTGTTATTATTGTACTGTATATATTACAACTTCTATAGCACTGTCTATATGTGAGACTATAAAAGAGGAAAACTGCCAGCTATTACACGCATACCCTGAAAACATTCTGTTCAAAATCACCTTGTTAACTCACTAAATAAAAACAAATTAAACCTATTATGGAAAATTTTAAGGAGATTTGATTCTTTCTGGATTCTTCCAAAAATAAAAGGAACACATACAAATTTGTGAAAATACCCAACCATACTTGCTGAAAATTTCCGTGTAGATGTTTCAGATTTAAAAGGTTTTTGAGAGCTAAAAACCACTGTTTTGATTATTGTGTGCTTTCTGGCATGAAGCACTCAAGCATATTTGCTTGTTTGCTGGTTTATAGAGAGTGTATGTAATAGTTTTGTTGGGTTGAGTTTATGTCAGCTGAAGAAAAACAATTAAGAACCATTTTTCTCAGGAACATCCCTGAGAAGGAGTTGTCTAAAATGTTATTTTTTATGCGTATAATCTCAGTTATTGTACTTTTATCTATTATTCAACCAAGGATTTCAACAAGTTGTTACACACATCTCTTAATTTAGCCTTGCAGCAAGTGCTTTTGGGTGAGCAGGCAGGCACTATCAGAGCAGTTTTGTGTTTCAAGAACCCGAATCAGAAGGAAGATAAATCAGACAAGTTCTCCATGGCACAGGTAAAATGGCAATCAGGTCTAGTGACCACCTATCCTGCAGCTCGAAGGCACAGAAATCTTTTCTACTTCATTTAGGGAGAGTCTTTTTCCTGACATAGCAAAGCTAGAGAAACCTTAGGAGTTCCCAGGCCATTTCTTGCAAAGCCTGTGTTTTAATTAACATTTAGCTAAGGGAACTTGTGCAAGTATTTTTATGGGCATAGCTAAAATCCTCCTGCCTGATGACTGACGATATTGCATCCCTCTTCAGCAGATGGATTAAATGGGAGGTATATTGGGATTCAAATGACGAACTTGGCTTCAGAGTCTTAACCATTTCATATCTAATACAAAAACTATATTGCTTTACTTCCCAGTGTCTTTTTTACAGGAAACAAT
>VYZX01032526.1:4441-61112 GCA_013401335.1 Brachypteracias leptosomus
CCAGAATAGGGCAGTTTCTGGGTTTTAATGAGGTACGTGTTGAGGAAGATGTGGCAGCATTCTTAAAGAGAAATGGGAAAGCAGCAATTGTGCTACAATTTGAGTGTAGAACAGTACAAAAAATCAACAGCAAAATGTGCTTTGGGGTAGGGAGTGTTCAGGGCAGGGAAAATCCAGTCATGCCCACTTCTTTCTCCTACACTTGTTTTTAAAGGGCAGGTATCTAGTGGCAAGCTGTTCCCCAGCAGAGCTGGTGAAGGACAGGCGTGAAGTAGCCCACTTAGAACCCTGCTGAGAAAACCAAAATTGATAGAACTCTTGAATGAGAGCCTACTGCCAGAGAGCTCTTTAAATGACAGTTTCAGTCATATAATCAGCAAAATAACAGCTCTGATGATAGCTGTCCCCTCCCTTATTAATCACTAAAAGATTCCTGGTAGCCTTCTGAACAGTCATTTCTCTTAAATCAGGTAATCATCCTTCTTCCAGCAATAAAAGATCTACTAGCCCGAGGTGGCACATAGAACTAAGTCAAAGCAGACTTACCAAGTATCCTGACTACCCTAGACAAAATAGTCTCTGCTGAAGCCCAGTACTCTCATTTTTGTGGTCAAAACACCATGGAAAGAGAATCGATGTTAAACAAATGACAGAAAAATCATGTGCCTATCTGGAAGACAGGCCTAAAAAAGGGAGCACTGGAGAGAGTAACAGTGGAGGTTGCTGAGGAACATTCATTTGAATAAGACTCATTGGAAAGTCTGTGAGTTAATGACCACTCCTGCTGCCCACAGGGAAAATAGTAGTTGTGTAATTGCTTGCATTAAAAATTCTGCCAGAGACAGATCACTTAAAGAATAATGAAATAATGACTTAGGTCGATCTGCCATGTTTTCTAAAAATATCATATTTAGATAACTAGTATTTCCCCAAAATGGTAACTGTTTAAATGCAGACATGAAATTGTTTGTGTCAGTGAATTTTGGCCTGGGTAGTCAACTCTGCTCTTCGTGTAGGACACGTGTGTCTGTGCCACTGGGCTGGAAGGTGACAGTGCTTTTAGCTGGTGCCCTTGTGATCTCAGCAATTATCACTTCCCTTGCCAGGGCAGCAACTAGTGGAGCAAAATCGTTTGGTGGGAGAGTTGTGAGAACTCAAATATCTCAGCTGCTACTGCAGGAGCAGCTGGTGTGTGGTGATGGAGTGAGATGGAAGTGCAAGGGATCCTGCTGTGTTGAGGGGAAAGTAAAAGCAGGATCATCACCAAGGGACTGTTGCCATTTCATATCAATGGCTCCACTTGATGCTCTGGCTGATTTCAGCATTTTAGCATACAGGTCTTTGTGAGTTCCTGTAAATACTGTGGTTGGGCATTGCTGTTATTTTTGTTTATTGCAAATCAGAAGCTGCTAAGACTGAGTTGTTCCATTTTGCAGGGAAAAAAGTAGTATGTTCTCAGTCCATGTATGTGTCTTATACAGAAAGTGTGAAGCTCTTCATTAATGTTCCTCGTGTGCCTATTAACTGGTGTTGCTTCAGCAACCCCTTCAGGTATTCCATTTATCCACTGAATAGCTCAGCAACCAGGATCTTTGTGTGGTATTGGTATAAGACACAAAATAAAGTTTGTTGGTGATAGTCACTTCCATTATTTTATTTTTTTTTTTAGTTATAACTAGAACTGGTTTCATAGGTATTTATTTTCCATGCGCTTCTGTGCTTCAGGTGAAAAGTAAAATAGGTATAAGGCAGTGGTTGTCCTGTCAGCTGCCTCCTCAGCTGCAACAGAGCAGTGTATAAGTGAATTTTCTGCAGTTGTGGTTTTGGGTAGTGTACATAGTGTAACCTTGTGTTCTGGAGCATCAGGGGACTGTTTATCAGGAGCCAGTCATGACAAATACGCAGCATTTCTGGCCACGTCTCTCAGTGCTCACCATTTAGAGCTTGTTTTGTTGCCTGATTTCCACAGAGATTTGGTGTTTCCTCTCAGTGAATGCTGAAAATTACTTAATAAGAAATCTCCCAAGAAGGGCTGTAAAAAGAGCTGCTTGTGCTATAAAAGGAATTCCATATGGCTCCGCATTTCCCCCAAGAAAAATCATTTCTCTGTTCCTCATTCATGCTTTAGCAAGTCGAGAGCTATGTTACCATCTCCCTCTGCAAAGGGCATCAGAGAGAGCACAGAGAACAAACTAAATGCAAGAAAAAAAAATGCTTGTTGTCAATCAGTGGCAAACCAGGACTCTCCCAAACCTTTCATTTGAAATGTGTATCTCGGAGACCTGAGGCTAGTATGGGAGGTTGCATCAGCAGGTGTTCTGAGGTGATGCTCTTTATCTCCATTTGAAATAGGAGGGCGATTTTTCTGGCTTTAATTATTCACAAGCCAAGTTCTTTAGTGATTCATGCCTGCAAATACCCAGAGAGTTCCAAGACCCCAAGCAGTAGTACTAAATTTATTTCATGGTGGTGTAAGCATAGAGCAACGCTAAAATAGCATTTTTTGAAGATGGAGAGCCAGGAAGGAGAGCGTGCTTGTGTTTGGCTTGTTGAAATGCAGATTTAAATCCTACAGAAAGGAAAAAAAACAAGAAAATCACCTTCAATTTGAAGAGCCAGGCAGGTTTTGTGACATATGAGGTACCATATGGGATACTGCTGAATCGTGGGACTCAATTTAGCTCTCGCTAAAGCTGTTTTATTTGAGAGATATTTTGAATTGTTTTCATACAGTTTGCAGGAGTTAATAAAATATCATATGAAGCAGTCTCTGAATCCATCAGAAGCATTTTGAATCTCTCCTGTCAAAAAAAACCTGCTGAGAGCTGTTTAATACTGCCTGGCCCTCCTTAAGGAGCCACTCAAATCAGCTGTAGCAAAGTGACCGTGAAATTTTACAGTATTGTCAGGGACACTTTAGAAATGTCAACTTTTTAATGCCTTATGTGTTAAAAAAAAAAAATCCAATCCCATATATATTTCTGGTAAGCTCTCCATTGACCCCAGCAAAATGGATAGGTGGCATGACAATTCTAGTAATTTTCGTGCCTGGTGGAGCATCAGCCTTTCAAGGAAACCTCAGAAAAGTTTTTATACGGCTTGTGCTTTCAAAAGCCATGAGCAGGAGCAGGTTTTCCAGCAAGAGTTCCAAGTCAATCCGGCCAGTGTTAGCTGAGGACACGTTATGTGAATTCTTGGCTCTGATATTTCCAGGGAGTCTCTGCAGGCCCTATTGGTGCAGCTGGTTTTTGAGACTCTTGAGTGTGTCCTTGGCTGTGCTCTTACGCAACTGGAAGTTGTCCTTCAACCCTAACGTAGGCAAGTAGCAATAGGCAGTGGTCCCTCACTCTGTGACTGAGAGGGATGAGCTGGAAGCAGCTGGACCAAGCTAAGTTAACATTTGTTCTTTTAGGATTTTTTAATAATCATCCCATTTCACTGTCAAAATATCCTTTGCTTACTGCAGGCATAGTTTTTTCTCTGTGCTTGTATATTCTGTCTTAAGGCAGGCATCTAGAGGTGTTAAACCTCAACTACAGGAAGGCCCCTGTTTGCTTTTGTTCTTCTTTCTCTGTATTTTAAAGAATTTGAGGTTTTCAAAGGTTTTTATAGCCTTATCTGTTCAAGACTTATTACCATAATCCTACCAGAGAATTACACAACACAAAGGAAAAACAATCTATCCTTTCTGTAGCAGTACAATACTATCACCTCTCTCCCAGGATAAGTAAGCTCTTAGTTTTCCATAGCAATTCTCTATCTACCAACTTAGAAGACCTGTAAGGAGAATTCTCAATGAGGAGCTCTTACCTAGTTAGCCAAAGTGCCTTCCCCAAGTCTGTTGTTGGTAGTCAAGCTGCTTTTCCACCCCTCACTAAGGTGCATCCACCACTTTAGGTAGGGTGTAAGGGTTAAACTGGTATCAGCCCTTATTATTGCACATTACTAATTGACAAGACAGAAATGACTATTCATTATTTTTCAATGAGGTGATTATGCATGAGGTCTTAGCAAATCATTTAATGAAATCATCATGCTCTGCATGTTAACGTTAGAGCAATACCCTGTGCACGAGGGGGAGAGAGGAGAAGAATCACTAATGAAGGGCTGGAAACTAAAAGTAGGAACTCCTTTTTCTGCTGGAATTGAACTGTCTGGAATAACAAACCAGGAGAATGCAGGCCAGGGTTTTTCTAGGTTTTGTACTTCACCACACTGAAAAGTACAACTTCTTGCTACCTTCACAAGTGGGCACTGTATATTTTCTCTTGCTTCTTAGATGCTTACACACTTCAAGGCTTGAAAATCAGTGGTATCTCTCTGCATGGGCTAAAATCTTAGGGAGGTGAAATAATTTGTTTCTGCGGATCGTCATTTTTTAAGAGGAGTTCAGCAAATTTTATTTCACCATTTTTCACGTATACCAAGTTATTTTCCTCCTATTCACTTCTGCTTTTATTTGCCAGAACACCCAACAAAGGTGTTCTTTGTACTTTTCATGGAGAGACAGACCAGTTTGATGACTGGCATAAACAGAATATTGAAAGAACAACCGTTTGAATAAATTCCTGCCAGTCTTGATGTGCTTTCAACAACCTCAAACTTTTCATGGTGCTGCTCCATCAAGGCGAATTGATTGGAACTGTTCATTGTACTCAGAACCCTTCTGTTGATTTTTGTGAGTGGAAATACTTTGGGAAATCTTGAACTAGTGAGTAGTATTTTCCTCAAGCAAAATCCCATTAGAAAGTTTATCACTTCATACTTAATTATCTATGACTATCTGCACTGAAGATTTGTAATGAAATTCACAGTAACAGAGTTGTCTTTGTGTTTGACAGACATTTTGCATTCTTACGTATTTTGATGAATACTTCCAAAACCTCCAAGATTAATTGACCTTTTCTGTGCCATGTTCTAAGTGCTTTATTAGGGACCTGCTTCCTTCAGCATTGGGAGCCATTCTTGAAATGGGGTGACTGCAACACTGCCAGCTAAAATTATTTCCATCCTTGCCCCTGTAAACTTCTTACCCCCTCAGTTACAGACTAGAAGACACGTCCAATTCAGGGAAGCTGAATGATATTGTGGACCAAAGGAAATGCTATAGTTGGAAAACTTTGTTCTAAGTCTTTTGTCTTTTTTAAAAAGTCTAGTTGAGAATTGGAGAAGCTGTTTTGAGCGAAGCTATATTCAGAATTTAAACATTTCCTGTAAAATTCCCTATTTTCTTTGACTGAAGTTATTGGCCAAACTTGCAAATAATTCCAGCTTCCCGAAATGATAACGATCCACAAGTTTCCTGCTCAGCCACTGCAAACTTTTGCCTATGTCTTTGCCAAATCCCTTGAAACTCAGCAGAAAAGTCAGATATAATTGCGTTTCCTGCAAGCTTATCTCCCCAGTGAATTAGGTAGTAAAGATGGGCATGACTCCTGGCCTGACTTGAGGCAGCCTGGGGCTTCAGCATGTTTCAGTGCCATGACAGAGATGCCCCCAGGCTTTCCGGCCTCTTTTTTTCCCCATAATTAAGAACTAGAAATACTGTCTTGTTTTCCCGGTAACAGATCCGAGGTTCTGATGTAATCTTGTTACTGGCTGTAGGTGCTTTGGTATGTTGTGCTTATCCCCTGCTCTGGCTCTGACAGCAGCCAGGTTATCCAATTAAATATTTTGTGGTAGGGTTAGTTCATTCTACAAATGAGCAATTCATGTGCAGTGAGCTCAGCTCCTCCTGCTGCCCAGCCTTAGAGATACAGCAGCTAAAGGTGGTTTGGTGCTGCACAGCAGAGCTGAATTCAGGTCTGAATACAGCCGTGCAGAGAGGCTGGGAGTGGGAATCAAACTGAAAGGATGGGCCTGACCAGGGGCAGGGGTTTGAAAGCACAGCTCAGAAGTTTTGTACTCCCTGGGCTTGGCACTGACCAGAGGAGAGCAGAGGGAATTACTCCTGTCCCTGGGCTGTGCTGCTTAGTGAACCAGCTGCAGCAGCACTGCTGTGCTTTCCATAACATTCCACGTATTTTTGATCTGGCTTTTATTAACACTGTGAAGGAAACCAGAGTTGAGGCTCCCATGAGGAGGAAGCACAGTGTGTGAGCCACAGCTGGAACAAAATGGTTCTTGTCTTGTCCCAAACGGCTGCTTTGAGAAACTTCAGCTCCCGTTTTATGCAGTACAAAGAAATCCCAGTCAATGTTGCAGGAACTTTATTTAAATGAAAGCTTGTTCAACCCATCCATCCCATAAGCTAGGTGTGCCTTTCACTTTTCTGTTGCCAATAAAGGAGGAAGGACTGAGCTGGGATAAAAAAGACCTTCCTTTATTACAGGAACACTTAAAAATGTGAATTAATTGCTAGGCTGAAAGTTCCAAAGACACTGGGTGAAAACACATAGGGGTCTAATACATGCCTTAAACTGAATATACCATCCACCCATGCTTGTGTCTACATCAGGCTTTCTCCTCCATTCAGCTGCACATATGGGAGGGAACACCTCCAGCCTGGTGGCATTTCTCCAGGTGAGGGGAAAATGCCGTATAAAGTGCTCTGAGTTTATGGATAATGATCCTGTAAGGTGGCAGATTGTGGTTTCCAGAATAGGGAGAGCCAAAAAAGGAAGAACACTTTTGAAAGTTTGCTGCTGCAGACTTTACTGAGCCCCTGGCTGGAGGCAGAGCCACTGGTGTGTTTGGATGTGCTCATTCCTTGGGCTGGGCGTATGTGTTGTCTGTTAAAATCTCCATCTTGCTTGGGGAGGGGAAAAAAAACCTGCCCACTGGTATTCTGCTGCCTTCCAAAAATAAGGGAGTGGCCTGTTGAGAAAAGTGGGGTCACAGTGGGGAAGGATTGGGTTTAGTGTAGAGAAGATTAGTAGGTCAAGTCTCAAATTCTACAGCACACTCCTGAACCCCTGTACTGAACAGAAGGTAAGTGAGAAAATAGGACAACTGTATGCTCTGGGAAAAACTGCTCTCCTGATGAGGTGCAGCTAATTGCTTTTAACCTTCTGGCAAGCTGCAGAAAATAGCTGCCTCCAAATTTTATGGCGTTTCTTCCTTCTCCACGAAGGTATCCAACAGAAGTGGAGCCCACGGGCAGTGCTGACACACAGGCTCTGTTATCTGCACTGCCTGCTGATAAAGGGAAACTTCCCTGAGACTCATCTGATTTGGAAAGAGATAAAAAAAGGGGCCAAGACATGAATCAATACTGCAGTCATGGAAAAGGGAGTTTGGATTAGGTGTTCTAGCTGTGCAAACAACACTTCTTCCTTCTTGTTGGGAAGGAAAGTGTAGAAATTAGTAATTACATTAATGTGCTTGGTATTGGTCATAAAAGGTCCTGCAAAATTAAGTATTTCTGAAGATTTAACTATTCTTCCATTAGACAAATTTAACAGGAGAGTAGTGGAAGTCTTTTGCCTTATTTTTTTATCCTCAGCAACACAACTTCATGGATTAAAACGCATCTGTGTGAGAGGCCAAGCCTGATTTAGCCATTTCAGGTGGGTTTTAGTAAAGGACTTGCTGACTATTTCCCAAACCATTTCAGGAGGTATGTCCCTATTTCTCAGGAAGAGGTATTAGTGGCCTCTCAAACCTGCAGAGATTCTGCTGCCAGCACAAAAACCAGCTGGTCTGTATGAGCTTGGGTGCATGTAACTGGAGGCTCCCCCGAGCCTCTCACATCTCTGCACAGTTGGGCAGCAGGAGGAGTTTATTAGAAGGCCCTTGGGCTTCTCTAGATGCTGGTTTTAATACCCAAGTAAATGGAACATTGTGAAAAAGACACAAACCCCCAGATCATTACCAGTATATTTAGCTGTGTTACATGCGTATTTGCTTCATGAATACTCTGTTAGCCAACATCCCCAGCATTATTCTGTCCCCAGAGCTGTGCTCTTTTGAGGAGGCTGCTCTGAATTTCTAAACTGCTGTTGGAATACATTGAATTTATTGATGTCTAGCTGATGCCTTCCCGTGCAAAGAAATACACCTTGGATGGGATTTGTTCTGCTCTAGTATTAAGAAAAGCAGAGCTTAGGTGTTCCATGACTCATTCTCTTTCTGCACTTGACTGTACTAGTAAACCAACAGTAAATACATATATATATATATATATATGTAAAGTAAGCTCAATATCCTCTGCAAATCTTTAATCTCTCCTCTAATGACATATTTCTATGTATCCTAAATTGTGGCTGTCACTAAACCAGCCTGTCAGCAAGGCACAAAACAACTATCCCAGATTTCAACACTGAGTTTGATCCCTTAGAGAAAAGCCCACTGTCTGAGCATTTATAAAAAGCTAGTGAGACATGAAGGCCAATATCCCAGTGAGGTTATAAAATGAACAGAAACCACAGGGAAACTGGTTCAGCATTTTCTTAGGTGAGAGGCAACAGGTAGCTAAAGGTGTTAAGGAGAGCTCCCAGTCAAAGTGCTAGGAGGAGGGAGCCTTCCTTTATTTCAGAATGTACCCTCCCACAAAAAGCTGGGAGGAAAGAAAGAATTAAGAAGAATAAATTTAAAGACACGTTTCCCAGTTGTCTATATATGAAAAATATACTAGGGCAAAGAAGAGCATAAACCAGACTGTGAGAACCTGCAATGATTTTACAGCAAAGGATTCTCATTTAGCCTCCAAAACAGCGAAGCTGCAGAAGAATCATAAAAGGAAATTTAGAAACTGTTTGATGTAAATGTCTCTGATAGCATTCTTATCCACACAGCTGCAGTATTTAAAACCAGCTCTGGAAGAACCCGGGGTGTTTTTGAGATGATTGGAATATTCATAAATCAGTGAGTAGTACAACTAAATCTGTTGTAAATGAGCTGGGTGCAGATTGACAATGGGTGTCTCTCAATGGCAGTTGCCATGGTTACAGCACAATTCTGCACGCAGCACAAATTGTTACACATTTATATACAAATAGGCTGAACCCAGTTTTTCAGCTGCTTTTGAAATGAGAGCTATGAGGATAGTCTTAAAGGAAAACTCCATATTTGTGCCTGGGCACAGTGGGATGGTTCAGGTTGGGGTGGACCTCAGGAGGTCTCTAGTTGGACCTCCTGCTCACAGCAGATAAAACCAGGTTACCTTCTGTATAATCTCATGTCCCAAAATGCTTAAGAGATCTTCTTGCTTATCAGTGTGGGTATTGGGTGATCTGCCAAGGTTTAAGGTAAAATTCACCAGTATCACGTTAAGAGCTGGTCTTACAGTTCTTCAGAGCCACCTTGGTGGAAGCAAGCCACAAAACCTCCTTCATTCACCCTTCCATGATAGCCTTAACTCCTCTAAGGGATTTCTCCATTTGTATAGGCTCAGACATAGTTGTTGAGAAGATTATTTCTCATACAACACTGCAGCTTTAAAAATGAGGGAGGACTGTTTATTTTCACCAGTCTGATAAATTCAGAAATAAACCAGTGTTTTTAATGACTTACCCTGTGATTCTCATGTGAGTAATTTGGCTCAAGGCTTCTTGGCATGGTTTAGGAAACAGGGCACAATCTTTTTTCTTCTTCTCCCCCTCTCCCTTACTAGTCCCTGAGAAGTAACATAAATTAGGAAAACCTACAAGAGGCCTGGGCTCTTCTCTGAATTGGAAATAAATTTTCAACATGTGATTCTTCACGGTTTAATTGCAAGTGCAGTCTCAGAGGCTAGAAGGAAACACTGACATGTAATGGAAATCAGACCTCAAGTGTTGTCTGTGCCTGTTCCTAAATCTCCCTGTTGAAGACACTTGGACATTTAATGCCAGGTTACCTCAGTAGTGCTGTGAGGAACCCTGATCTTACTGAAGTGCTTGAGATCTGACTTGTCTCTACTGAAAACTAAGTTTGCCTTTTGCTCCTCTTGGAGTTGGGGTTTTTAAAAATAGTTATTGAACCAATTGTACAAACAAAAGTCTGCTTATCACTTACCCAGCAAAAACCTTCACTGTGTGAAATGTGTTGGTTTATATGTGTGTGTTTGCACAGCATGCCCACATCTTTCCTCTTCTTCATCACAAAAGAGACGTTGACTTTGTTTTGATATGAGGGGTTTTCAAAATACTCCTGGTCAGCTCTGCAGATGAGCATTTAAAAATAAATCCGTAAGCTTATTTAATGATCTCACTGTTGAACCTATCATTTGCTGGCAGTTTCCACTACTTTAATGTCTTTCAGAATCTTGCAGTAGAGAAGAGAGGATTTTAGTAGAGTTATTTTCTTTATCTTTGAGCAATTTAAAAATCTAATCGCTACTAAAAATCTTCTGGGCCTCTATTAAGCTAGCTCTGATTTATGTAATTTGCCATAAAGTTCATTAAAGACTTCATTAATTTTTCACCAGTCTGTAAGAGTCTTTTATCACTGCTGTTTTTATTAGCTGAGATATAATTAACTAGGTTTGACTTTTTAAATTTGGGGGCAAGTCATTTACCTGCCCTATCACCGCTTTTACAGTAATTACATTTTGCTTTGTCAGATGTGAAATGTTCTCCTCTTCTCCATCAGTTCCTCTGATCAGGACCCTGGATTTCAGGCCAAGTGCTCGTGCTGACATTTTGATCTCAGCAGTTCATGTTCTCATTAGCTGACTGAATCTTTGGTCTTTCCTCTTTCAGATTCGTGGGGTTTGATACTTCCAAGGCTAAAAAGACAAAGAAAAATCCCATCAACCTGCAGCTCAACCGTGAACCCTGCGTGGGTTGGTGTGAACCTGGAACTCACCTGGTGTTTGCCCATCTGCCTTCCCTGGAGCCCAGTGGCCATGCCTTGGAAGAAGGAAAAATGAGAACTCTGCAGAGGTATGTTCCATGTCAGACCACGAGCCAGGGCAGCGATTCAAAACGTTTTGTAAAATAGGATTCTTGAACAATTTTCTGTGCTCTGGTGAAACTGATGGAGCCACGAATGGCCTGGCACATCAACTGGACCATCTGCTATGGACCAGTGCCTACCAGTTCTAGCAGGCCATGTCTCAATTTTATGATAAGCCACACAGATTTTTGTATAAATTTGTAGGAGGAAAAGAATAATGACAAGTAGGTATTAAAGGCAATGTTGGGAGGTGAAGTGGGAGAGGAGGGAAGAAGTAACAGTTCTCTGGTTTGCCTCAAACCAAAGGTTATTGACCATTTCTTCATTCCACAATCTAAAAATGGCTACAAGAAATTAATAATAAATGTGTTTTCAAAGGAAAAACGAGGCCAGTACCCGTTCTCTTTTTCTTTCAAAAGTGGCACTTCATAGTAATTTCCTCTAATTAGAGATTAGAGAAGAAACATGATTCTGCAAGAGTAACCCTGATTTATTCAGAATTATTCTTATGGTTTCTGATTCTCTTCCTTTGCCCTGTTCCATTTTTACTTCTTGATAAAATAGCTGTGTAAAAGGTATTAATGCTTTTTGTGTAACTGAGCCTTCTGCCACTGCAGAATTTAGAGCCCTTTGGACTTTTACCTCTCAACAGATGGGAAGCTATTAATATATCTTACTTCTGATTCTCATGACTGTTACAAATCCTGCTTTCCTGAAAAAGCTCTTGGTAGCTACTCGTGATTTCCAGCACGTGAAAATGAAATGGGACTCGATTGAATGTCTAAATTAAAATACCTTGTTCTATTTAAGGGTCTTGATTAATCTTTTTAAAACTATTCTTCCAATCTTGAGGTTTTCTCTAAGTTAGCAATATTTCCTCTTCAAATTGCTCCTCAGAGGTAGGAGCAGTGTCTGCTCCAAGCAACATTAGCTCCAGTGGGAATCACTTGGAATTCACAGCTTTGATGGCAAAGATTTAACCTCCTGATCATGCACGTGTCAGAGAAATTAACTTGCCCTCAAGGAAACTGCAGGGCTGGGATTACTTACTGTATGCTTGAAACTAGGAATTCAGAGATGAAAAGAAAACAGAAAGGAAAACCAAACCAATCACTTCCAAGAAACACAGAAGAGGAGAGAGGGAAGTGGGTATTTTGTCTGTTAGTTCATGGCTTTTTTTTCTCATTTGAAGGTAAAGCAATAACATTATTGTGATAAATTCTCAGTGGCTAAAAAAATGAAAGAAAATCTGTTTGCAGTGAAAAGCAAGCAAACTAAGCTTTGTAACTGGAAGACAATTGAATTCTTTTCCCATAAATACAACTCTAGGAAGATTTATTTACAACAATAGTTATTAAAATTAACATTTAGTTAATGTTTTCTTAGCCCTTATTTCAGTCCATAACAGAACTATAGTTAAAACATTAGCACCAGCATTTTAAAACAGCTTTATGGTGTGATATTCTTTTTTAACTGTTGTTGATTTCTAGTCTTTATGTGAGGTTTTAAGTCTAGGAGACAGGAGGATTGGTGGGTCTGGATCAGTGTCTGGAGCAAATAGTGTTCATGTGCTCCCAGTGCCAGCTCAATGGATTTTTTTTTCCACCATGAGTTGCAGAGAGACATAATGCTTCAACTTGTGCCCTCTGCTCGGACAGCAGCCAGATAGGGGCTCCAATACTTGATCACTCAGTAAAACCCTCAGACTTGGATGCTCTCAAGTTACTAATTTATGACAGAGATAGTGAGGGAAGACAGCTCGGTGAGATTAGAGAAGGAAAAAAATCTCCCTGCCACATTTTGGAAGACAAACAGGACAGGGAGCTCTGATCTCAGCAGATTTGTTTGGAGAGAACACAAAACTTCATTTTGTATAGAGGGGATAATAACAGGTGAGTTGCCAGCCAGCTTTGGGGAAGCTGATGAGGAGCTGGCAAAGCACTGGGGTTCCAGAGTGGGAGATACAGGGAGCTGAGTGGGGAGCAGGTCCCTTTGTGTCATCACTCAGTCTGGGTTGTGCCTCTTCTCCACCCTCACGCTCCCTTCTGGATGCAGGGTTGAAGAGATTACTTGGATTTTCTGTAAGAATTCCAGCTTCTATCTGCCTTGTGCAAAGAGTGCCTTTCACTAGATGTTTTTGGCATTCATGAGCTGAATTTGAAGCTTTGGTTTTTTAATTGAAGAGAAGCAGAATGTCAGTATTTCTCAGACAAGAGTGTTCTGCAAAATGTTTATTTTAAGGGCTGTAGATTTTAGCAAGACTGTCATCTCCATTCAGGGTAAAAATAGGATGCAGTCATTTAAATGCATTGTGTGACACAGACGTGTTAGCATCTAGTGCAGTATTTGTTGAACAGCAAGTAAGAGAGTAACTGGGTTTCCTGAAGGTATTGCAGAAATAAAATATCAAGAACAAATTTTTTAAAAGCTATATTTTCTACTCCTGATCCCTGAGCTTTATACTGACTATGGTATATGTGGGATTAAACACCTCACTGGTCAGGTTAGGATCACCTCTTCTGACGGGCTTCCCTGGGCAAGATAAATTCACAAATATCAAAATCCCAGTAAGTACAAAGCATAATTGCTCCAGTCACTGAGCTTTTCCCAATCTTATTCCTACAAGTGTAATAATAATAGTACTTGGTGCTCTTGCCACTGGAGTACATTGTTTAAGTGAACCTCAGGTATCTAAAATATTTCTTCAAATCCAGTCCATGAAAGTACTGCTTGTAAGGAGTCAGAATAGCTACCAAAGTATTGCAGCTCATTCTGCTTGGACAGTGCTTCAGCCCAGAATTATGTTTCTTTTAGACAGCTAAATGAAACTGCCTCAACAGGACTAAACCCAGAATGTAGTCACACACAAAACCATGGAGAAGTAGAACTTAGTTACCTAGTGTATTACTTGGGTTTATTCCCTTCTGCTTAACTCTGCAGGCATCCACCAGTGTGATCAGGAAGCACGTAACTAGTCCTGAATGCCTTGGGAGAGTCAGGCAGAAAGGTGACCTTCAGAGACACAGGGAATTTGCATAAAGCAATAGTTTGTACAAGATTATTTCTGTTACAGAACCCCAGCAAACTGCAGATCTACATCTGTTGTTATTATGTAATGATCAGCATTAAAAATTCCATTATCAGAGCTGATAGTTGGGTGCTGGATAAGGCATGAGCAGCATGTGCTGCCTTTATTGTCTCTATTAATGTCATCTTTCCATTTGCTGATAATACTAAACCCTTTTTTTATGAGGAGATGAGGCAGATTTGGCTTGGAAGATATACATACACTCTATGTGTGACATTGCTGAAGGTGCTTTTTCCTCCTTAAGTTTAAAATGTGGTTTTCCCCAGTAAACTCCCTGTGGTATAGACATTTTTGTTTAAAACATGTAGCTGCTTCTCTTCTCTGAGACAGGATTGCTAGGCAATTTTAATTGCTTTTTATTTTCATTTCCTTTTGGATAAAACTTTACCTCTGCTAGAGGCTCAAGAAAGTGGGATCACTGGTGGAAAATTCTTTGGGAATTATTTTTTTCCAGAATAAAATTAAAGTTTAGGGATTTTATATAAGAGAAGAGGCACAGTCCTGCAGCTCATCTTCCTCTTGTTGCTTCATACAAGCATATCAAAGTAATATTCCTTTAACTTTGTTTTCTGTATGCGTAGATTTTTTCTTTTTTTCCTCTTTTTATGGAGAAAATGAACATAAAGACAGTTAAGTCACTAATCCAGAGGCCTCTCTTCATGTAAAAAATGTGCTGTGGAGATCTCAAAGAGCCCACTGAACTCTGAGGATGCTTTGCATGCACTCAACATGAGCAAGATTCCAATCTCTTTCTTCTTCTGAAGAATGTTTAGTTAATTAAGATGCTGAAATAGAGCTGGGGCATTTATAGTTATTATCTAAATTATTATTAGATGTCAATAGTTTTATCTGAAAGCAGTATCTTGTGTTATTTGGGTTCCTGAAAGGCTGTAGGTGCTTGCCACTGTTGTTATACAAACACAGCTCCTGTGATCAGACACCGATGAGGTGGAACCCACAGGATGGCCCAAGAGGCTCTGACAACAGCTGGAGGCAGGTGTCTAAACACCTAAACATCCCTTGGGATGAGCATACAGAGACAACTTCCTTCATGTTCCTTCCCAATTTCCTGCAGCCTTTTCCTTAGGAAAGGCATTGCCCATGTTGTTGTGTTTAACAGACTTTGGGGATATTAGATCTAAATTATATATATAATGTAGAAAATGGTTATGAACACATAGTCACTCTCCGTGCCAAAGACATGACAAGAGTAGGTGTAAGCATGAGACTTACCCTGTAAAACAACAACTGCAGGGTGGTCTGGGCCACAGCTCAAATCTTCCACTTATTTTAGTCATTCTTTGGTGTGTGTATATGTAAACTGTCTCAAGGAATGGCAGATCTCTGACAATTTCCACATTCTCTCCTAGGAAGGACCTGCAGCGAGTGTACTGATCCTGGTCACAGCCCCAGCTCAGCCATGGTGGAGCCAGAGCAAGGTCAAGGTAGGCACTGCAAACAGTAATTAAGGAAGAATTTCACTTGTAGGTCTATCACTAATCTTTGTATTCTCCATATATAAGTATTCTCTTGGTATATATTGCTGGAAATCAGAATGTAGCATGGCTGTACAAGGGGATTTCTCTTCTGTCTGTGATGCCAAGGGAAAAATGCAGGAATAGGAGGAGTGTATGTGCAGGTACAACTAGTGTTTGCTGCAGTCCTGGAGCAGTTTGAGACTGGCATAGTTCTGGCAAATGTTCTCCACTTGCAGAGTTGTCTCCTTTGAGCTGCAGGCACTGGAAGGGAACCTTCACTCAGTTTGTCTTTCTGAGCACTACGTCGACTTTATCGTGCAACTGCTGTAACACAAGAGTTCTCAGTCATAATGTTCTGTTTGGAGCACAGAATTTCATATGTGATTGCTGGGCATCATTTGTTTGATTTATTTATATTCTGTTTCACCTGCCACTTTATTTGCCCAGTCACTTAATCTTGTAAGGTTCTTTTGCAGTTCTGTGTTTTTTGCAAATTGTGGATCTCAGAACAGATAGGGAGTATTGTATGGACGCTGAAAATGAAAAAAAGCCATAGTAGAAATGCCATAAAATAAAAAAATAGTGGTTTGCTTTCGGGGTGATATATGGAGATCATGTAAGAGCATAAAAAAAAATAGATTTTGACTGTTGTATTCTGAAACAGAGAAGACAGTTTATGCAGCGTTACAAGAGGAGTAAATGGGATTCTCTGTGTTTGGCTCAGCTTCTTTTTAAGCGGGAGCACAATTAGTTAAGTGAGAATCTGGTAAGAAAGACCAGATTCTGGTCAAAGTCTAGGAAGAAGTACTGGGAATCTGGTGAATGTCCTGTCCCACTCTGCAGCCATTGAGCTTTAGGTGGTTAATCTCCAAACCTTTGGAGAGTCTTGTGTTACTGACTTTCATACTGGTTATAGGGGGAATAAGGTGTAATGTTTTAAACTCAACCTTTTAATATCCTAAATGATTACAGAAAACAAGTAAAGGACAAACAATGAGATCTTTTTAAAAGATATTATTGATTTTTAGCAGTTGGCAGACTGTAAATAACTCCTTGGAAACGTGGCCATTAGAGGCAGCTCCCTCTCAGCAAGCCTGGACAAACAAGCAGTTTCTAGGAATATTGCTTGTTTTTCACAGGGTAATTGTCATTTCTCAGAGCAAGGGTTTGAATCAGTGGCTGAGCAGAGATGTTACCGGGATACCAACCTCCTCAGCTAGCTAAATATAACTGCAGGTGCTCAGGTGGAACACGGGTTATCCTCCTGCTGTGATGACACAGGAGCAGGTTGAAGGTCTCTGCTGGTTCCCCAGTTCCAGTGGTGGCTGGGCCAGCCCTAGTGCAGCCTCCTGGCAAAGTCTGGGACAGCTCACTCCCAGATGATCAGTGCTGAGGTTGTAAAGACCAAAGGCCAGGCTGGGCTGGAGCTCCTAGGATGGAGAACCAGCTGTTTCATCACTGTCTTCCTCGGTGGCTGGCATGGAAAGGGTGTGGGGTGTTCACTGTGTAACAGCAGCCACTTAAAGCTGAAAAGCGTCGAGTTGCTAGAGAATAAAAGTGCATTTGAAGATGTTAGAGCATGCATACTTCCAGGGTTGGCTGGATTTCCTGCTGAATGCTCTGTAGAGATCCTGGACCACAAGATCTCCTGGTCCATCATCATCCCTGGTGTGATTCCTTAGGCTGTTGTTAGTGTTGGAAGCAGGCTTGAATCTGGGAGCGGTGTTCCTTTAAATCCAGACTGGAAATCAATATCCCCAAGACTTGTCAAGGCTAGGGTGTGATGTGGTTGTGAAGCAAACAGGGAGCAGCAGAGTGAATGGCAGCTTTACTGAAACATTAGGCTTCACCCAAGGCTAAAATCATGTGTAAGTGAAATCAAATTGCCAGTAATGATCTCGGTCATTAATGTTTAATTATGCATTTCATTATGTAAGTTTTTATGGTAAAGGAGTTTATTAATAACAATTAACAGTGCCTCTCTCCTAGTTTATATGCACCTGTTCTTAATTACCATGGTATTGAAATCAATACAGAGAAACGATTAAGTACTTTATATTCTACATAATGTGCTGTGTACAACCAGGATTACAACACCTTCAATGGGCTCTGCTGACACTGGATATACCTCCTGCTGTTCAGCACCAGACGGTTATTAGCTGAAAATCAAGTTAATTCCACATCTGCTAAAATATGTTCCTGTTTGTTCTGAAACGAGGTCAGATGTTTTCCCAGAAAATCCACGTTGCATAGTGAAGGCAGAAGTTATCTGAGTATTAAACTGATCTGTGTAAGCCATTGAAAAACAGTCTTTACTGTTTCTGTTGTCTTTAACTCCTCTGCTCTAGTCCCTGTCACTGCTCTATACCACTGCTATATATAGTACACATAATGCAATTTTCATAGCATTAATTACCAGATGATGTCCTGACAGAAATAGTTGCTAAGGGATAGTAACTACGTGCCAAGAGCAACAAGCTAGCCTCAATGTTTCTGTAGAGAAAATGCAGTTTCTATTATATTTAAATTTTCAATGGCTAATGGTGCCTTCTCAGGTAATTAAGGACAATTTCTCCTGATAGGTATCAGTGGTTCTGTTTAACAAGCAACCCTTAAAATAGGAACCCTTTGAACTTCAGCACAGCATCAGTGAGGTTATGGAGCTGTGCCCTGAAATTGCCTGGGCCCAACAACAAACACAGGAGCAGAACAAGCACCCTCCCAGGTTCTCTTTTTCTTCTTGAATTTTGGTTTTGAAACTATATAGGCCACTGAGATTTCAAACATGTTGCTGCTCAAAGCCATTAGAGCTTTGGTTTTTGGGGAAATGAACCTGTAGGAAGCCAAGGCTTGGCTTCTAGATTGTATCTGATTCCTCATCTGTCTGTCAGGTAAATATTAGGCTTGCTCCAGGCAAGATGTGGCTTAAGGTGTCCTTCCAGGTACCAGGCCTGTTTTGGTGTAGTCTTGGGTGTGCTTGAGTCACACCCACCACCACTGCCTTTCTCTTTCTCTCTTCCCCTGCCATCCTCCCAGTTATTCAGGCCCCAGCCTCAGTAGAGCAGTGGTTCTATGTGATGGATGGTCTTTTAACCAAGTAAAGCCCTGAGCTGATCACTCGTGTCCTAACAAAAGGATTTTGGCTTATGTCGTCTTGTGCCTGTCCCACAATTGACACTAGGAACCTATTTCTCATAGGAACCTAAATGAAGGTTCATTCCCAGTTGTGACTTAAAGGTCTCACGTGCCCATAATAAACTACAGCATCTTTTAAACGTGATAATAGGGGTCTCAAAAACATCCCCTTCCACAAATTAAAGTGTTTCAGTGCATCCCGGACTCGATGTACTGAACATTTGCTGGTATCACAAGATGATGCCACAAATGTTTCCTGTGAGATTCACAAGAAAAAACTGTTTTCATAACATGTCTGGCAGGGGGAACCTTCAAAGGAAAACTGACTTTGCTGCTGATGTAGCAAATACAAAGTGTAAGAACAAAACAATGCTCTCATTGTGGGGAAGTCAGGATTTCAGGCTCAAGTAAACACCAACAAACCAAATTAGCCCTGGCCAACAGCTAGGGCTGGCTTCTAGTGCAAATTAAAGGCTGTTCGTTCTTTTTCCCTGAAATATGATTTATAGATGCTACATCTGTGAGCCATACCTTAATTGCGTTGCTCTGATGGTCTGGCTTTAGTGTGCATTTTTAAACATGAAGCTGAGAACCCAATAGCATTCATTTAATATGGTTACTTAAATTACTGCTTTGCATCCATTTCCTTATATTTTTACTTAGTATGAACAGTCCTGAAAGATCACTTTGTTCAGGAGGACAAGATCGCTTTGTTCAGGAGGACAAGATCAGCACTGCAAAAATGTCTTCAATATAACTGCATTGTCAGTGTATTTTAAATTGTGCAGATAATTGCAGTTTATCTTCACAGAAAAACACTCTAGACAAAAAAAGCTGTCAGGTGTCATCACAAATCTACTTAATTCTCGTGCTCAAAAGTGACCAGTGTTGGTTTAGGGCTTGGTTTGGTCCTTGTGGAAGATTAAGGTAGTAGAATTGAGTAGATTCCTGCTTTTACTCTCCAGTTCACTAGAGACAGGTGGTTTCTATTCCAGGGCCTTTCCTGAATAACCTGCTGGTTATATTGAACTGCAGAAATTCAGTGATGTGCACAAATGACATCCTGGTCTGCCCTTCTCTTTGCCCAGAGTGCAGCTTTGTGATGCAGTTTGGTTTGGGATCAATCCCTGGGGCTCTGCTGCTGCAAAGCCACTGGAATTGTTCATTAATCTTCCCCTACAATAGCTTTGTCTTTCATGGAGTCAAATTGATCTCCTTGTATGAGCTTGTGAGGAACTGGAGCGCTCACCTTTGATTCATAGCTCAGGAGAGGCAGCAATGGAGGAGCTGTGAAAGCAGCAGCTCTTAGGACAGCAGGGGTGGCAGGTTTAGGTGCAGAGGTCTGGTGTTTGCTCCTGGCTGGGCTGCATATTGCACAGTAAGTAACCAGGTGGCATTTTGAAAACAGGAGGGTAAGCTTTACTCGTGTGATGGCAGGAGTCTCTTCACTCATAACTGGATATTTAAATTCTGGGAAAAGAGCTCCTTGGGGAGCATTGCCTTTTTTACAGGCTGGGTTTATTTATTCTCTCTGGAGAAATTCACTACAGTCTATATAGTACAACAAATCAGTTGCAAGAGGGATAAGTTTTTCCACTGTGGTTCAATCAGCTGGGAAAATTAGAAGCTGAGTTGAACTGCTGAGAAATTTACAGCTCCTTTTTCAAGGACCTGCAGACCCAGGCACAGACGTTTCCATCAGAATCTTCCCTGGTTTGTGGCCAGATGGTAGCAAGAAGCATTGGAAATCTGATTAATGTCCTGTGGTGCTTTTTAGCAGCTCCATGGGTACTGACCTTTCAGATACTTCTCCAAACCTTTGGAGATTCTCCTGTTAGTGATATTAATACATGTGACAGCTGTACCTGGTATCCTTTAGGGCCCCTACAAACAGGGCAACTCTTGGTTCTCTGCTTTGATTCAGCTGAAGCTCTGTGGCAGTTTTCTACCTAGAAACTACATTTGAGGAGCTCTTTTGTTTCCCATTCCTTTCCAAGGTAGCCTGGGAGAGGCTGTGAAATCTTTGCATCGCCACCAACACCAATTCTTGACTCAAAACCTGAAAAAGAGTGTCTATATTACTTTGAATTTAGTCTAGACTCTAACCTTTTATCATCTACTTCGCAGTAAAAATGCAATTTTTTTTAAGCCTAGTGTATACTTAGTGTTCCAGACCTAGAGCCCAGTTTCACATGGGCCCTAGATCCACTTGGCTGCTCTTTGACCAAGTTCTTTCTTCATCCATTTTCCTTCCACTGAGGAGATACTCAAAGCACTTCATTAATGTTCTAAAGAAACAGAGATGACTCAGCTGGGTACACCACATGTACTCTCTGGCCAGCAGAATAATTGTCTTGATAGCCACTGTTCTTACTGTTTGCTCCTCCTTTCAGAAGTGTCTGCATTAATATCTAGATGCACAGTCACATTATTACTATACTAATAAAACTAGGAGAGTTTAACAGTCATTTTCTGTACAGAGATCATCTTCTCCATAGGTTCTACCCCCGTGGTTAATTAGAAGAAGCCATAATGAGTGTACTTGCATCTGTATTGCATCAATAAACAGAGCAGGGAATTTGCAGCAATAATGACAAAATATCACGCCCACAGAAGGACAAACATGTAGCACAGACCTTGGATGGTTCTGGAATCTTCTCACTCATGTTACATAGTCCTTTATGGATACTTGTGACTGCAGGAAGGTGGACATCTGACAGGGGTGTTCCCCACCAGAGGGTGGTGTCACTGCTCGGGGTTGTTTCCAGCAGCTGGGGTCTGCAATGTCAGTTTAAGTGGGTTTTACACACGGGTTGGAAGCACAGCACTGGAGTCTCTGATCCATGGGGTCTCCTGACATCGTGGTTCTTCTGTAATTGCTGGTGGCATCAGCAGGCAAGGAAGGAGCTTGAAATAAACACCCTTTTGTGTTCAACACAGCCCGAGTACAAAGGTCACCTTAGGGAAAAGGAAATCACTACACAACACAAAATATAGCATATTATTATCCCAGCACACAGTGCTGGACATGGCTTACTGTGCTCACCCATACCAAGAGAGATGGATCCCCCTTAACAGAGGTGTTTGGAAAGCAAAGCAGCTGGGAACAAACCCTTTCCACAAGGGAGAAACTTCAGTCTCCTCCTGTGAAATGGGTGACAACAGAGCTGTCTTAGACCAGGGCATAGAAGGGGAGCCATGAAGGGAGCAAGCTGGTTTTCTCATTCTGTAGTTACTTACTTATTTAAAATAAATGCTTGGTGTTACTGATCTTCAATCTTAGTACCATGAGATCTACTGCGTGTATATTTTTTAAGTTATAAGCTCATGACGTGCTACATGTAGGTTGAAGGATCTGGTTAAATGCCACTATATACCAATAATAGATACATAATCTCAAGAAGTCATGGTTTGGCCATCACTTGTGCAGGGGGGAGTGAGATGTGTGCTCTTGGAAGTACTTTGGAACAAAGGAACAGATCCCTTGAGGAAATGTAACTTGGTAGTTCCCATTTACTTTGTCAGCTTAATGGAATGAAGACAGAATGAGGTATTAAGTACCATTATTATAGGGCTAAAGTGGAAGACCTTTATTCTCCAAATGCCAGCATTAAAAGTCAAGTGAAATCCAACTGCCAGTGCAAGGCAAATTCCAGCATAAGAGAAGAAAATCAACGAGCTATGGCAGCTGTCTGAAAACCTTATTAGTTCAATGAATCACAGTTCTATAGACACTAATAATTATAATACAAATAAGGCAGTCAGAATAATGCAGAATAGCCCATCATGTAATACTCAGGATGTCAGTGTTATTACCGTGGTGTTACAATTACTGAAGTTTAAGAGACACACAGAGAAGGTAATTGAGATAAAAGCACAGAGTAAATTGGCACAGAGCTGCAGTTATTAATTTAAACAGTTACCAACTCAGAGTGAGTTCTGATAGTGTTAAAGCAAGCAGTCCATGTGCCTAATTCCTCTGCTTCATACATCTGGAAGGTTCCTTAGACATCCCCCCAGGATTGCTGCAGTGTTCAGTGTGTCTTTCCCAGCATTAATTGAAGTGCTGTAGAATGTCCCTGCACGTGGAAGTGTCTGTCCTGAACTAGCAAACATGTCATTGCCCTGCCTCAGGGATAGGGACATTATGGATCTCAAATGAAGTCAACTAATTCTTGTTTGTGTCTCCCTGACACTAAAAATGCCTCTCCTTTACTATCCCTGGAGTTACCTCACGTGCTCCTGTGGATTCTTTGGAGGGAGGTAAAGAAAATTGCCTGGCTGTCAAGATAACATTAATAAAGAAGAAAAAGGATGAAGTCATAGAATCGTTGAGGTTGGAGAAGATCTCCAAGATCATCAAGTCCAGCCTTCATCCAACATCTCCCTGACCCTTAGGCCGTGTCTTGAAGCACCAGTGAGATCCAGTAGAGGTCATGTTTCTACATTTCAATGAGGAAAAAGCAGGAGAGAGGTTTTGCTGTTAGAAGCAACAAGTCAAATTCAGAGAAACACCAGGAGTCCAGCAAGCAAGTGAACCTGGTGGCATGATTTACATCAGACGTTCCCTGGAGAGGAATCTCCACTGGGGAGGGGCAGGGAGAGGTTCTGCTTGTGGTTTGGGGAGCAGAGGATACCCCGTGACTCAGTTGGCTTTGGAGCTCAGCTGAAAGATTTTATGATTCATCAGAAAACACACAAAGTGCTTATATGGTAGGATATCCAGCAGAATCCTTGTTGAGCTCACACATCCTGTGGGCTCTCCCCCTTGGCCAGATGTCCATGATTTTCCTAAAAGTCCCATCAAAACCCTCCAGCCTTATTGCGCTCCTGCTTTGTGAGTAGTTCTCTGGTCTTAAAATAATCTGAAAAATGAAGGTGACCTAATTTTCTACACACCCACAACATCCAGCAGTTAATTCTCCTGTTCCCCCAAAATTCTTCCTCCTTCTCGTTGGACGTGTTCCTTCTGCAGCTGCTTCTTCCCACCAGTTAATCCCCAAGGGCTGCAGAGGGTCCTCAGCCTGGCTGCTCCACAGGGCAGGAAAAAGGGAGAGAAGAGAGTGTGAGGTTCAGGGGGTCAGTTGGGGGCTGAGGGAAAAAAATTGTAGGTATCTTGAGATGCTTCAGTGTTTTTAGTGAATGAAATTGTACTGTTGAATTAAATGCTTTCAAAGAGAGGAGGAAACCCTTCCTGAAAGGTTTGCAAGTTCAATTCAGTAATTAATGCTTTGCATAGATATTAATAGGGGAGCAACCACGGCTGGCTGAGACTGAAAATACCTGTTCTGGATTTGAATTTTTGCAGGCAATCAGAAGGGCAATTAAAAAAGATAATGTGCAAATAAGGAGGGAAGGTAAAAGCCTGACAAGTCATCAAAGTCAAGCCTCCAAATCTTGTGATTTGCAGAACCCCTCAGTATGGTATTTAATATCTTTTGCAGCATTCCTAGGAGTTACAGCTGGAAAGCTTTGGAGTCTGGGAAAGATCAGAGGTTTGTGCCAGTTCAACAGCATCCCCTGAGTCTGACTATAAGGAAAAATTATGTATATCAGAGAGGGAATTACTGCTAGGATGTACATACTCATTTTTGTGCCACTGTAGGAATGCACAGATTATCAGTCTGGGGCAGTCTGGCTCTGGAAAAATTCAAGAACTCATCCATAGGCCTTGTTTTTCCAGCTGCTTTTCTTCAAAGGTGTCCAAGGGAGCTCTAGCAGCAGGAATCTATAAAGCGGGATTCCAGATGTATACTTAGGTCTCCTTTGATACTGACCCATTCCTAGGATTTAGTAAAATAAACACTTGAAATACACTTTATATTAAGGCAGAGCCAAAGCAAAAAAAGAAAAAGGCATTGCAGTTCCTTAAATGAGCTATTTCAAGCTTGAGAGCATTTTCAGGGCTGCATTTCAGACACAGAAAATCCAAATCTGGACTTTTCACTTAACTTTTCACACCAGTTTGTATCCAGAGGTTGTAGAAACTTGGAAATGTTTGATGTGATGGAAATCCTTTCTCCTCACTAGTTACACTTTAATCTGTTACTCTTCCTTCTGCCCCCCAGACAAACAAACACAGCCCAAAAAAAGCCATTCATAATGTTGGTCATTGAGGTATTTATATAAAAAGGAACCTCAGGCTTTCATAATGTAATTATGGAGACATTGCCTTTAAAGTCTTGTCCAGTATCCACTGAGATGAGAGAAGAGACCTCCTGAGGAGGAGACTAGTCCCTGATGAGATTGGATGATAGTGGTCACTGAAATGAAGATGCAAGCTTGCAAATTACCCCAGTATTATTATTCTCATTTAAAGTGGTATATCCTGCCTTTAATGTTCAGATCTCTTCAAAATTCTCTCTCTGTTACTGAGAGCTGTATGTAGAAATACTGCTAGTTCATAGTCAGGCTGCAAAATTTATTCATTAAAAATATTTCTCTTTTGAGGAAGCTTATAGTGAGTTGGAAAAACCAAAAATCTGTTTACCCCTAAAATTGACACATCAAACTTTATGATTCAAGGGAAAATGAGATAAATACAGGAACTTAAGACATTTGTGTAACTCAGGCAAGAAGTTCCATGTAAGCTAGTGCCAGTTCTATCAGTGGTACATTAAATGACCTAAGTATCTATAGTATCTACTCGTGTATTTTGTGCAGGCTCTGTAGCAAGAAGCTTGATCTGAAACATCTGCAGCAAGACAAGATGATCCCATAAACATTATTTCTTGCAGAGGTTCTGTCTATAAACTGCACTGAAGTCTGCTTCCACTGCCTCAGCACAGTCCCACCTTTCTCTTTACCTTTTATCATCAAAATGGAGAACAGAGGGAAATACAAGGGGAAAAGTGAAATCCCCAGGCACATAATCAGTGTGTTGAGCCAGAAACAAAGGTCTGAAAATGACGTCCCTAATCTGCAACCCCGTTCAATAAACCGCATTAAATATCACTGCTGAGTATCTGTTTATGTGCCTGAATTCCCAGGAAGCCATATGGAAAATCACTTTCTGGTGTGGAATCAGCAGAGCTGTTTGATAGTGAGAACTCCACACAGACTAAACTGTTGTGGAGTAACTCATGCAGTCAGTGATGAGCAGTTTCTGGAGCCTGCTGGCTGCAGGAGACACTGCAGGGATGCCTCAGTCAGCAGCAGCAGTGTGCTCCAGCCCCTTACCCTGCAGTGGAAGCAATAGCACGTGGTAGTCTCCTGAAACACTGTATAAATTATCCTTGGAGGTTGGTGTCCATACCAAGCAACTCCTTTTCAATCATGCCCTTTAGGCACTTTCCAAAGGGTAGAAGAGTTGCTTGGTATCAAGCACGTTTCAGCTCTAGAGGCACTTACATCTGTGTGTAAAATACACCAAGGATGCAGCTTGCCTTCAACACAACCTGCTTTTGTCAGCAGACCTGCTAATTACAGAAAGAGGTGTTCCAAGGCTTTGCAGGTTACTTCCTTCATGGACTGAGCACACGAGCTGCTTTCTCATGACATCATTTTGGGTAGGAGAAGGGATGCAAGTCCCAGCACAGGTTTCAGGCACTGCAGAGTGCAGATCACAAAGATTCACCTAATGGCTGAAAAATTCAACAAACAAAAGAGTCCTTTCCACCCAGGAAAAGGCTCAGAATGAGATCTCTATTAGACACTTGAGGCATGCCCCTTGGAAGTTAGTGGGGCACTTGGATCTCCTCTTACCTTGCAAGATTTTGTTAATTAAAATCTAGTCAATTTGCATGATTTGCAGCCTCCTGTTTGATCTTCCTGGTTCAGAATGTTCTTCAGCATCCTCAGTGGAACAGAAGCAGAGGAGTTACAGATTTGTACTTCTAGATGCCTACAAGGATTTTTCCCTTTTACTGCAATCCACCAAACTGGGGTAGGATTCAATCAATAAAACATACTCGGAACTCCAGCTGCCCTAGAGTGTGATAAGTCAGAACATCAGAGCCACTGGTGTAAATGCAAACACATCAAAACTGGAGTGTCTGGTGACAAGTAATTTGTAACTGTAAATTTTAATCAAATTAATTGGGGGGGAATCTTGTAAGATTTTTCTAAGCAGACTATGAGAAGAAAACCTACTCTGATTTCTGCTGGAGTAGCAAAAGGAGTTTGAGCAACATTTACCAAACAAGAAGGAAATCTGAGGGAAGAAGGCTCATTTTCAAGCTCTAGGTACCAAGTTAAATGAGGACGCAGCACTGTTAGCCACTGGTGGATTCTCTGCTTTGGACTGGAAGAAGTCTGGGCCTTAAATAAGGATAAAAATCCACAGACAGCCCTGGTTTCAGGTGCTTGTGCAGGAGAAGCAGCACAGCCCCATGGTTCAGTCTCAGCTCACAGTGTGATCTGAGTGGCCAGGCAGAGCTTCCCTGCAAGGAGAGAGATTCGTACAAGCACAGGCACCAACATGTCAGCAGATCACAGCTATAATCAGTGTGTCTTCAGTGCAGGGGGAGAGGACTGTGAGAAGAAAAAACCTGAACCAAAAAACTGCCTAGAGCCTAAACACTGGCAATGACTTCACTTTTCTCTTCAGGACAGAGAGGAAGGTAGGAAGTCCTATTACGTGCAGGGGAGGGAAGGAGTCCTTGAGGCTCAGGAGTGAAGTCTAGGAATTGAAAAGTACTCATTTAACACACAGGTAGTGAGTGGAATGATGGCATCTCTTCAAATGAATTAATAAATTAGAAGGTATTTCACATTCATAAGGGAGCATTTCTGTTGGTTCTAAAGAAATTATGAAAACCTCTGAGTAATACATGGAAATTGAATTCACCAGTTATCACCGAACACTTGGGTTGAGTAAGGAAAATAACATCTACAAAGGTTTTGAGCTTGAAATGAAAACTGTAGCAAGTTATTCTCAAAGACACCTCAGTTCTTGGCAGCTCTTCTGAGAGCACATTGACTTATCTGTGCCCACATGAAAGAGGAGCCTGTACTCAGTGCCTTCACTGAAGTGCAGGTTTGGATGCTCCAGGAGGGTGTGGAGGACGTGGGGAAAAGGTAGATTTTAAAAATAGATGGTTTTAAATGCCAGGCATTTCCTTCTCTACAGTTACTGTGCTCAATCCAGTGGAAGCTGGGAGTGATGCACTGTCTGTGGACTAGGTCAGTCCTGACCTTAACGTGGAGATGGAGCTTACCTGAGCTTTATGGGGCTCAGCAACGTGGGCATCTGGCCAAAGCAGGTTCTGTGAGTGTTCCTTTTATAGCTGTGTGTTTAATGAGACTTCAGCATTTTACTGTAAATTAGTATCTGGAGCAAAGTACTCTCTCTACCCAGTTGTTTCTGCTTCTGAGAGGCAGCCCTGGCAGACACTGTGCTGGGGTTCCAGTCAGTCAGTGGGTACATTGCACCACTGCCATTAAAGGGAAGGTCTTTTACACCACCTCTACATCCACTCCCACCTTTTTCATCCACAGATGGAGTTTCATGTCTGTGGTTTTGTCCTCTGCATTAACCTGTTGTGCCATGTCCCAAATTATACATCAGACTGGCTCCCAGTGCAGCCTGCACAGGGGCTGCAGAGGGCACAGAAGTGTCTCAGAACTCACCAATCACACTGATTTATTAGGAAATAATGAAGAAACTAACTGGCACTCGTTCAGAGCTTTAAATTGGGCTCTATGAGAATGGATTAAATTGGACTGTACGATGTTATAAGCTAGCAGATTTTAAATAGTCTGTAACTTTGGGTGGTATTACAAAAGATAATGAAGATACTTCATTTAAAAAAAAAATCCAACAGCCATTCCCCTACTTGAGAAGACAAGAAGAGCAAGGCAACCACTTCCCAAAGCTGAGCTATTACACTCCTAGCCAGCTTCTTCATCTGTTTTGTAGTGAATTAAAGAATTGTTTATACATGTGATACTCTCACTACAGGACTAAATTAATAATTATTCCTTGTACAGCAAGTCAAAGTAGAAACACTCCCTGAAAATATGAAGGCTCTAATCAAAAGTATAAATAATTGGTAATAAAGTAATTTTTCTGCATCAAGAATTTAGCGGTGGGTAAAAAGGAAACTAAATTATTTACAACACAAGTAACTAGCTAAATAAAAATCAATTTGCTTCTTCTGTAACCTTTATTGCTGAGAATTAAAGTGCACGGATATTAAGCAGGGGCTTGTTTTGTGGCAGTCACAGCTTTTATGGTGCATAAGAAACAGTCTTTAGTTCAAACTTCCATGGCATTTAACTTTTCACTTGAGCCTGCACAGGATCAGCACTTTTTTTCTGTGCCTCTATGAAATCACAAAAAGAAAGTCATTTCGTTGTGTAAATGAGCATTTATTCCTCTTAAGGCAGGTGGCTGAGGGCACACCTTGTTCATCAGCACATTACTGACCTAGCCAGAACTAAATGAACTCTGCTTTTAGACTAATGTGCTGTAAGCAGCAGTGATGGGGGCACCTAAACAGCAGCCACCCAAATGCATCCATCTTGGTGCAACAACCATTACAAGAGAGAGACTTGGTTCATATTAGCAATAATTTCCTGCCCAACTCAGCATCTTTATATTCTCTCCTGTGCTTGCTTGCTTCTCATATCATTAGTGCTTGTTGCTTTGCCAGATCTTTTTTTCCAATGATAACATCAGTTTCTCTCAGCCAAGGATCTTATTCTCCTTAATTGCCTCTCATATTAGAGCTTTTCGGAAATGAATGGTAATTTGGCACTATTTGTTGAGGTGACTCTCAGGGCTTTCTAGACATCCAGAACTAAAAATACACCTCCAGAAGAGGCAGTGGGAAGCAGTCCCCCTACCACATGTAGGTTCCTAATTCAGCTGCTGGTGCTGGCCAAGCAATAAGCCAGCAAGGCCGTTCAGAGCACCTGGGCATAGAAAGGTTCTGTTGTCCTCTGTGCTTCAGTCAGGCTTGCTTGCTTGCTGGTGTGCTGCTCACTAGGCTTGATTCTCTTTTTTTTTTATTTTTTACATCCACATGATGGCTCTTTGAAAAATTAGGTTTCTTCTAAACAGTAAAAGATGGTGTTAGAATTATGTAATACAGAGAGTAAATCAGGATTTCCCAGAATGATATTCATAACACCTTTACAGTAAGAACTGAACTTTCAGAACAGAGATCCATTTAGGGCCAAATAAGGTAAGAAGCAGTGATTCTGCTTTTTTATGTGCTCCATATTGCCTTTTTTCAGAATTCAGTGAGGACTGCAATCGCTGTTTTTAGAAGTTTAGCTGAACCTATCATTGACTCTGGGTAAGATCTAAAGTGATCTCTGTATAGGTGGGATGGACCAGAATTGCGTAGCTGCAGATTCAGAAAGCTGCTGGTGAAAGACTTTATAGATGTGGAAAGTAATCCCGACATCTTCTCCGAGCTGTGCAAGGCTCTCTTAGGCCCAGAGCTGCTTTTGCACTGGTGGGATCCTGCCCTGGCCCCTTCAGCCCTGAAATCTGTGTTCTCAAGTGGGATAACCTTTGATGTGACAGATGTCTCCAGTCCTGCTGGCTGCTCCACGTGGTGGAGTCCTTGCTGGACTGCACAGGACAGACAGGACACTCGCCCCAGAACCCTCTGGAGTATGGCAGTGACAGTCCTTCCAGAAGCCAGCATTAAGAAAGGGTCTAATACATTTCATATAATAATATATTTCACTCTGTGGTTTAGTTGCTTGTATCTTTTTCCTCTGACTGCTTCCAAGTGAAGAATGTTATTTCCATGCACCCTTACACAGCTGTGTGTTTATTCCTGAGCATGATTTCACACTGTCTCCTCACAGTCTTTGCTTTTAAAGCCATTCAGTCTTGCCTTGCAAATGTGCATGAGGCCAGCTGATGTGTTCCCAAAGACAGTCCCATTCTGCACGAAGTGTCTGTGCCCGTTTTCATACACTACTCCTGCCTCTAAGGACACAAGTACTTTTTAAACCAAGCGTTACAGCAGCTCAAAGACAGGGAGGTGAATCAACTCAGCACTCGTATGAGGTAACTCAGTGCTTTGTGCTGCAGGACAGCTATTTCATGATCTTCTCCCTGCAAAGGGGAAGAGCAGCTCTGATTAAACCCTGTTTTATCTGTGCTCTCTAAGCATAACTCGGTGGAGATGACGGCACGGTCTGCCCGGGTTTGAAGCCTTTAAAGACATATATCTTTAAGGCCAGTACCTTCCGTGGATTCTCCCGTAATTAGGGACACCTGTAGAGGCCTGACCAGCCCCTGTGGTTCCCAGCAAAAGTGCCGAAGGGCTCTGAAAAGGCAGAAACTTTGCCTTGTCTTTTAACCTAAATTATAAGCGGGTTGAGGGCTGTGCCAGGCAGAGTCAAGCTATATAATTTATGAGCTGTGAGGGCAGCTCTGGGCCCCTCCGAGGTGATTTTTATCAGGACGGTAGCATAAACAGCTCTTCTTGACTTGAACTTTGGGAGCACTGGAAGGGCTGCTGTATAAAGGGGCTCCAGCCTGTGCTAGCACCTCCGTAGCCCACGGATATCCAGGTAAGTGTGTTTGCATTCCTCTCCTTTCTGGAGCAGTAGCTGAGGAGAAGGTTCAGCTGAGCTCTCCTGCAGCGTGCTGGAGACTGAGCTGCACGACTGCACCAGGTGCCATTTGGAGACAGTGATTTGGGGCTTGCTGTGAAAGTTTTGAGCCTGTCAGAGAGGATTTTTCTGCTTTGGTTTCTTGCCTGCCTTTGTTTTGGATGGCTCAGCTGTGCTGCTCCTCACCAGGGTGTAACGGGACTACCCGCAGTAACACAAACCATACGCAGCTCTAATGATGGGTTTGGGCCCTTGCTCCCTCTGGGTTTTCTGTCAGAGTCTCATTCCTACACACAAGCAAGGACTGCTCCGTGACTCAAGTGGAAAAGTAATGGATATAAGCAGAGTTCTTTTCTTTGTATGCTTTGTATTATTAATGTAGTTCTATATGAGCCATAAAAGATGGTTTGTAATACACTTGACTGTATAGAACAACTCAGTGCATTAGATTTTTTTCCGTCAGAGCTTGAGAGGCTTTGGGAGACTTAAATAATGAGCTGTTACTGCAGCTGTGTGTTCTTTGTAGCAAACACTAGGCAAGAGGTGAGAACAGTCTAAAAATACCAGCTAACTGGAAACAGAACTAAGGCAATGTCCAGCTGACCCACCTCCAGCAACATCTGAGCAGCTGGCTTCTGATTCTATCTCAGAAGGTTGTTTTTCTGTGGTGCAGAGGTTTGGGGGGGGGAGGAGGAGGTTTTTTTGTTGTATTTTTCTTTAACTGTCTTTCTGACTCTAATCATTACTGGAAAAGGTACACCTTGAAAATCTCAGTGCTTGTTGTTACTGCATTTATTTCTAGTAGTTTCTGCTCCTCTGTGCATCTCCTGCAAATGAAGTTTACAGGGCAGTGAAAACTTTGAAGTCTTGTGTTGTTCAAAAGTGCATTTTTAAGTACGTATAGTTAAAAGGCTCCTATCTGGACAATCCTGAGAAATCTTTCTTGCTACTAGCTGTGACTGGGATATTGGTTTTTCCTTGGGCATCCTGTTCTGAAGATTTACTTCTGGCCTAACTTCTCCATATACTCACTTAAAATGTGTGGCACCTCCAGCACTGTGAGGTATGAGTTTTAGGAGGAGAATGGAAAATCTGTGCTGAAGTAATAGATCCTGGGCTTTAGTCAGTGCTTTCCTTGTTCAGGGTTTCCCAGTTTGTTGGAAAGTGATGGAAGCACTTCTCAGGCAGTGTAAGCAGAGTGTCACAGTGTGTCAGGGGGCTGTGAAGATGTCTCTTGAAAAGAGGCTAACTTGATGTATTATCCCTCCCTCCATAATGAGTTTCTTTCTGTTTCTCTGTCCATTTCCCCCATCACTTCCATCCTCTCCCTCTTGACACTACAGAGTCAGGAACTTAATTTGCTGTCTCTTTGCAGATGGGCAAAACCATCTGCTGACAGATAGGTCTAGAGCTGCAGGTGGGATTCCACGCTTGCCTTGAGTTGCCATACCTGGTGTGAGTTCTAAAATGTTATGTTGAACTCAAGACTTCATAAAATGTCCATAATATCTTTATCCAGCACATAGGAAAGATCTGCTCTGTGTTGTTTGCAGGAGTAATACACACAGATACAGTGGAGCCCCAGGAAAGTCAGAGTTTTGAGTATCTCCACAGATGGAATCTTGACAACCTGTTCCACTGTTTGACCACACTCACATTTAAAAAAAAAGGTGCTATCAGATTTAATTTCCTGGGTTTTAATTTGTGCTCATTGTCCTGTCACTGGGTACTGCTGTAAAGAAGGTTCTGTCTTCTTGAGAGCTTCTCAGCAGTAACATCACCAAGACAGACAGGTGTAAAGGAGATGATGAAGGCAAGCTAGCTGTGTGCTCTTGGGTTTTGTCTGGCAGCATCTCCTTCAGTAAAGACCCACTGAGTCCTTCTGCTGTAGTCCCCGCCAGGGACAGAGGTTTGAAGTACCTGCATCTTAAAGATGCTCTTCAAACTGTAAAACTCGGTATCCTGACTTAGAGTCACCACGTCCCAGGGATGAGCTGTCTTTAATTTCATGTTGACTCTCTGTGTTTGTCAGCTGAGACCCTTAGCAAGCTCACAGTTGTGCCTGCATTCATTGGACAAGGGAAATGGGGCACCTGAATCCTCACAAACTTTGCATGCCACAGAGATTCCCTAAATAGTTTCTCTATTTTTGATGTTCTCCGTGTTACAGGCTGGCTGCTGCAGAGGGGGGTGAGGAGATGCAGTTGAGGGCCAGCTTGGCAGCTGCAGCAGAAGAGGACTTGTTCTTTAAAAGCCTTCTCTTGATGAGAAGCTGGAGCCACGCTGTCAGTTGGCACAACTCTGTCGTGCTGCCCAGTTATGCCCCATAAGTCTGGGATGAGAAGCACTCCTTGCTAAGTGATTAAGAGGGAGCCTCTTAGAAATGTTTTACAACATTATGTAAGAACTGAGTCAGGCTGGAGGTTGTCCTTGGACTTGAGACAACCAGCGCCACAGCTCCAGCCCGAACATGAGCACAACCCTCTCATCTTGGAGCTCCTCAAAATGTGCAGCCATTATGGTCTGTGAGTAATTATGCAGCTTAGATTGGCACAGTCTCAAAGGAAGGTGTTTCCTTGCATCTGGAGAAGAGGGGATGCAGTTAATGGCCTTTTAAAGCATGATGCAAGAAACCTACAGCAGCTACAGGCATCGTGTGTAGGTCGTGTAATTTCTTCAGCATCATTATCCTTTTAATAGGTGTGTACTCCATAATTCTCCTTCAGAAACTCCGTAGAAGACCAAGTGCTTGACTAGTTCAGGGCAATGACTTCTGTGGGGTCTGTGCTGCTCTTTGGTGTAGGTTTAATGCAGTGGATTTGTTCTCCAAACAGAAAATCCAGGTCACGTTTGACTTGTAGGATGTGGGCATCGAGAAATGTTGAAGCAGCTTTGGATTTAAAAAGTTTTCGGATGTGAAGTATGGTGTCTGATGCTGATAGAGCTGTTCATGGGGTGATTGAATAATGGCATAGCTTTATCCAAACAGCACCCTCAAGATGTATACTGTATGAGTGTATAAAAACCATCTGGGGCTAGTTCCACTGAGTGCTTCTACAGGTGGTCACATCCACTGTGGCTCAAGCTTCCTTTTGTTGCACTTTTCTGCTCATTGTGAGTCTGGCTAGCTTGGATCCTGAAAGAAAAATCAGCTTTGAAATAATGAATAGAAGAAGAAAATAATATCAAAGGCAGGCTGGAAGTTTCCCAGAACTAGAAGAATTTAGATTCTGATTCTTTTTTTTTTCCCCCTATGTTGTCTGTGTTTTGCCACCTGGTGGGTATCAGCACTTCTTGCATAGGTTTTCTGTTGCTTTGTGTAGGTCTTCATCAACCAGGCAAATCTGCTGGTCAGATTGCAGGGTATATATGGGTCAGGAATATTTTATACTTATCGGGTTGTCTAATGTCTACCTAGACATTGTCTGTTTCAGGATTATTATTTATTTTTAATTCACACCATTGCCCACCTGGCAGTTGTGGTGGTCCTAGCACTTGATGATGAGATGTAAATCCCCCTTTTCACCTTGCTTTCTGTAATATTTGCATTTAAGGCTCAGTGTTGCTAACAGACGGAGTTGGAGTCAATCATAACTCAGATCAGTACCTACCAACGGGAGGTAGGAGCTCAACACACTGAGCAAGCAAGCTCAGAAACACTGTGGGAGACCTCACAGCAGCATGTGTATATAGGGAATGTGCATTCTGTAATGTGACTGGCCAGTGCCTAGGTGAGCAGGTAATATCTAAGATAGGTGCAGTGGAGCTGCTCTAGTCCTGATCCATTATGCAGGCACAAATGTCAGAGTACTTCCCTAATGTGAGCTTTGATTTGTGACTTTTTTTTAATCTCTGCTAATTTGGGGGCTACTTGGCAGCAATGCAGAGTTTGAAAAGGAGCATTAGTGACTCCAGTGTTGTTGCCAGGTTTCTGGGGTTTACTTTTGCCCATACCAAGCATTAAGCAATTAATCTCAAGGTCTTGGGCAAGGCAAAACAAAACAAACTCTCAGATGTGGCTTATTGTGAGTTTGAGAAAACTTTCCTTGGCTATGAGGAGTATGAAAGCAGAACAGAGTATTTATAAACAATAACTATGTGACAAAATGCTTCTGTAAGCAGAGGTGAAACCTTTGCAAGATTTGTACCTGTTTTCTGAGTATTCTGCAGCACAGGTGAACCAGTTGATAGGTCAAACTAAAGATTTTGTACAGTTGTCTACGGTTCTTACAGGGACATTTTTATAACATCTTCCTGAAAACTACACTATCTTTATTTTTTTTTTCCCCTTTAAAATATGTTTCTGCTTTTTGGAAGGTTTGCTAGACATGCCTCAGGTGAAAAGGTGTCTTTGAAATTGGTGCCAGGCATTGTAGAGATGAATTAAACACCCTAATTGATCAAAGGGACTTTTCCCTTGGTGGGTATAGATAGCCTGGCAGCTCCTGCCACACTTGGAACATTGGATGAGCCCTGTCATGGTGCACAGCTAAATTCAGCACTGTATGGGCTGCTTGGTGGGGGTTTTTTCATGCTATGAAATGGGAGAAACTCCCTGGAAAACAGTAGAGAAAGACCACAAGATGTTTTTTGGGTTTTCTTGCTCTGCACCATCTTGACGTATTGCTTGGTTTTAATTACATAAGGCAGAATAAACCAGCTGCAGAACCATGTTCAAAATGTTGGATGGCAAAGGACGCTAACTAATTGTGCATCTGCTACAAATCTTCCTGAGCCAAATCCCATCAGCCTCAAGTGGGTTTTCTGCTGGGTCAAGACGACCTAGAGCATGTAGAAGACCAGAGAGAGACTGGCCCGTGACCAGTAAAAATGTCAAGGCTGGGGGGCCAGAGAACATCCCTGGAAAAGCACTTACCTCTGCTTGATGTCATTCCTTGCTGAGACCCAGGAAGAACTCTGTGTGTGTAGGTGACAACGTATAAAACCAAGGGTATTTAAATCACCTATTACCTGAAGCAAACAAAGATCTTGACACAGGTTGCTTTAAAAATACAGCTGAAGTGCAAACCAGCCCTAACATTTCTCCTTCCCATCTGATTTGGTGAGGGATTGGAATGGTTACTTGGTTTTGGGGTTGGGTTTTTCTTCTGAGAAATGAGTGGGAGTTAAGGAAGAATGTTTGAACAATACACTGTTGTTATTGGAAAACTTCTTACTAATGATTGCTCAGACACAGCCTAGCAGAGTGTTAGCAGAAGTGCAGAGGAAGCCAGGTGAAAATGGCTTTTGCAGAGAAGGTAGCAAATGGGTTTGGATTTCCTGCCATGAGACAGGCGTCCAAGTTCTTGTAGGGGGAAATCAAAGAGATTGAGAGGAAAAATAATCATTTGCAGTATTTCTACCAGGTGTGCAGAAGGAACATAATCACTGCTGTAGCTTTTGCAATCTTCATTAGAATGCAAAGTTAAGGACCTAAAATAACCGTGGTTTGTAGGATTATTTTGTCTCATTTTCCCCAGACAGCTTTGGAGATGTTGGCCAATTGCAAGCAAGGAGTTTTTGAAGGTAGTGAAGTTCACCTAAGTGTTATGTGAGCAGGGAAGAGAGTTGCTGTAGCTAGTGCTTGAGGAGTTGCCCATGGCTGGGTTAGATGCTCCCCGTGCTGATCCTGGGAAGATTCAGACAGGCTTCAAGGTCTTCTCCCAGAAAGCATGATGTGACATAAAAACATGAGGGTGTAGAGTAGGAGAAGCCACACTTTGCTGCTTAATGCAGGCAACCCAAACAAAGCTCAGCTGTGTTGTTCCCCAAAACCCCTTCCCCTGTCTTCATGTTCCCCATCATCATCATCCCCTTCATTTAGTCTCTACCTCTTATCTCTATCCCCTTATAAATCCTATCTGTCCTAGGCTTGTAGGTTCTCATGAGCCCTTGGAGTCCTTTGTGCCTCTCAGTTGACAAGCTGCTTCGGAGGGCCCTGCTGTCACTGTAAGACCAAAGGCTAGATCCAGAATTAACTAAATATAGCTCTTCTGCTGGGAAGCACCTTTGCTGATGAGGCCAGCAAATTACAGGAAAAAAAAGATGTAGAACACAAGTCCCGTACAGCCAAGAGCAATTAATAGTATTCAAACAATAGCTAAAGCAGCTGGGTAACAAAATAAGGAGAAAAAACCCAAGTGACAGCCCTACAACAGCTCTGGGTTGTGCTGGAGGAGCTGTGGAAGGCAAATCATCAGAAAATAGTGTGTAATGATGCTGCTGGGTAAGGACAGTGAGCTGCAAGGTGCTATGGGGTCCATGGTTAAAATACTGTCTCAGCATAGGACGGATTGAGCTAGCCAAGGTGTGTTTCACTTTAAATGGAGGCACTCATCTGCATGTTGCTGAGGGTAGGTTTAAATCTTTGGAGAGTGCTTAGTACATACTGGAAAACATTATAAAGCACTGTATCTGTTTCTCTGTCCGTTCCCATCCAATGTGATTAATCCCATAAAACAGTAATAATAAGGTTTTGAGCATTAAGCTTGAACTCGGTCTCAGAGCTGAAACCCAAGATAGGTTCCTTCATTTTGGTTCATCATCAATAATAAAATGTATGTAGGTCAAATTAGATGTTCATTAACAGTTGCATAACCTTATAGAGTTGCTGCTGGCTGAAAATAAGCAATTATCCTCCCAGCCTCTGTGTTTTTGGTGGGTTTTAATGAGGAACAAAGAAAAAACAAATCTTCAGCATGTTCTTGGCTGGCCCTGTAGCGCTGACAAGGTAAAAATAACAAAACTCTTGCATTAGTAAAGAAAATTATTAATCTACCAGGATACAGAATTCATCCAGTGCATGTGCTGAATATAAAGGTGAAAAGAAAGTAAGATGGAGTGGTAGATACTTTGAAATGTGGTATTGCTGTGGTTGGAAGTGCCTACACCAACTGGGGCAAAGGTGGTGAGCAACGGGGCATCAGGAAGGTGTGATCTCTTCAGGTTTTAGGAGCAATAAGATAGAGGCAGAGAGGAACTCAGCTGGGAGTAATGTGCTGGCTGTGCTTTGCCCTGCAGGTAAATCAATGAGCCAGATAAAATGGGTTTTTTCCCTACTAAACTCTCCAGAAGTAATCCTGCTGCTCTGCATATCTGCACCAGTGAGGCTGAAGGGGGTTGGGGTGCCTTGGGTAGACCTCAGGCCTCCAGTTATGATTCAAGTTGCTCAAAGAACATGGCCTCTTATCTAGCCTGTCTGATCAGAAGATTACAGCAGCTCTAACTGTGGTTGTTGGGGAAGTAAACTTTGATCTGCAGAGGTGGAAACAGGATGTAAACCAGCACAGGGCCTGCAGGAGAGAGCCTTGTGGGGCCATGCACAGCTCTGGGCTGGAGGGGAACTTGGGAGGTGGAGCACTTGGTGTCCCTTTCTCCTGCCAGTTCCTCTGCAGGGGACAAAGCTTTGAGCAGTTACACGTCACATCAGACCCAGTGGAGAGGAAAAGAGATGTGGCTACACTCAGTTCTTACAATAAACAGCTCTTCCACATGTGTTACCAGCTCCATGTGCTGCATTCAAATATTTATTAACATTACAACTGAGCCACAGATGTTCCCTTTAAAATTGGCATAAGGAAATTAGGGGCTGGAGTCAAAAAGCTTCCAATTCACAAGTTTCAGGAGAGTAAATAAGGGGTAGTGGAGAAGAAAGACGAAATCAGGCCAGTAAAAAAGGGAGTACAGAAAGCTTGGCACACAAGCAAAATATCATAAAAATCTCCTGCGCCTTTAGAAGAAATTCACTTCAATATAGAAACACCAATAGCACGGAGGAAGCTGAACAGACAGGTCATTTTATTGCCTCCTCAGTAGAAAATGCAAAAGAGAGCAGAGAGTCTTAGAGCATCAGGGAAATAAATTCTGGTGGTCCTCTGACACAAGGCAAATGTTCTGGCAGCACCCCCAAGAGTGAGTTCTGGAGCTTCCAGAGACAGGATAGGAATTTGAGGATGAGAAGATATGTACAGTGAAAACTGAAAGTCATCCTTTATCCTGAAAACTCTACTAGGTGAAGTTCACTTGACTACTGCTCTCTCCAGGGAACAAGAGACATATCATTTTATACTCCATGTGGTAAATGTGAGGTCTTTAAGGGAGTGGAGCGTGCAAGGGGCTGGGGAGTGAAAATCCCACGTGCTCAGCTGGGGAGCAGACAGGTAGAAACTTGAGTCCCTAGCCTTTGAAGGCTTCCATGTGTGCTTAGTTAGTGCTCGTAAATTGGCTTTTTTTATTTCACTAGAGTACCTCATGCAAAGCTAAGTAGGTCTGTGTGTAAACAGGCACACGGTGAGGAAAATGCCTCTGCTGCTCCTGCTTGTTGTGGAGCAGAACTTGTTGCAAGCCTCTATTCCTGCATTTAATCCTCTGTGTGACAGCATTGCAGCCCTGGGAGCGTTCCAGAGCAGTGACCCATCTCTGAAAACACCTATTACTGATTTAATGGCAGGCATGCAGGAATGTGGGGAAGGGAGCTGCTCATCTGCAGGGTCACAGATGTAATAACCAGGAATTTCCACAGTCAGGTTGTAATAAATATTGTGGGGCTGCAGTAACAGCACAGTGATGGCATGAGGCCCAGCTGGAGTGTAGCTTATCACTATCACCAGCAGTACTTCTTGCTAGAGTTGCACTGAGAAAGGTGAATAAACTTCAGTAATTGGGCCTTTACTTGCAATGTAAACACAGGATTTAACAGATTGCTGGGACAGACTCTATATTAAAATGAAACTGAATTGTCTTAGTTCTTTAGGACGTTAACTGAGGTTAACAAATGCTGCATGAAGAAAAAGAAACTTCTCCCAAACCCTCTGTCAGCAGTTTCAAAAGCATTCATCACTAACTGTGTGTGACAGGCGTGCAAACAGCTAAGCCCAGTTGGAGCAGATCTAGAGGATGGATTCTTTATTGTGTTGACAGGTATCTAATGTCGGTTTTAAGCTGAATTCTGAGCCCCTCTCTGCAGTGCTGCCATGCTGTTATGGAAGTAAGGGCAATTAGTATATCAAACCTACAGAGCATTTGTCATCCTCTGGGTGTTAAAGAGTTTGACTTGAGGATGAACAAGGTATGAACTTGGAAAGAATTAACTTTAAAAGTACCTTCTGGGTTTTTTATTTCAAAGAACAACAGAAAAGAGAGCACATTCTGTTTGTCATGTAGTCGTGTCTAGTGCCAATGGCCATTACCACTTCTCCAGCCTTCCCCTCCATATTCCCACCTGTGCTAATCATTAATTAGGGCAAACATGCTGGCTGTATTTAGAACCTCTGTAGGAATAAGTCAACCCTTAATAGAGATACTTAATTATACTTTCCTTCTCCAAACCAGTCTGAGCACTGGCAATGGCATGGGTAACCACATTTGGCTTTTTCCTTTTGCTCTTTTCTTCTCTATTATATATAAATAGAGACTGGACTTGAAGGGGTTATTTGGGTGTCATGGACTTTCTTGGGTTTGTTGTTGTGGATGTTAAAATGCCCCATAATTTTGTTGGGTTTTTTTGCTGAGAAAAACTTAAAAGAGACCCAGTAGCTTCCAAAAGCATCATGTCCAGCTGTACTTAGAATTGCTTGTATCTGTACAAAGTGGGAGACTCAAAGGGGGTACTTTTCAAATTACCCACCTGAGCCATGTGCTCCAGCAAAGCTTCCAAAGAATGAAAAGCACATTTAATCTGGCGGTGCCTCGTTTGATCTCTTACTACCAAAGCAACATGGTTCGTGTTGATTGCACGAGAGCTTCTCCCTCAAATCCCCTTCACTTTATTCCCTATAACCTGGAAAAATGCTCCGTTATGTTTCTAAAGCCAAGGTTTAAGGCTGTTTTTTCAGAGTCCAGTGGAGCCCAGGTGCCCAATGCCTGTCGAGTTCTAGAGGAAACAAAACAGACTTTCCAAAGGTGCTGTTTATGTATTTATGTGTTTATATGTACTTAGCTTGGACTCTTTTAGCATCATCATTCAAAGTATTCCATCCTTTGCTCTCCTACTAATTTCTCCCAAATGAGTTCATATATATGTCATTTGATAATTATATTGTGTAAAGTTGGTAATATAGCCACTCAGTTTCTTAGATGCTTCACTGAAAATAGATTTATTCTTTGTAGTTTTGGGGTTGTAGTTTGGAGGTTTTGAGTTGGCTTTTGTTTGTTTGTTTGTTAATGATCCCGGTAATCTGTCGTTGTTAAATCCAGGTGGTGCTGGTACATGTGAAAACCTTTGAATATTAGTGAAGCTGTTTCTTTGTTCTTGCAGTCAAATGATCATATGTGCATGTTTGTGTGTGGTTATCATTTGTCCTGCAAACCCATACGTGTGCTATATTACATCAGGTTTTATGTTTAAACACAGTAAAATGAAATTCCCAGCTAACAATGGTGGTGAGCTGCAGAGCTCCCATCCAGAGCCAAGATTAACATCCCCCGTAGCTGGAGAGTTGCTTGGATTTTGTTTGGGCTTCTCTCAGGTGAGTCCAGGCTAATAGAAACGTTCTGCCTTTTTTTCTGCTGCCTCTCCCCCAGAGCATTCCCAGTGCTTGCCTGCCTTGGGGCTTGGGAGGGAGCAGGCTTCCAGCCAGACTGCTGCCTTAGCCTTTAATCACTGCTGGGAGGAGCCAAGGGGAAAACTTTTACTATTTCCCCTAGATTGATAACTTCCTGCCTTCCCTTCGGTCCCGGGTTTTGGCTTACAGTCCCAAACCTGGGCTTTTGGGTCCAGTGAGCACCAAAGGTACTTGGGGCTTTGCAGACTGTTGATTTCTTCAACTCAGGAGCTAAAGAGAACATCAAAAGCTAAGCAGGAGCTGAGCTGCTTGACTAGGCTGCTTTTAGCAAAATATTTCTAGTCTATTTGTAGAAGAAAGCAGGAGAAAATCTAAAAACCTATGGATTGATCAATACATTGAAAAACCTGATGGGTTCTCTTCCTTTTGAAGCTTTTTCTGACTACATCTGGTGGCTTGTGCAAACTTCTGAACATGTGCAGTTTGCAGGGACTGCTTTTTAGTTCAGCTGATTGAAAAGCCTGCATAAAAATATGTAAGGCTTAAACTCTGTGTGTGTGTGTGTATGGATGGATAGATAGGGGTGTCAATTGTAAGGATGGAAAGGAGCCTTGCAGCTTCTCAAACCATACAAGCTTTTTACCCAGGTTTCACAACCTACTCTCCCTTTGGCCTCGGGCCCGGTGTAACCGTATTGTGATCTCTTGGCATGAGATTGTGTCTCTGATGGCTTAATTCTCCTGCCAATGACTAACACTTCACCAGAAGCGTTACTGAGGCCCAGAAGAATGGTTGGCCCTCAAACAGATGATTTTCCAGTACCCCAGAGCCTGGCTGGGAGCTGTGTGGGAAGCTGGGCACTGCCCATGAGCACCTCCTGCTCTCCTTGGGCCCTCTCTGATTGGTGTCACTGCAGAGAAGCACCTCTGGCTTAATCTTTGGGAGAACAAAGGGCTTCACAACCTGGTTGCAAACCTTGCAGCCTTTCCAAGTGTTTCTCCAGGTGGTGCTTTGCTTGCCAGAAGGGAGGCGAAGCTCAGCTCTTGGGTTCCTGTTGACTTCCAGCTCCCCAGGAACGGGATGATGCTGAATGGCCTCCAAGTTCTGAGTAAAGAAAGGTGCATCCTTGGTTACCAAATATTTATCATCTACCATTACCCTTTACCTGCTCATTGCTAAGATATGTAGATGGCTGTAATGCTTGGGGGGAATGATGAACAGGAAAAACCCAACATTTCCACATTCATGTGAGCTGTTCCCTTGCTCACAGAAAGCCCAGGTTCCAAAGAAGCTGTTAGCATGACCTCCTAATGCTGATATTGCTGCTTGCCACATAAGAGGGAATTATGCTTTGCATTAAACTTTTATGGGGTCAGTCAGCTCAAACCAGAGAGCTGCTGGATGAGAGGAGGTGGAGATGGCCTCCTCCTCTCCTTCAGAACCTGCCCGAGCCCAAGGTTTCAGTGTGGGGCCATTGCTGGGCATCACAACTCTAGTTGAATTCTACCATATGTAAGGAATGACTCTGTTCCCTTCCTACGATGACAATTAGCCAAATTGAATGAAGCAGCTCCAGGTATAGGCTCTTGTCCTCAGAAAATAATCCAGATTTTAATCACTCTAGGTAGGTGGGTTAAGGCCACTGTGTTCCAAATTTAGGTGATTAATATGGGCTGCTGTTAGTCACCTCGGTCTTGGTGGGACACGGTTCTAACAGGTTGGGATCCTGCTGAATGTCAGCCCTTCTGCTGGTGAGGGAACACTTGTAATTTGGGGATCCTTCAGCACTGGGCTGGGTGGTTGTGAAATGCAGAGGTGTTGCAAAAGGTGCACCCAGTACTAGGTGTGTTAACTGTCAAATGCATCCCCTGCAGCATGGTGTTCTTTGCAATAAAACAGGCAGTGACAGAACCACAGTGCTCTGGATGGGGAGTGTAGGGCAGCCCCAGCTAGGCTGTGGCAGGAAGAACACCACAGATAACACACCCCCTCTTGCAAAAAACCAGCTCAGAAATAGACATTGAATAGTTAATGACCGTATATAATCACAACTTTGAGCTTGGTTCCAAAAAAGGCTCCTCAAGCCACGAGTTGGTATCTCAAAAGCAGGCACAGGCAGTGGTTTAATAATGGCACAGAACAAGGTTAGTGAAGGTTCAGGTCCCTCTAGCCACAAGTGTTGGCGAAGGCCAAAAAGGGCATTAATGTAAAGTGACCCCTGCTTCTGTTCAGAGAAACTCCAAAGAGAAGAGGCAGGAATGGTGGAAGCAGAAGGAACACTTTGGCTTATAAATCTGAATAGCTGTCACCAGCTGAGCCAGCCCTGGAGCAAGTGTAGAGCTCAGGGGAATTGGTGGAATCACCATATTGAAAGAGCATGATCCTGTTGAAGTTACTGAAAGCCAAATGGCTCGAGCCTCACCTGAAGAGTGATAGATTAAATGTCATTATAGCTGTATTTAACATCTTGTGCCAGATCCTGTAATCACATGAGTAACCAACAACTTCTGGCAATCCAAAGCAGTACCTTGCATTGAAAAGCCATTAAACTTTCCCTTTTTTATTCCATACACACCAAACCCATCCCATTTTCTACAGTAAAATATGCTGTGAGGTTTGGGGTGGGGCTTTTGGATGTGTATCTGGGTGTTTGGGGTTTCTTTAAGTCTTTCCTAATAAAATATAAGATCAAGCTGTAGATGCTCCGATCTCCTGTAGTTCTCACCATTCTAAAACTAAGGTAAATTGCTAATTCTTCAAGTTAATCTTCTTCATTCTCCTCTCTTTGATCATAGGGTCTGTCCTGCTGATTTTTACAAGATATGTGCTGTGTTCCTACTGATTCATTCCCTCCGGGGACAAAAACGTAGCCTGTGTCCTTTTTCTCCTTCCCCATGGGACACATGTTGAGTGATTAAGTGCAGGTCCCTCTGAGCCATCACTCCCCTTGCTTCCCAAGCACATCTGAAGTTCTGCTGGAGTTTGCTTTCCAATAATGCAGTTAATGGATAGCTCTGGTTGGGGATGGGGCCTTTTTAAGTTGTTGGTGGCATGTTAGATATCAAATTTTGAGTGTTTCAAATCTGACCTTCATGAAAAAAACCCCTAATTCTCTTGTCGGTTCATATTGTGGAAAAAAAAATGGTGAAACTGGGGATTCTCTGACCATCCTTCATGCAGCTAAAAAATGGCTTTTAGGGCTATAGTTCTAGGGTCTGCAGGTAATCTGTTAACTTCTGCAGAACTCCTGTCAGGTGAATATCAGGGGGATTGAATGACAAGGGAGGGAAAGATTCCACGGAAGCAGAACTGAAGTATTGAAATAACAGGGGTTACAGTAAAAGTCAAGCACTACATGCCTCCAGAGTTCAGCCCTTAAAGTTTTGATTTTGCAGTAAAGATTTCCTTGCAGAGCATTATGAAACATGTTTACGTCTTAAGTCTTGCAGAAAAAGGGTTGTATTCAAGGAAGACCTAAAAAAGGTATAAAATCAGGCTGCTGTTTATTCTGTAAGAGGCAACTCAGGCATGTCTTGGCTGTAATCCACCCTCTTTACCTAGTGATGTTCTCCCTAATCACTTTGGCCATTTTAGGTGTGTCATGAAAAGAAGACGTGTTAGTTTTTATTTGCCCAGCGCTCACATCAGTTTGTTTGGTCCTTATCAGTCAGTATCTATTCATTTGTCCTATCTGGTTCTTTTGCATTTATCTGCATTAAAATGTGTCTCCCCCCTTACCCCAGGGTTTGTACATAAATGAAAGTCTCCTGCATCTAGCAGCTTTATTCTTTCTGGTTGTTGCATCACCTAAAATTCTTCATGTTTTCCTTTTCATATTCTTCATTTCTAGCAGACACTTGAATTTCTATCCCTCAGCTATTTCTCAGTTCCATCAGGCAATTTTTGCAATTAGATGGCGTGGAAGTACTGTTAGTTTGACAGAATAACTGTAATCAGAATGTTCTCCTCCTTCCAAGCTTGAGGGACCCAGAAACTGGAAAACCAATTCTTTTTGTGCAAGGATGAAAAAGTTTCTGATTTTTTTCTATCAAGAACTTTGAGAAATATTTACATAGAAAACTCACCAGTTTACGAGCCCGAGCTGTATCAGCCTTAACTTGTAAGTCCAGCAGCTAGAAGGGAGTTCATATATAACAGCTTCTGGGGATAATGTGAATTTAATGGTGAAAAAAACTTAAAGCTAGATTAGGAGCATCTGAAAAAAAGACTTTAAAATGTGGCACAGAATAGCCTGACTTTAGTTCCCAACCACGTTGCTCTTCAGGTAACTATACAACTCTGTCCCAGTTGGACAATTAAATACTTAGCACTCAAATAGGGTTTCATAATGAGGAGAGTTGAATTTGTTTCAGTTACCTGTACAAATAATTCGAATCTCCAGATCAGTGGCCCTGGTTTGGATAACGTGCATGTTGAACACAGCAAGATGCACGTGTCTGAACTCAGCTCACAGTGCTGCTGCAAGAGCTTATTAAGACAGAGCCTATTTGACATGTATTGGGTACCTTAGATAAATTCAGCTGATAACTACAGCTTATCAGAATAATTCTATCAAGATAAAGGGCAGATTTTCCAGCAGAAACACAAAGAATATGAGTATCATGCCTGAACAAACCACCTCTAATTACTTCCTGCCTCAACCGACGTAAAAGCAACAGGAAAGAAGTTAACTCTCTTAATTCTTTAATATTCGATGTTCTATTGTCTGATGCAAGGGGGGGAAAAAAGGAACTAATTTACTGCTCCCATAATCTTATTCTGTAGCTCAGAAATGACTTTACAATTGCATAGCCATGCCCTTTGCTTGCTCTGGTGTCTTTTGTTTGTAAACATCTCAAGGGACTCCACAAAGACTGGCAGGCAGGGGCAGGTATTTTGAGGAGCTTTCATGACAAGCTTTTTCCTAAAAATTCCCCGTTTGGTGGCCTGTTCCTGGTAGCAGCCTCATGTCACAAACATCCTCCATGTGTTTTTTGACCTCCTTGTCCATAAAATGTTACCCGGGTAGTCTCTGTGGCACTGCTGGGGAGAGGAGGCTTGGGGGATGCTTTGTATGTATTGCAGCAACATCTCTAGTCTCTCTTCTCCCCGGGTGAAGACAGGGACCTGTCATCTCCAGGACAGCCAGTAAGTACAGCAGGGTATTCATTTATTTCTGCTGCCCCCCTGTCTTTAATGGCACAGCATAACTGTTTTCACACAGCTCCTGTAGAGAGTGGTAATAGCATGTGCTCAGGAGCTCAGAAAGAAACAAGTTACATCATTTCATCTTGGACTGTTCTTTAGGGCTGGTTTAGACATTAAACAGATGAATAGTAGCATGAAAGTGGTAAAGGGGAAGGTAATTTAGCTGTCAAAATGGATTCGGTGAAAACCTGCAGTTAAAAGGGGTTATGGTAAATTTGTGACACTTATCAGACAATGAATGTTTTGCAGTGTGCTTAAAAGTGGGTTTTTTTAGATTAAGAAATGTGTTAAATGATTGCAAATGTAATTAACCAGTGACGGATCATCAATAGCTGGAGCCAGGCAAGGGTTAGGGGTGCCACCTCAAGTCAGGTATCAAATCTAGGGGTGGCAAGGTCATGGTGGCCCCCAAAACCAACTTTTGGAGGGAAGAAGTTGAGGGAGCAGAAGGGACGGTCTTCCCAAACCCACACAGTGTTTGATTCCAGATAAGGTCTGATCCTGGATAAACTGAGCACACAGAGTTGTGCAGTTATATCAGACCAGGTTACATACCCAAATATCAGGTTGCATGATAAGCTATGTGAAGGAAAACACCAGCCTGGGTCCTGAATTGCTTGAAAAGAAAGGGTTAAAAGCAGGTTCAGATCTTGGTCAGGGTTCTGGAGCACCATTACCATGATCTCTGCACTGTTCATTGCTCCTGGGGAGGAAATGCCCATTTTGGAAGCATAAATGGGCACTCAGGGGAAAGGAGGGAGGAATTGTGGAGTTACTTGGGACTGACTATTAAGCAATCCTTCTCAGCAGGGTGTTATCTCTGTTGGTATCCATTCCCAGAGCCCTCTCCAGTGTCTCAGCACTCTGGAACAAAACAGCCAGGCTAATGGGAGGGTTAAATCAGCTCACTTTCACACCCCACCTCCAGGAAATCTGCACCTGAATAAAAGTCCTCAGGAGGAAAAATGGGAGGTAGAAACTGTAGCTGAAGAGAGGGAATGCGTGAGGCACTCCTGAGTTCAATGAAGGGCATTGAAGGTGTTCCCTGCAGTGATGCTGAGTCCATTTCCTCTCTGCTGCAGGGGAATGTCAGTCCTAATGCTGCCTGATCCATATCTCTTTGGTGTGATTATTGGCTTAACCTCACACCTTCCTCTCTCCTACAACAAAAAGTGCTTTGGCATTGCATAGACGGGCTGTCAGACCTCTCCAGGGAAGCACTGGCTCCTGTTGCTGCAAGAAGCCTCATGCAGATTGTGCAATGAAGCTAGGCTAAAAATAAAACATCCAGCATCTTCTCTTGAACAGAGAAAGTCAGATCACTGCTGGAATTCAAAACCCTGCCTGAAAGGGTTGAGGTTGGTTTCCTCTATTTCATTCTGTGTCCAAAAATTCACCTGGAAAACTCAAGACCTTTAACAGCCTGTCGTGATGACCATAGTAAAAGCAAATTCTGTGCTGCTTTTTCAATGTTAAGAGAAGAAATAGTAGTTTCGTTTATTTTATTCTTGAGGTATTAGGTAAGTTATTATTAACCCACATCACTACATTTGAAAAGATTAAATCATTGTCTCCTATAATTTAAATGGAAATGATCCCAAAGAGTTCACAGGACATTGCAACAGGAGAAAAAAAATCAGTAATTATTGTCATGGTGCATATTTTGGGGAATGTTCTTATATTTCTCAAAGTAATTATGCTTTTTTTTTTTTGGAGGTCTTTTTTTAGCACTGCAATTTAAAACTTGCAAAGTCTCTTTGGTGTGTAGCTTAGAGTTGAATGTAAGAATAAATGTTCTAAGTGAGGAAATAGAAGAAAATACAAATATCAATTTTGGTTAAGGTGCAACCATTGAGAGGAATCCTGAAACCAGTTACTCCCACAGCTCTCTGGAAAGGGTGTGGTAATTTCTGCTTGACAATACAAAGTTAGATGCATGTATTTTTCAGGTTTATACCAGACAGATTGAGAGGCTATCATGTCTTTTAGTTACTGATCATTAATCTCTTGGGTAAAACCCCTACTAATTAAAAAAAGTGATCAGAGAAGTGTCAGACAATGGAGACAGTCCATTCAGGAGCTGGGCACTGCTCCAGCCAGAAAGTCATCCTCAAGGCACAGATAGTTGTCTCTTCCTGCTCTGCTGCCTTCATCTAGTATCCTTCATCTCTGAACTCATTAAAATACTTCATTTCCTTAATTACAAGGTGCTTGCTCCATTCTTCTGCAAGAGCGTTTACCCTGATTCCATCCCTGCATGAAATGTTGTGAGATTTGGGCACATCCAAGCATGGGTGGAATAGAATCAGAATCCATTTGGACTTAAGTGGAGAGATCTGAGCCCTGGAAAAGGAGCTGTGCTAGTTTGACCTAAAACTAATAAGAGTTCTTGTAAGTCATTGCTGGAGTACTGACAACTCAGATATGGGAAAGGACTTTGTCCACATTAATAGTTTTTCCTGTCAGAATTACTATGAAATGCCTTGAAGCCATTAAGCATAGAATACAATAGGTAGACCCAGTTTGGGGTTTTTTTTAACCTAAATCCAAGGGAGGGTCAGGTCTGGGGTTTAGCCAACATCATAACACCCTGCACTGTAGCTGGGGAAGTGGCACTGGGCTTGGAGTCTTGGTGTCAACATCTCGGGGTGATGATCATCTTCCTATGCTGCATAACTTGATTTGAAATACATTTTAGAGATTCCCATACAAACTTGCAAAGGTCAGACTGAAATGGCACAGCCAGATGTGGAGCAGCTCCCAATATTCTGCAGTCCAGGCTGAAGTTACTCTGATAGCTCAGGAATTCCATGGACCCAGCATCAGTGGTTTCTGTTCAGTGTGCTGCACTGACAGCTCAAGCCAGAAAACTGGGGAGCTGGAAACTAAATAGTTACTGGTATTTTTAATCTTAAAAATGAGGAAAGGTGAGCAGAAGAACTGGTTAAACAATATTGTCTGTAGTCTTGCAAGTTTGAATGAAGAGAGTGCTGCTGTTTCTTCTCTTCTCAGAGCTCATTGCTGGGTCAGGCTTCGTGTGTCTTGGGGAAAATAAAGAAAAAAAAGTATAAATTTGAGCTTTTAAGAACTGTTTTGTTTGTAAAACAAAGGGGTTTTTTTCTGGTAATAGGCATCACTCTAGTTTCAGGACTGGAGCTGAAATTACACACGAGTAACACAATCTGTCATAAATTTATATGGTGCCAGTCAGCAGCTTTAAATGTAGGGTTTGCTTCCTATAAATCTCAAATGAAGATACTTTGGTGAATCTGAAATTTAGGAAATTGTTACCAAAGAGTAAAGACAAGAGAATTATCTAAGCTTCTGCAAGACAAGTACCCGTGCTCTTAGACATCCCACAACCTCCCTCTGTAGTTAGTTCATATTATTTATTCTCTTTCATGAACTTTTTTACTTACAGTGGTACCTTGTTTGGTTGGTTTCCTTTGAACTTTTAGGGGAAGGGGCTTGTGCTTCATTATTTGTGGAAAACAGTTTAGTACATGTGGCTCAATGCATTGAGAACCTCAGCTGCTCTGTATACTGCATTTCTCATAGAGACACATAAGATCTGGGATCGATGTGTACATATATATTTCTTTGCATGCTAGGGAGGCCTAAATGTTGCTATCAAATAGAGGAAGAAAAATACCATCTTGGTTCCTAGTTGAGTGTGTATGAAGCATTTCATAAACAAGTACATTTGTTATGTTGTTGTGGTGGTTGTGCCTGGCAGGAATCAAGATTGATTTATTTATTTTAATGTATATGCAGTATACCTAAAGAAACAACACCTGCCTTCTAGCATCTAGGACTTTTTTTTTTCCAGCATCTAGGACATTTCTCCATAAAAACAGAATATGGAAAAGATCTAAATGCTTGGTAGTGACAGCAGAAAACATCCCCCCATCCTCCACCACTCCCTGCCCTGCCAAGCTCTACCTTCCAGGATGTTCTTGGCTTCATTTGGTGTATGGTCACAGCCCCATTTTTCAGTGATGACTCTGACATGCAAGGCACATGATTCAGCAGGACCCTAGAGCCTGTGTCTCAGTCTTGGGGCATTTCCATCACCAGTGATGTGGAAGGAGCTAGTGAGCAAGGGAGTCCAGGTACATACTTGTCTGAGTAAAGTCACCAGAATGTTTTAAATTGGAGCCTGGTAAGGGGTAAGAACCATGGCCCTTTATAACCTTGTTTTACCATCACTCTCGGGGTAAAAATGACACAAAGCAGAGTTCCTCCAGGTTCACTAGGTGACTGCTGGCAGGGATTGCTCCAGGGTAACAGAAACCGAGTGATCTCTTTCCCACATTCTCCTGGAACTCCACCAGGCACAAGCACAATGTGGGGTGGGGGGGGAGGAAAGTCTGGCATCCCATTGTCTCCTCAGGACTCCCTGTTCCCTACTGAACACCAGTGTCAGTGTTTCCAACAGCTCACAGGGTGTCAGATGGGAAGTGTCTCTGCCAAGCATCACGTATATGTCTTGAGTATAGAAAATTGAGTCACTTGCATATGGCTTGCTTGCTTTTTAAGCAATCTGTAATTGTTCCTACCTTGTAGTTTGTGGAAGCTTTGCAGTACTCAGACTAACTTGTTAAATCTTTGCAGTACTCAGGACTACCTTGTATTAAACCTTTGCAGTACTTAAGACTTAATACAATTTAAGACTAAGTTGTATTAAATCTTAGCTTCAACCATCTCAGCAAAGTAATATTTCTGTAAGTATCTCAAAATTATGTACAGCATTTTAAGTATGTTTTTTTTAAAGATCAGGGTTGAAATAAGTTCTCAGTTTTGTGGAAGGTCTCTGATGTCAGGTTTTGCTCCTCCTAGAATGTGACAAAGTGAAACTAAAGGAAGATATTTTTTGCCTCCTCTCTGAACTTACATTAACAACATGTTTTGCAAAAACAAAAAGACTTTCAAGACCCTGCAAATATTATTACTGAATTTTAATCCCCTGAAAATAAAGTGAGGCTAAAGCAAATAAAGTCCAGTGAGGAGCAGCTGTTTGATTAGGGCATTGACTTCAGTGAAAGGCCATCCCAGTGTGTGTCACTGTGCCAGCACCAAATAGGAAAGTGCTCTCAAGCTGCCTCTTGAAAGGCAGGAAAACTGCTTTAAAACTTAGTTCTGGGAAGATGATTCCTCATCAGCATGTCAGGAGCGTGCTGTATATATTCTGTGTCCTCTCCATCACCAGGGCATGGCTGAGAGAGATGCTAGGTCCTACCAGGCAGTGGTTAGAGACTTGAAAGGCCTGCAAAGAGAAGAGGGAAGAGGTAGATCACTTGAGTTTTACGTTTGAGCCCTTATCAGCAAGGGGATTTTTTTTTTTTGGAGGACAAGAGTTGTGTGTTGTCTTTATTTAGGTGGCCTTACAAGATTTAGAGGTTTAGATGGACCTCGCTGGTGGTTCCAAAGGGCTGACCATGAGCCACGGCAGGAGAGCAAGCTGTGAGATACCTGACAGGTTCCTCTGGGTGCACTGCATAGAGATGTTTTGAGGAAATTCCATCTGCCAAATTCTTCAAGTTTTCTTATGTCCTCACTCAGCTTCCTGAACTGTTGCTGATCAGGTTACATTGCCATGAAGATTGACTCTGTCGTTTGCCCCCAGGAGATCATTGACTTCTGCAATGAATGCTCCTTGTGTGCTGCTCTGCAGTGCAACACAAGTGGCATTAAAAAGGAAAAAAAAGGAAAAAGTTGCAGTAATTTTGATCCACCCCACACTCCCCGGCAAAAATCACTTTACGTTGCATTAAGTTCTGGATTACCATTAAAACTATCAGCAATAACCTCTGAAAAACAGCTTAGTGCTGCTGTTCACAGATCTGGGGGCTTGTACTCTGCAGCCACCTCAGTGCTCAAGGGTTCAGAGTTTTGTGCAGCAATTTTGAAGTGTCCTGTGGAAAAGAGCAAGGAATTGTCATTCTTACGCTATGCATTGGACACACCCTGTGATATAAATCACATTATCCCAGAATCACACTGCCCACACCAAGTGCTCTTTTGGGCATTTGAGATAGACTGAAGTAAACCTCCAGAAGCTGGTTTTGGGGTGAGATCTTCCCAGAATCTGGCCTCTGCTCCACATGGGAATTTGGCCCAGCCCAGGAACGTGTGACTCCAGAGAGCCCCAAGCACTCTCTTTTCAAGTCACTGGCTTGCCTGAAATATTCCTATTCCAAGCTCCCTTCCAAATCACTAGTAGGCATTGATTTTAGTTTCAGCTTCTGTTTAGTCTTAAGAAACAATGTCTTGAAGCTCCCGTGTACTGTTTCCTTCATTTCATTACATATATTGATTTGCTAAAGGATTTTTCATTGTGCTTCAGAAACTTACTGTCAGAATCTTCATGAACTGGAAATGTGATGTATTACAGGCTTTCAGACTTCAGATTGCACTTGTGATAAATCCAGTGGATTTGTCTCTCATATTTAACATGTAGTTAACAGAGAAGTGTTTTCTCTCTGCTCGTTTAGTGACATCCCACCCCTGAGTCCTCTCCGAGCTGCTCCACCACATGGCAGACACATCCCCTGCTATGTCAGCAGAGACACGACCACATCCTCTCTCTCACAGCCTCACTAGCCCCGTGCTCGCTTCAGGAAATGCTTCAGAGCTTCTCTTCCCCTCCTGAAGGGTAATAGGATTTATTCCTGGCCGCATTACTCTGCCCTGCTGCTGCTAGAGCTTGTTCTCCGTGGAGTTACCCCTGGCTTACAGCAACAGGCAGCGAGTGGGATTGCCCAGCCAGGCAGCTGGAAAATGCCAATGAAACAGGTCTCCCCATTGCTCTGCCTCTTCCCAGCTTCTGGCTGCGTAACGTGGTCTCTCCATGGAATTGTGTTTGGCCATGTAATGGCCAGAATTCCCCGTTTTCCCTCCTGTTTCTCTGGCGGTGTTCCCCTGAGGATCTCAAAACAGACAGCCAGTAACTGATGGATGTCTTGGCTTCCTGATTCTGTTTGCTGACAATGGAGGAATTGCAGCAGTTTAAAATTTGTCATTTCCACTTCCATGTGCAACAGAGGTGAAAGAAATGGGGAAATTCACCCCAGCTGCCTACTAAACCCAGCTTTAGAAGAGCTGCACTTGTATTACTCAGCCAAGTCTAGGTTGTATATCACCAAACCAGTGATTACAACTTGGTAGGGACTGACATAAAAGATATTAGCCTTCATTTTCTTACTGTAATCTGCTCATTGATTCTTTCAACCAGTATCAGGGACAGTCTCATTAAATTTTTCCATATTGTTTGAGAAGAAGGACGTAAAACAAATTGCTGTGCATGTAAAGAGATTACAGTAAAGTCAATATTTCCTCTCGGGCCAGGCGGGTCACTTCTGGGCTGGATCCAGTTTGCTTTCAGAAGGGGTAAGCCTCTGGAGGAATGCTCAGAGCACCCCACCCAGCCAGCAGAGCTCTGTTTGATGGTTTGAAGCCTGCTTGGCTCCAGCAGAGAATATCCAGTATTTATTGACCCAGAGCTGCTGGATGGCCAGGAGCACAAGGTCTTCGTGCTGAAGGAAGCAGCTGACGGGCCTTCCCCTCCCATCACATCCTGTGCTTTCTGCAGGCAATGCTACAGAGCAGGTGCCACAAGCAGACAGGTGCTTCCACCAGCCAGGAAGGTGGTGAAAAAAAATAACAACAACAAATAAACTCGAGTCTGCAAGAGAGGAAGGCAAATATCTTCCATTTTGCACCTTATCCCAGCCCTGCTACCAGCAAATCCCATCTCTCAGACCCAGCAAAAGGGCTTTTGGCTGCTTCAGACAGGAGGACTAGAAAGTTATCTTTAAATCAAAAGCACAGCAAACAAAGGGAGAGTCATTTAATACAGTAAAGTTTGCCCAGCAAGAGTTTTCCTGTGGATAACCTATACTGGCATTTGCCAAATGAACTATAGCTTTGAAAAATTAACCGAAGATCTACCAGGCAAATTGGCCTTTTTCCAGATTGCAGGAAAAAAGCTTTGTGTTGAACAAATATTTCAATTGCTGCAGCATCAGGCCCTTTTATGTCTTTTCATGTTGATGTAACCTTAAGTCTAGAGGCAATGAAAAAGGTGTTAATATTTTTTTCCCTGAAGAATGTTACCATGTATTTAAAAGCAAACCCAAAAAGTTCCCACACAGAGAGTAACTGAAAAACTTCTAAAACAAAGATCTTTAAAGCTTCTATCTTGTTGTGGCATCTTAAAAAAACAAACAAGCAAAGAAAAGGGCTTCTGTTTAATTTCCTGTCAGTATTTACATATTTTTATTTAAAATCACGCAGACTGTCACTGACCTCAGTACTTTTGCTTCAAAACAAAAAAGCTTAGCTGGATTTCCCTTTTTGTCCCATCTCACGAGTAATTCTACTTTCTAGGTGGTGCAAAACTAGCCAGATCTACTTAGAATTTTTGTTGGCATTTATACGATTAGAACCAAACAAATCTGCCAAGCAAAGGCTTGAACGAGATCACCCAGTTCAGCAGGAATGTGGAAAAGGCACAAAAACTTGAGCAGAGGTTGTCAAATGTTTAGCCTGGTGTGGTTTGTATTCCAGTGATTGGTTTGGTAGGATACTCGGGAAAAACTGGGAGAAGGAATGTAGGTGTTGGGGGGTTTTTCCCCCAAAAAAAGTAAATACTAAAGAGAGAAAAGGGTGTTGGGGAAGATTGGAAATTAGGAAGTCTGTCACTGGGACATGGAAATGATAGCGAAAGAAAAGAGTAATTAGAAAAGTACCATATACCAGAGGATGAGTGTGGTGTAACACACCGAGCTGGTGTGGTCTCAGGTCCAGAACTGTCTGATAGGTCCATGTAGCTTTTGCTTTATCAGCTTGTTAAGTTACCTGCATTATAACGAATATTCATCTTCTTAGAAGCTGACTCTGGTTTTCTTTTGCGCTGTGACTTCAGTTTTATGCTTACATGTTTTTTGTCATCTTATAGGTATCAACTTTCTTTTGGTTTCCAAACATTGTTTTTATACTTTACATTTTGAATATTTTAAACTGGTTTTGTCTTCTAGGGATACGTCACCAAGCAAAACTTAATGTAATGATTTGGGGAGGTTCTTGGGGTGGATAACCAGGGGGTAAGGCTTGGATTGAGACAGGACTGTGGACTGGATTTGATTTGAAGACAGAACTATGGAGTGGATTAGATTCTGGCTTTGCCAGGCCAGACTTAGGGGTCCTGCTGGTGTGAATCATCTGTCTTAACAAAGGTACATGTCTAGAAAGGATTAGATGAATTAGTTTAAATTCGACAATGCGAGAACCTAGAATAATGATGAATACCTCCTTAAACAGGAGGTTGGTTTGCTTGTAGATTGAAGCCTGCTGTGGAAACATGAGTTATTTTGGGAGGAAAATGTGGTGAAAACGGTATGCAAATTTCTCAGAACAAAAAATGAGAGAGTCTAAAACTTGAACTCTTCCTATGACTTCAGCCTTTGAACATACGTTCTGTAAACAACCATTACAAAATGTGTTGGTTAATTTTAAACTAGCATTTGACTTGGAGGACTCCTGTAGGTTTTATGTTAGAAACGAAGATGCCCATTAATCCTCAGTGTTGTTCCCAGTTTTAATTTACGTAAGGTATTACATTATTTTAGTTCTACAGCTAGGAATCAAATGGATCTTGATAAGGGGCACGTTTATCATCTAGATAAACGGGTTTTGCTTTTATTTAATGGTTCAGCCTGGCAGGATTTTCTGGTTATCAGTAAACGGGGGGTACTACGCACCTCCTTCTCGGCGAGGTACCGCGGTGCGAAACCCGATCTCCCCCCGCCAAATACCCCTTTATTCCTCGCAGGCCCCCTCCCCTTCTCCCCGCGGCGGCGAAGGCCCGGCCCCGGCCTCAGCGGCAGGCCCGGCTCTCGGCCGCCGCCGGGCCAGCGGCC
>VYZX01032526.1:61415-94643 GCA_013401335.1 Brachypteracias leptosomus
ATGCGGCGTTTGGCTGAGGGGCGGGGGGCTCCGCGGGCTCCCGCTGCGGCCCGGGAGCGCGCCTGGCCGGCGCGGCGTGCGGGGAGCCCGGGCTGGGCTGTCCGGGGGGGGCCTCTCTCGCCCAGCGGGGCCGAGCTGCGTGGGGAGCTCCTCGGTGTTTGCTCCTCCATTTCCCTCTCGCACCTTTCCCGTTGGGGGGGCGGGTTGGGAGCGCCGCGGTGCCCGCTCTGCGCGGCCACGTGGAGGCGCCGGCTGTCGGGGAAGGCGCTGCGGGGAAGGAGGCGGCTTCGGCGGCTGTCTGTGGGGTGCTCTCGTGGTGGTGTGCTTTCACTTGTTCGGAGGCAGTAGGGTGATGAAGCCGCGCACTTTAATCCTGCTTGGCTCGAAGTTCCCGGTTAGAGCACCAACTGCAGCGGTTGCACATAAGCAAAAGTAAGAGGGGAGCAGGAGGTTTTGTCCCTGGGTGTTGTGTACCGTGAAAGGAGTTGGTTTTCTCTTCTCAGCTATCTTGACTGCTTACACTGCACCCTTTGGAAACGTATACTTGACGTTGAAACTTTGGAATAAAATTACCTTTAAAGTCTTTACTTATCTTTGTCTTTTTTGGGGGGGGCTGCTGTAGAAGTTGTTTGTACCTTAAATTCTTGCCTCTTAAGCAGGAGTTGCCAGAGTGAGAAATAATGCTGGTTTGTAGCCCTCTGACATTGTATGTCTTTAAGTAACATCGTGTTTTTCTGTATGGTAGAACGTTGTACCATGATGCTGAGGGAACCTGTGGTCCAGGAAGCCTGATGCAGCATTGAGAAACGGGCATCGGAAGGCCTGGTTGGTTTTCAGAAGTGTGGGAGCAATTGCCCAGTTAACATAATTCCAAGAGTGTTCAAACTGGTATGTTCTGGTGTCCCTTTGGGTAGTAATGACTGGTACAATGACGTAAAAATGGCAGACACTCTCTGTACAAAACAGATACCCTGTTAGGTTTTAAAAATTGTCTTTTAACAATGCGCTTGGACTTTATTCCACTGGATGTGTAAGGGAGTAGGTATTTGGTGTGTTCTGGTGAGAATTCTTAGTGGTTACATCTTCTAGGCTAATTCTCTGGTGGGATAATGTGAAAAAACATGGAAAAGTTAATGGTTCCCAATAACGTTGAAGACCAGTGTGGCTATAGATTTGCCTACCTAGATTTTTGTTCAAAAATAAACTAGAAATGGTGGCACTGTCCTGCAGTACTTCTTTTCAAGCTGCTTTCAACAGTTAATTTGGAGAAAAAAAAGTCTGCAGCTGTGCAGTCTTATTTCTGAAAGAGAATAGGGCCTATATAGACTTTAATTGTGTATGTTTTCTGAGGGGAACGGTGGCAGTTCCATGTGGAATGTGCCTTAGTTTCCACAGAAGGTGGGTGTAGAAGGAAACCCTGGTGCAATATGGACTCTTGGCAAAGTTTGGCTTACACAAATAACCATACACATGTAAAAATGAATCTGTACAGCCTGGCAGAGGTTGCCTGTGTGGCCTTCACTAAGTGATTTCAGCAGCTCTAATTCAGAGACTTCATAATAGATTTTCTGCAAAGCAGGGGCAGGTTCAGATCGGAACTTTGTGGTGCCCAGGTCCCATGGACTTCAAGCTTGGGTGTATATAGTCCCAAAGGAAGTCTGTGTGGACATGTTTGGTTTGAGCACCGTTTGATCATGCTGCTGCCTATTGTAGTGACTGTTATTCCTGCCTCTGACCCAGCTCCTGCACCAAGGGGAGATTTATTTTGAATGTATGATGGGCGCTCGATAAATCGCTGCTGAGATGAATCAGGCTGGATTTGGAAACAGGTGCTTTCATCAGATGGAATTACTGCATTAAAATAGCACAAGCTACTTAAAAGCTAAGCTTTACCTTAAGGCTTGGTCTGTAACTGTGGTGAAACTTGGTGGAAAGCTGGTGGCATCTTTACAGACTTCTGTGGAATCGGGGTTGGACAGGCACAACTGCGTGTGTCACCAACCATGACACCAGAAAGAAAACCTCATTTCCTTCAGTGTGACTACCAGCTCTCAGAACACTTGCTGTTTTGTAGCATGGTGTTTCAGAGCATGGTTTCAGAATTGTCAGATGAGCGTATCCGGGCTCTTTTCTTGCCGTGTTTGAAATGTCAGTACAGATTTCAAAGGAAGCTCGATGGCAGTTCTTCATCCCTCGTGTAGGTGCAGTTCTCACAGAGCTGAGCTTGGGGTGCAAGGAGGGGTCTGTGGATACTACAGATTTATACCTTTGGGGAAGCAATTTCTGCTTGAATGTGAAGAGAATCCCTGTAACTTCCTATTCTTCTGTAGGACTTAATTTAGAGAGCAATCACTTAATGTTATCATCTGAAAAGTATTCATCTTAAATGAGAGCTAGTGATTTCACCTTGCTGATAAGAGACCTGAAGTGACACCTGATGCAGGAGGAATTTAGATTGGGTTTAGGTCATTCTTCAACTGCAACTGAGATATTATTTGAAATACACCTAATAAAGTCTGGTAAGGAAATGTGTACCAGTTAGGCAAAGCTAATAAAAACAAATGGGTTTGGGGTTGGTTTTTTTTTTTCAAAAACTGGTTGAAAAGCTGGAAACAACATCCTGCCTGCATTATACTCTAAAGGAGAGAAAGGTACACGCTGCATCAGTCGACCTACACATAATATTTTATGTGCTGTTGCATCAGTGCTATTTCTCCAGGTTTTTTGATATAATAGAAATCTGAGGAGTAAAGAAGTGAAATCGTTGTCTGAAGTCACTTGTACTTTATTATCTCTTGAGATAATCCAAACCCTGTACAGGTTTTCATACCCAAAAGGCTGAAAGCCTGCATGAAAGACTGGGAAGGTGGTGGTTTCCTCGGTCTCAAAAGCTTGTGGGAAGAAGGGATGTGGGAATCCTGTGTGGGGTGTTGTGCCCGTGCTGGGGATGTGATTCATTCCCCTGGAAATGGGCTCGTTTTCTGGGTATGGTGTTGTGCTGCCTCGTCTTTTCTTTTCCGTTTTCTGACTTCTTTGTTACTGCAGAGGGGCAGTGACTCAGCTGTTGTCTTCTCTCAGCTTCATTCTCATCTGCCTGTCACCTTTCCTAGAGCTTGCTGCTGTCCCAAGCAGGAGGATGAGAGTGAAGAAAATCTGGTTTTACTAATGCACCATCAGATGGCTGCTGGAATGGATGGGATGTTACAGAACTCACCCTGCACTGTCTGTTGGGGAGCCTGAGTGTCGGTGGATTGGCCTGTTACTGCTGCTCTGGGGACAACACGGGGTAGGAAATATTCCTGAACAGATCTCCAGCATCAGCAAACTGAAGCTAGCAAGCTGTGGATCAGCTTAGAAACTTTTGGCAGTGAAAATCAATAAAATCAATATTCAGGTTTGTTTTGGGGGAGAGGGGTGTTTGGGGGTGGGGTTGGGGGGTTTGGGTGGTTTATTTTGAAGAGTGGTCTGAAGAGAAATTTCATTTTCATCTGTGGTCTTAGGATGAAGTTTGCTATAGAAACCCATCCCTCTTCTGTGTTGACAGTTACCTCATCTCAGTATTAAAATAGGAAGTATGTACAAAATGTGAAATATTAATCAGAGAGGAGTTAGAGCTCTATAGCTTCTAAACTCTTAGGGGTACAGAAAACTGTCTTCTCTAAGCATTCAGTTTGGTGCTTAAGTGACAAAGAGACCAGAGGAGATTCTTCGCCATCCAGCGGAATCTCAGACTGTGCTAAGTGAGGATTATGTTACTTCTCCAGGCTCTCTGCAATTTCTGAAATCCATTCTTGTGAGGAAAAACCACTTCTCACCAGGCTTCCGCTGGTTTGATTACCACCCTCACTTCAGAACACACAAACCATGTAATTTAGGCCATATTTATTGGCCAGTTCTGTTTGCAGAACATAAAGAGTTCTATTTGTCGCTGACCTGTAGAAGAGACAATCTCAGGCTGAAAGTAAATTCTAAATTACACTAGCTTCCATGAAAACTGCAGGAAGACACTACTTGGCTGCAGCACAAAGATGTGGTAACCTCACATTGCTGTGTTTTGATGCTAAAAATAAAATGTTCCCTTTTATTTGATGTCTGACATGAAACAGGCTAGAGTCTGTCGTTCCTGGTCTGAGCTGCGGGTGGAGGCTTTGGTTCCAGTACCAGTGCTTGGGTTGTCCAGGTCTCTCAGGACTTTACTCTAAAAGAGGCAGGATGTATATGCAGAATTTAACTTTCTATTGTAATATGCACGTAGCTTGCAGTACATTCTAGACTTCATTTGCATGTCATCAAAGAAAACCAGCTTAAATTTCCTCCCATGCTAAAACTTACCTTTGTACAGTCCCTGCCTTTGTTCTGCAGGTAAGAGATGGAGTTTTGTGAGGCATTTAGTCTAAATTAAAGCTTTGGCTTCGTACAGTCCCAGCAGAAGCTCCTTTTTAGTGGCTCTGGGCAGAAGTTCTCATGCTGGCTTTAGCCAACTCTGTTCAGTAGTAGGGAGAGGAATGTGAGGGGTTTATGCTGACTCCTAAAAGAGTGGATTAAGACGAGATGCTTTAATAAGAACGCAGCAACTACAGCAAATTATTACTACTCCCTTCTGTTTGCTTTGTATCGAACTTTATGGTTCAAATTAATTGCCGTGAACAGTTCTGCTGGGCAATGGAAAAATGCTTTCACTCTCTTTGAAGACTGGCTTGTGTTCAGGGAATTTTTAATTTCTTTTTAAGGATTTTTGCTTATTTGTTGTGCTTTGTTTTGAGGATACAGTTCTGTTGGCCTTGCAGGTTTCTAAAAAGAGGTATTTCAGCCTTTATTATTGAGGCACCAGGCAATGAGGCTTCCCCCTGTGTTGGAAACCTCTCTGATCAGGGGCTGTGGTGTATCATTAGCCAAATTTAGGTTTGAGTGCCAAATAGCCAACCTGTTGCGGTATTCACCTGGCCCGCTAGGAGGCAGCCTGTTATTGGAGCCACTGGGTACCATAAAACCTTAAATGGGGACCAGAGGGTTGTCAAGGAGCTGTTGTGCTTCTAGAAGTAAGAAAAGTGAAGCCTCAGACACAGGATTCCAACAGCACATGGATGTTTAGGGGCCTTCAGCTGTGGTTAACTGCATCCAAAAGGATTAAACTCATACTGTCTATGCTTTGATGATTTAAACTGAGCTGGTTTAGCTGTTGGAAGTTTGGAGGTTTAAGTGGATTGTAACTATTGAATCTTAATTGGCCTTTCCAGTAGATCCTCATTTGGCTGATGTGGATCAGTTCGAGAGATTGAAGTTACAGGAAGAATTAAAACACAGTGACTGGTTTTAATACTTTATTGCAAACTTTATTATATCCTGTGGTCAAGGAAAGGTTGGAGAAATTATTCCCAAATGGCTTTCAACAGGAAATTTGTCCACTGCTGGTTTTTCCACGTTATTTAAGTACATTTTGGGTTGACCAGTTATTAGTGCTATAGCCCAGATGCTCTGTTGGGCTGCAGGTCAACCAGATCTGTGAAGCTGGTGTTGCCACCAAAAGCAAGGGTGCTCTGCTTTGGGTGGGCTGTGGTGTTTGTACAGCTGCACAGCAAACCAGATAGGAAAGGTAATCTGTCTTGGAAATAATCTTTTTTTCTTTTTCTAGGCGATTTTTCAGCAGAATCTAGTTGTACAGCTGCACAGTGAACAGATCAGCAAACAAATGAGCTGGTGTAAAAAGTGGTTTTGTGGGAAGGGGAAGGAATGAGGGAAGCAGTGGGGGAGGGCAGGACTGCTGCTTTAAATCTTAAAATTTAAAAATAGTGGTTAAACTTCAGCCTTTAACAAAAACATTTGCTTATTTTCAGTAGGAAAATAAAATATTAAAATAGAGCTCTTACTGGTTCATCTTTTCAAGTGTTTCGTTGTTACAAGCCCTGATGTGTAAGTAAGACCTACCTAAAGAGTAGGATATTGGCACAAAACCCAGCTCCATTATACATTTTGTGCATTAATAGATGTTTTATGGACGACACACAGCTCATATATAAAAGACTGAAAATTCTTGATAAGCACAATTAATACTTGCAGAACTTCCAACTGTTTTGTTATTTTCTCTTCTGTCAAGCTCTGGGAAGGATCCTGTACTTGACAATTTCTTACAAAGAAGGATGTCCATTTTTTTTTTTCCTATTCAAAATACAGTAACTGCCCCTTTCTGAGGTGGTAGATTGCTACTGTATTAGTTTAGGATCGTTTTCTAGTAATCTTGGGATTTGGTGTTTCAAATGCTTCACATTTCAGGTTTTTTTAAAGTGTTGGTGGTGTGCTCAGTTATGCAGAAATGTTTCTATACTGCTCAGGTCTTATCTGGTATTAACTGAGCAAATATGGCTTGGGTCAATTAGTTAATGGTCTGTTCTTACAGTGCCCCTCCTACTGGGCTGTAGAGTTTCAAATGAATGAGGTTTGCTGAAATCCACAAACCTGTTTCACTGAAATTGAAGAAGGAAGAAAATCCAGGAGATGGGTGAGAACCGAAGTTAGAAATGAATTGTAACTTTTTCCATCTGTAGCATGTTTTCTTGTTTGTATATCCAGCAGCTAACATCAGCCAAGGCTGATAAAGCAAAAAGAGATGACTGTTTAATTAAATGTTTTTATGGCTTTCTGAAATTCTCTCTCAGTAACAGCGATATATTAGTTCCACATTAGAATCTTTAATTGTCTTAAAGATGTGTGCTGGATTAATAGGACTTTATATTCTGGCGTTTGTTAAAAACATGCCATTTAGGAAATAATAAGGAGTAGGTTCATCTGCATTTTCAGATCCCAGCCTTTTTTGAGCTGAATGTTGGTATGAAATCCTACACGGTTGCTGGGGTGCCAGTGGGGGTCTGCAGGTGTCTCCTGCCTGTACCTTGGAGTAAATACCTGCAGCATAAGAAAGAATTTAAGTTTTCAGGAACTGTGGGAAAAACTGTCTTTATGTTGTCAGTAGTTTTATTTCAAGAAATACTTTTCTTCTCTTAAAAAATTCTGTGTTTCTCATAGTGCTGTTACTCCGAGCAATTCTTAATAGAAAGGAGTAAGTGCTTAATTTGTCAGTGCTGAGCAGAGGGTGTCTAGTTGGGTAAGAATTTTGCTTTGTCTCTATTTTGAACTCCTTTTGTCTTTCTCAGTTCTCTCTTAGCTGAAGCAAGTGTTGGGTGGTTTTGTTTGCTGCGGAACTTCTGCTTGCCCATGAAGTCTTGCTAAGGCACTTGATTATTGTGGCATTCAAGCTGAGTAACTACTAAAAGGAGGCAGATATTTTTCAAAGATCTCTCTTACAGATAGGGGGAAAAAAAAAGGCAGATCATTTTTCAGAGAAAGCAAGGAAAGAACATTGAACAAAAAGGCAGAGAAACTAAAGTAGGAATGCAAACAAGCATGGGAAGAGGAGGAATCCAGTGCATTTATTACAGGTATTTCAGGTTATTGAAATTGTTGGGAGCAGACAGGAAGCAGCAGGGGGAAGAAAGTTGGGCATTTAAAATGTAGTTGGTGTTGTGCACTAACAGAAATGCTCTAGGGTGTGGGTTGAAAGCAGAAATGATCAGTGGGACTTTCAGCTGAGTTTGGTTTTCTGTATGACCACGTGATTTGAATCAAAGTGAGTTGTTTGGTTTTAGGAAATCCTATCAAACTAGTTTTCTAGTTTCAGTGAAGCAGCTGGCCGTAAATAAAAATGTCCCCCCAAATCATGTTGATTTTCCAGGCTTTAAATGCAGTCTTCTCAGAAACAAAGTGCTCTAAAGGGACAACAATTGTTGTAGCAGTAGGCACTATGGAGAAGTTTGAGCAATAAAGGAAACCCAAATGAAAAGTACTGTATAAAACCCAGCCGGCTTTGATCCGAGGTGCGTTTGGCTGTGTAGATGAACCGCCCCGGGCAGTGGCTCAGCACGGAGGTGATGGGAGGATTTTTGCATTTGAGGTGAATGATTTGCTTGGGTTGGATGATGGGAGGGGCCCATCAGGCAGCATTTGTGGAGTGCCAGTTGCTGTGGCAGAGCTGTTTCTCTGTGCTCTGTAGGCTCACACGTTGGCTTTACCTCTGCAGCTTTACTTGGGTGGAGTGTCCTCTTCTGGTTTGCGCTTCAGTGGAGCATAGCAGGGGCTGTTATTGCCAGCTCTGGCCTACAGGTTGGGTTTCTTACCCAGCACCTAGCTAGGAGATGATTTTCTTACGGCAATAATAGGCAGAATATGGTTTTTATTTCCTCAGTTGCCCTTCCATACTCTTCTGAAGGGATTTGAGAGCCTTAATGTTCTTATGTTGAGATCAGCTACTTACTTCTGTGCCACTGAAATGCACAGCACTTGAGCTTCAGCTTTCTGGTGTTCTGCATGTACAAATACTGCCTGACAGGTTAAAGATGACAGCTTCTTAAAATTGCCTAGAGAATAATGAACCTTATTTAAAAAGAAAAGTAACTCTTAATAGTTCTGTTTGAGACTTTCTAGTGGATACGTTTGTTCTGTAAGCATCTTTGTAACAGGAATTAAAGATACAGAAGATTATAGAATAGAAAATGGTAAGTGTTGTGCTAGGGTTATTATTATTTAAATTGCAGATCATGAGACATGTAATTGATTTTGAAATTGGTCTGATAATGCTCGGCTCCTGTAGTTCAGCACTGAATCACAACCATAGGTTACAGGCGATTTTCACCATCAGGCCACGGAGAAAAGGTGCCATTCAAGGCTAAACTCCACAATTAGGGATGCATGACTAAAGTTTCAGAGTAATGTATTAGTAGGATTGTATGAGAGAGTCACATGAAAAAGATCATGAGGTTGTGAAGAGGATTATGATCATGCTTGAGTCATGAATTTCCTGGTAGAGATATTTTAGTCTGGGTCGTGCTTGTTTAAATGAGAATAATTGGACTTTGCTTGTTCTGGCTCTATTTCCATAATGTGGCAAAGGGGGAGAAAAGGTTTCTTATGGACAGAAGTAGTATCCTTGGAGTAACCGAGTTCTATTTAAACAGGAGATGCTGTTTTCAGTGCTGGGAAACTGACGTTACAAAAGATGCTGAACAATTTGCTAGAGCATTAGAGTTCACTGCACGTCCTTACCTGCTGCTGCTGTCTTCTGCGCAAGCAGACTCGTGTTCCTCCTGGGGCTTTCAGTTGTCTCACATGTTCCTTGACTGCTTATTCCAGATCTGAAGCTGCTCTTCACATTGACAGTTAACTGTAAATCCTCAGTTGATGAAAGTCAGCATATTCCTGTAGAAATGTGGAGCTCTCTTGGTCTGTCACCAGCCGTACTCCTGGTCCAGGGACTTTGCTGCATGCTGGGATGATGCAAGTCCCAGAGCCCAGGTTCTGAGGCTGTGGGAGAAAGAGCATGTGTTCTTGGTTCAGAGGTTAGGGAGTGAGTTTCCAGACAATCCTACAGTCTGAGGGTTGGCTCAGTCCAGTGACTCTTGGATAAAGGTTTGCAAACTGTTTCTTTCCTCTCCACCAGTAGCAACTCTGTACCTACCTGTTTCCTCAAAGGAGGATGGAAGAAGCTTCTGGAAGGTGCTTTGAGATGATTTTAATGTTTCTGTACTGATCCAAATGATGTGTTTATAAAAACATTAAGGATGCCTTGGATAGTGTGTGTGAGTGAAAAAGACTAGATGAAATAATCTCGGTAAATCTGGGAGATGAACTCATCGTACTGAATCACTGAGAACTTTGTCACAGCCCTTAAATAGGTAACTGGAGTGTAGGAGATTGAGCTGGAGACAACATTCCGGAGTGATGATTGAACAGCTGATAAGAATAAAACAGTAATGTGCAGTGAGGACCCCTTGACCTATCCAGTGTCCCTGGAATCAGTCCAGCAAATACCTTTGATTTGACGGATACTTTTCTGATTTTACATCTGTAACTGGCTCAGTATTGCAGAGCAGTTCTGCTTTTTAAATAATCTTGCAGGCACTTGAATGGACTTCAGATGTGTGTGGTTTGCTGACCAATTCCATGAAACACGCTTTAGTTAGCAGGGGGGGCTGGAGGAGGAGGACAACTAAATTTACCATTTCTTGCCTGAAATTCAGCAGTGGTTTAGGATGTGTTGACCAGATCACTTGCTGAGAGGGGGGCTTGATTGTCTCCACGTGTATCTGACATGTTAATGTTAAGCATTTTATTTGGCTTGATACCAAGTAGAACAAATGAATTGTTGCTAGAAAACACTGGCAGTGTTTAAATGATTTTAAAATATTCTGACTGACTCTAAATGCTGATCTTTTTCTTGTAAGCGTGGTGCATAAGACTCTAAAATGCACAGAGCCTGCCTGACTCTAATGATATAATGAATGATAAATACAGTTACTATGCTTTTATTATTATTTATAAAGAGTGCATTGTTGTTCTGTTAACACAGAAGCTTTGAGAGTCATTCAGTTGGTACAAATAAACAGCAGGTTGATACTCATGTAGCACAAATGTTGAGATTGCTTCTACACCTAAGTGCTTCCCCTTGTGTTTGTTGTAGGACACAGAGATGAAGGTACACGTGCACACCAAATTCTGCATCATTTGTTTGCTGACGTTCATCTTCCACCAGTGCAACCATTGCCACGCAGAGGGAGCTAAGGAGGAGCGTGTACACTGCCACAATGACTATCAGATCTCAAATGCCTCCTACTTCCAGAGTGGGGGAACAGAGTCTGGGAAATTGTCAACGTTGCAAGCTGAAAGTCAACAGAAATGCTACATTGAAAAGATCTTTGATCGCTACGGGGAAAATGGAAGGTTGTCTTTTTTTGGCCTGGAGAAACTGTTGCTAAGCCTGGGTTTAGGAGAGGTAAAAGTGGTGATGATAAATCACGATGATATTGGCCATGATCATGTGTCTCACCTGTATGCTTTGGAAGTTCAGGAGGGAAAGCACGCTCACCCTCACAGCCATCACTCTCACAGCCACTCAGACTCAGAAAACCAAACCATGCCTGGTGTGGCTGCCAAGAGGAACCACAAGTGTGACCCTGAGAGAGAGGCGGTGGCTCCAGCAGCAAAGGATGACGGCAGGCACGTTCACGAGCGGGGCCGCCATCGCCATCACCACCACCCCCGTCTCCACCACCGTGACCACAATGGCACGCACCATTCTCGGAACGATTCGGCCGCTCGGGGTGAGCATGGAGAGCAGAACCATGAGCCTTCCACAGAGACAAACACCACTCAGGACCAGCCAGAAAGGAAACAGCGGAAACAGAAGAATAAGCAGAAGAAGATCAGTGAGACTTCAGGAGACGCCCCAGATCACGATCGGGATCACGAGCACAATCGTGTTCACAAACACGATCATGTCCATGATGCATCCCACTTGCACCTGCACCATCACGAGCACAGCAGTGATCGTTCTGCTGGTCATGGCCATCAGGATGCCAGTTTAGGCCATGAGGATGGACACCACCACACCAGCAAGCGGGAAGCACCTCATAACCAGATCAGTGTGAAAAAACACGCTCTGTTTTCAACACACAGTCATAAGGACCACAGCGAAGAGGAACGGGACCGTGAGGAGGTGAGTATGAGCTGGAGAACCGTGAGTTGGCTTTTGCTGCTGTTAGGTCATTGAAGGTGCCACCCCCACAGTGCAGGAGCACGTTGGCTACAGGTCATGGACACGAGTTTTCATGTCTGTCTGCCCATCACCCATCTTTTGTCAGAGAATTGTCTTCTTGCCTATTTATCTGGTAAAGGAGATCCTTCAAGCTTCCTGAGATACTCTGCTCACAGCTGGGTTTTTTTTTATTCCCAGTACTCACAAATACCTCCCTCCTACACACTTTCTTTGGATTTCTTTCTGAATCTGAAATGATTGAAGTTTTCAGAACCTGCACAGAGCCTCTGAGGTTGTGCAGCAGTGGGGATGTAGCTTGTGTCACGTTGTGCTTGGTGTAAGCTCTTTCATTTCTCCCTCCAGCATCATTATTCCTGGCAGGACTGTAAATACACTTCCCCTTTTCTCTTACATTTTGATATCGCGGTTCTGAAGTAGAAGTCAGGATAGGGAAGGATGGAGTGAGTGCCAAGTTGGAGTTTTTAAACTGAATTGAGAAGTGATGCTCCAAACGCAGAAGGTTGATGGGTGAAGAGAAAAGTTAGAAAACCTACTTTGGATTTATGTTCTTTTACTCCTTTCCTGCCACTTCAATGTTTGTCCTGTAAAGAATATGGGAACTCCTTTTTGTTGACATTTATCAAAGATTATGGAGGTGTTTGCGCAGATTATTTTTACTGTTTCTTTCCCCTCATAAACCACTCAGATCAGCCTGGACGTGTTCTAGCTCTGGAGGAATGTTGTGGGCCAGAGTTTCTAGTTTCTGTTTGTGTTTTCATATCATAGGCTGAATTTTCCCCAGCTGCAGTTTCAGATGAAATAGTTGCCTTCATATTTAATTTGTTTGTATAATTTGCTTGCAGTGCTTAAACGTTACCCAGCTGCTGCGGCACTATGGCCTGGAGACCAGCTCTCCAATCTCTCCTGAGCTGTTCACATACCTGTGCCCTGCCTTGCTCTACCAGATCGAGAGGAGGCTTTGCATTGTGCATTATGATGAGCTCGAGGATTTGATGAAGAGTAAAAATGCCTCAGTGGAGAACAAAGATAAAACAGGTGCATCGGGTACGTGCGTTAACAAGTTTGCATTGTAAATACTGACTTCAGAGTTGGAAACGACACGCAGCTTCACATTGTGGAGTAGAGGAGTGCTTGAAATTGAATATATTTATTACATTCAAGGCAGCATGCCCCCATGTGAGAGGTGCACGGGTTTGTGTTCTGGTTCTCACATGCCCCATCTTAATCAGAGAGCCATCTTTAGGTGCTGTGTCATTCACAGCAGCATGCGAGCCCTTCAGAGATGCATTTTGTGCTCTGAGATGGGAAACTTAAGCCAGTTTGCATGACCTTCTCTCCACTTTTCTCCGTGTGGGGCTGGTGGTGATCTAACCTGGCACTCAGCATCATGCCTGTGTCCAGGCCCTGCCAAAGTGGCTGTGTGATTTTTATTTGGGCTGTATGTGTGTGCACACATGATTCTGTGTTGAGTCTCAGACCCATGTGTGCTGTTCTGTCAGCAGAGCCTCCTACTCCAGAGTATGGGAATGCTAATGATTGGAAATCAGGAGTTGATAACTTTCATTAAAGTTGGCAAACTCTAAATGAAAAAAAAAAAAAAAAAGGAAAAACCTGAAGCATTTAGGTTAAAAGTTAAATAAGTTCAGATTGAGGAAATCGTGTTCATGGAAGATCTTAGTCCAAGCAGTCAATGTTTGTAACATATGAGCACCAACATAGTCTTTGGGACTGTGAAGAGTTTGAAGGGGAGTGTTGGAATTAGAGAGTCTTTACTTGTTCTATGAAGTTTCTGTGGTGGGAATAAACAAGAGAAAAAACAGAGAAGCAGAGAGAGGAGGGGGGGAAAAGCCAGAATTTTTTATTTCTTAGCTTTACTGATGAAAAAGTAGAAGACAAAATATTTTATTAGGGTGAGATGCTGTCTGCAAGAGCCACCTTTGTTTATAGGATCTGCTTTTTGTGTAATTTTCAGGGCATACAGAAATTTGCACATATTCCCTAGTTAGGATTATGTTGTGAACCATATCTCATTAACACTTTTTCTTCTAATGACAGCAGCAGCAGAGGGTGTCAGAAACAATAAACACTGTGTTTTGTTGGTAGCAAGTTGCCTTCAACTCTTCCAGCATTTGATTTTAAAGCTTCTCTGTCTCAGATTGAGCCTTTCTTTCTTCTCATAAATAAAAAACATGTTTCAAAACACCAGGATGGTGCCTAACTGAACGTGTTACTCCTAACGAAGGGGGAGAAATACTGATTCCAGTTAATTTTTGCATCAGAATCGTGCTAAAATCAAACATTAAATATGAATTAGTGCTTGTAGAGCCCTAGTTAGTGAAGCAGCGGAGATGGTTTTGTTCCAACATGGAAATCTTTTCCTTTTTGTGTTTCATTAAAGGGCTACAGACCTAAGCCAGGAAAAATTGGTGTTTTGGGGGTTTTTTAGCAGATTTTCTGCTGCCTCTGCCTGTATTGTGAAGAAGCCAGTGTATTTATTGCTGTGAACTCCAGTACTGCCTTCATAGTTGTCAGCACCTTTTGAATGAACAATCCCACAACTTGGGTTAAAGGGAAGCTGAAAATCTTGAATCAGTGTGAAAAGTGTTCAGGTATTGCTCTAACCACCTCTCTGTATCCTTTCCCCCACAGCCTGGTTTTGTGGGATCATCTCCATCACCGTCATTAGCCTGCTTTCCTTGCTAGGGGTGATCTTGGTTCCCATCATTAACCAATGGTGCTTCAAATTTCTTCTAACTTTCTTGGTAGCTCTGGCTGTAGGAACAATGAGTGGAGATGCACTGCTCCATCTGCTGCCACATGTAAGTCTTCTTTCCTTTTATTCTTTGTTGTAATTTAATACAGAATTTTCAAAGAATTGTTGGACAGGTGCCAAGCAGATTGACTTTGTTGTGGTGGGACAGCCTGAAACGGGGTTTGAGACTTTGTTAACAGAAGGAAAGGAAAGGAAATGTGAGTTTCTTAATAAAAGTAAAAATAAAAACCAACAAAAACCCCCAAACATTTTAAAGCACTTAAGACCAACAAGGGTATTTTAATTCAGCAGTGTTGCTGTCTCCTGATACTTGTATGTCAGTACCACCTAAAAGTAATTCAGGGGGATTAACCCCCTTGGTTACCAGCTTTTGAGGAGAGGGTAACCTCTAATTTAGCTCGGAAACTATCCAAGTTCCTGGGAAGGTAAGCAGTTTTTAATTTGGAATTTGTGATGGTTACTGCAGTTCTTAGAAGGGGAAATGCTTTCTACAATTTTGTTACCTTAATTCTCCTAGCAAAAAGAGTAATGTTTACATGTTTTCTTTGTGTAAATTTAAATTTTGGGGGTTTTTTTCTTCTTTCTGAGTGTTAGTCTCAATATCAGTCTCATTATCTTCAGCAACGCTAAGTAGTAATACTGTTACTATAGTAGTAGTTTCTGACAGTAATACTTCAGAAAAAAGCTGAAGCCAGAGGAATGTATTTTTATTTATTAGAATAACAAATAGTCTAATGAAAAATTTCTATGAAAAATGTGTTTGTACAAGAAAAAAAAAATTAGAAGCCAGCCCTCCCCCACCCCAGGCCAACTTTTAAAGTCTCTTAATGGTATTTTTCTCTAAGTAGCCCATTTTGTGACTGGAGCTGGGGTCCGTCTCAGCCTCCGGCTTGCAGTGGGTGATGACGAGGTGTCACCTTCTCTCGCACAGTCCCATGGAGGCCACAACCACAGCCACCACCACGGCCCAGGGCCCCTGCAGGAGCACAGGCGCACCCAGCGCCACACCCACGGGCACGGCCATGGACACACGGCCCAGGCAGAGGGGTTCCTGGAGGAGAACGACCCCGTGCTGAAGGGGCTGGTGGCACTGGGGGGCATCTACGTCCTCTTCATCATCGAGCACTGCATCAGGATGTACAAGCACTACAACAAACAAAAGGTATGCACTGAAATCACACCCTGGTTTAAAATACGCTGCTTGACGTTGTCCTCCAAGTGCTGAGGAGCTGTCTGTGTGAACACGACCAAGTGCTGCTGGAGCTGGGTGGGGTTTGATTCCATGGCAGGAAACCTTTCCCTAAAAGATGCTGCTTCTCTCCACAAGGTGATTTGGGAAGATAGAGTGGGAGGCTGCAGCTTTTTGGCCAGATGTATCTGGAGACTGATCAAAGGACAAGAGATTGCAGCTCTTTCTCTAAAGCACCGTGAGGGTTTTGCAAAAAGAGGAAAGGCAGGATTTTTAGAGAAGAAAAACCTGGTAATAGGGCCAGACAGTGAGCAAATTGAGAAGAAATTCAGCTGTATGCTGTTAAATTGTTTGGGTTTTCCACATGAGAAAATGCTAAAATTTGCAGCCCTCTCACTTTCTGTAAATTGCCAGTCAAACTTTAACTTGTTTCTCTGATAATAATTGGACTTTCAGGGCTGGGACTGTGCTGCGTTCATGATGGTGGTTTGAAAGGAGGGCGAGGACCTCAGGGGGAGTGTGACAGTGGGTAGAAATTCAAGCCACCAAAGAACCATTTCTTTCAGCACTCAACATAAACACACCTCCAAATTTTGCCTTCATCATTTGGCTCCGAGGAGAAAATTATTTTGGTGAAACTATAATTGCTTCTCCCCAAAAGTGTGGAAAATATTCAGGTGCTCTGTTTTCATGTCAGCCTGGCTGCCTCAGAGGATTTTCTGTGTTGGAGGAGGCGTTTCTTAGGTCTGATGAAGAAAGCAAAGCTGTCACACTGGGCATAGATTCTCTGAGATCATTAAATTATTAAATGCCTTGGCTGCTTTGGCACATCACATCCTGCTCTTTGACATGTAGAGCCAGTAACTCAGTGTGTTTTGGAGAGATTTTTGGACGACGTTTCAGTTTATGTCCATTTACAAAGCTGGTGGTGTCTGTGTCCTGTTGCAGAGTAAGCAGAAGTGGTGCAAGAAGAAGCAGACTGAAGAGTCCCCGATTGGGAGGAAACTTTCTGATCACAAATTAAATAACAGACCAGATGCTGACTGGCTTCAGCTCAAACCCCTTGCAGGTAGGCATCAGGATTTTCTCTGATTCTGAGATTCAAAGGAGAGGCATGTAACCTATGGCGTGTAGCATGTAACCTCTTGTACAGCTTGGCTGCTATTATGCAAATCATTGTTAATAAGGCTTAATAGGCTTTCCCTATTAAATCTTTTTAAATTTTGTTTTCCTTAGATCTGAGAGCGCTCTGAACACTTCCTAATAGACTGTACGAATGGTTCTCAGACTTGTGAAGCAGTCAGGGGTTGGGTGGCTGGGGGTTCTTTGGGGGTTTTTTTGTTTGGTTTGGGGGTGTTCTTTGGTGAAGCTGTGCCTGGCAAAACTTGGATCAAAAACAAATACACACAGCCTGAAAGGGAAATATCTGCTTCACTTTGAAGATTCCAGCCTCTGACCAAGTACAGTTTGGCTGAGGAGGCTAAACAAAATTAACAAAATTGGATTTATTTTCATAAATACCACTGAGGATTCTGAATATTCCTCGAGTATCCAAAACAACCTTCACATGCTGCTCCCTCATGAGTCTGAGTGCTCACGTACCCCAAAGCCCTGTCACCCTTCTGGCAGGGGAGAGACTTTTGCTTCAGCACCTTCCCTTTCTGTTGCCTGCGTGTCTGCTGAGTTCATTTATTGATGAGGAATCCATAGGCTGTATTTATACAAATGCAGTTGTAATTTGAATATTTTGAATTATACTTTGAATTATTCAGAGCTAGGAACTTCATTGTCCTGAGCTGCTTTTCTCCACAGTTGCTTTTATTTCTTGGAGCACAGAGTAGGGAAAAAATGGGGCAGTGAGAGATTTATTTTTGGGGGTGAACATCAACAACAAAGTTACTAGATTGGGATGTGTTAAAATAGCTTTTTTTTTTTTTTTGCTTTGGCAGAGCAGTTAAATGGGTAGCTCAGTACCTGCTGGTGGTGTTTTAAATCAGCATTAATGTCATGTCTTTCCCAGTGGGCTTCCACGTAGGAGCAGACGACTCCGTGTTATCTGAGGATCGCCTCAATGAAACTGAGCTCACTGATCTGGATGGTCAGCTGGAATCCCCTCCCAAAAACTTCCTGTCTGGAGAAGAGGACAACAACCTGCACCACTCCCACAACGACGTGTCCCGTGCTGCTCAGGAGCAGGATCTCCACGACTCAGAGTACGACAGCCACGGCGAGGAGAAGATGATAGCCAGGAAACACGGGCACCACTGGCACCACAAACACTCCCACCACTCCCATGGCCACTGCCATTCCGGGAAGGACCTGAAGGACACTGGGATAGCCAACATTGCTTGGATGGTCATCATGGGAGATGGCATTCACAACTTCAGCGATGGGCTGGCGATCGGTAAGCAGAGCACGGGGTCTTTCCCAACAGGTTCTGCTTACCTTGGGGAATTCTGGTAACTGGGATCCCAGGTAAGACAGCCACTTAGCTCCTGTGGTTACTGGAGATGTTTAACCTCCCTCAGAGCTGTCAGCCGGAAGAGTCTTCTCTTTGTTGATATCTGTGACTGCTTCCAAGATTACTGTAGTGACAGTAGCCAGATAAAGGTAGGTGCAGACAAACCTCCTCGTGAGGAGCACACATAATGCACCTTTGTTGTTTGGGTCTTGGAGTTTGCCTTTGCACAATAAGTAAGTGCATTTCAGTCTTATTAGTTATAATGATATTTATAACAACGCTATTTATATTATTAGTAACATGTAGAATTATACAGTCCTTACAGTACAGTAAATAAAGCAGAGTGTAAATTACACAGTTCTTAGTGTACAGCAAATAATAAATATTACAGAAATATTTTCTTTTAAGTCCTATCTAGGATAATTTAATCTTTGTTTGAGCAACATATTGTTTTGACTTCTGGTCGGTACAGGGTTATTTCTAGCAAAATGTGGAAGGAATTGGATGCCAAACAGATTTTATTAGATTTATTAAATCAACTTTGAGTCATATAAACCTCCTAATGTGATTTGAACTATAAAACACTTGAATTTGAATTTATTTTATACAAGTTAAAACGATGGTGAGAGTACCAAAGTGCATACTTTTAATTTTTTACTAAGGTAGCTACTAAGAGAACTCAGGGTTCTGAGCTACTAGCAGGAGTTGTACCCATTTAGAAAGATGGGGGGGTAAGCTCCTTATTAGGGTCTGGAGTTAACAATAGAACCTGCTCCAGTTTCTCCACTTTCTCCACGCAATTTCTAAAGAAACTAAACTCCATAGAAATCAACTTTTGCTTCATTTTCACGTGAAACAGGTAAGACATTTAAACAGTGGCTTCTAAAAGGATCTTTACTCCATCTGTTGAGAACTTCACTGTACTGAAACTCCATTTTGAATGTCTCTGTGTCAAGCCCAACCAGCTGATTCTTTGGTAAAATGTAGATTTTAGAGAAGTGTGTTCATCTTTTTAATATATCAGGTTATGAGGAATCCAGAGGAAAGTTAAATTTCCTCTCTTTCCACGTTATTCTGCCCTTTTTGGCTGCTCATTGCAGGCTCTCCTTGTGCTTTTCTCTGCTACAGCACAGAAATTTGATATCACTTTTCTCATCTCAGAATTATTTAAGGTATGATGGAATCAAATTAGCTTACACAAAAGTTGCTGGATGAGGTTTTTCTCCTTATTATTTTCCAGGTCTGGCTTAGTAATGTTGCTGGTACATGTTCTACAAATAAGTGTAAAGGAAATAGGTTCTGGGTTAGATATGAGCTTGGATTTCCAACCTGGAGAGAGTTGGGCTGTGGCTCATTTCTTAACTGTCCTGATGCACTTGAGAGCTCCTGAAAATATATAGATATCAAAGTGGTGCTGTTCATTAGCTTGTTGCCTTTATGCCTCTGTTTGCTCAGTTGTGTGCTCCTCTCCTAAGATTTGAATAAACTGAGTGACAGAGTATTCAGTAGTAATACACATTCAGGATACTTCCAATATTCTCCATTTATATACAGACAGGGCATAAACATAATGAAGAAAATATTAGAGTGTGCATTCAAACAGAATGATGTAATCTCTTGGCTATTAATTAAATTTCCTGACTTGAAAAGAGTAGAATATCATTTGAATTTATTTTTCTCCTTCCTTTCTCCCTAGGAGCAGCGTTTAGTGCTGGACTGACAGGAGGAATTAGTACTTCTATAGCAGTGTTCTGTCACGAGCTTCCCCATGAATTAGGTAATAAACTCTATAAATTCAGTGTATTCAGTCTCTTCATCTGTACAGAGTATTTAGCTGGAAGCTGTTGTGATGCTCCTGATAAGTGTAACACAATGCAGGTGCTGCAGGGGTGACCAGAGCTTCAGAGTCATGCTTCAGAGTACTTAATGAGAATATTAATACAGGGTTATGTGGGCAGGGATCTACTTACATGCTTTTTCAGCATGTTTTTAAGACGTTCTTAGGAGCATTCAGTTTACTTGTTGGTGTTACACCTCTGCAGTTATTGAGAGAGAGTTTCACTCTGTGTCTTACACAATGTTCAGTTACATAAACAAACACAGGCTTACATAAGGAAAATTCTTTGTGGAGACCTTCAGAAAATGCTTTGTAGCCGTTGCTGCTGAGTCCAGTAGGTGTGGGTGGCTCCTCAGGGTAAAGCCTGTAGGCATTGTTGCCAGTGCCATTGATTCCTCCCCACTAATGGAAGCATATCTCCTTGGGGTGAGCCCCCCATGAGGAAACCTGCTGTTTTCCTGGGAGCAGCAGGCACTTCACGTGGAATTTGAGTTCACTCTGAGCAGCTGGAGAGAGGAGCCATCATCTTTTTTGCCAGTAAGGTGAAATTGTGCTGGATTAAACTGCCTGTACTCACAGCTTGCTTCCCTGGTGGGCTCCTAGGTCTGAGTGACCAAAGTGAGGTAAAACAAGTACCTCACAAACCCTTTGAGGTGGTGAGTGAAAGCATTTTATGTAGGCAGATACTAAGTGCAAGGTGAGTGATGGGCACAGATGGGAAATAATAGGTGTTCATGGTTTGACAATGTGCCATATACAGTCCAGTCAAGTGAAACTTCTGCAGTATATAAAGGATTGCAATATACATTGGTGTGCTTATAACTGCAAAGTGAACATGATTATAAGAAGTGAGTAGTTCACTGTACATATTTTTTGATTCTAGATTGAGCAATTAATTTCTAGCATATCTGACTTAAGAATATTATATTAATCGTGTATCATCATGTCTGCACATCATCTTCCACTCCTCATTCACAAGAGTTCAGTGTGAAGGGACTCAAACTATCTGAGCTGATCACAAGATGAAAATTTACATCTTTACAGACAGCAATTTTAGCAGGGCTGTCCTGAATCCAAAACAAAACAGAAATACTAATTCACAGTGGGTGTGAAGTCGTCGTTTCTAAACCCAACTCTTTTTAGTGCTGTATTTCTCAAATTCATTGTCACCTTCTCTGGGGACTAACACCTCGTTATCCTCCTCTTGAATTTGCAGAATGAGGTGTGTATATGTAAATATACATATATATATATATATACTGAGGTGTATATGTGCATACATATATATATATACACTGAGGTGTATATGTGCATACATATATATATATATACACTGAGGTGTATATATGCATACATATATATATATATACACTGAGGTGTATATATGCATACATATATATATACACACACACTGAGGTGTATATATGCATACATATATATATACACACACACTGAGGTGTATATATGCATACATATATATATATACACACACTGAGGTGTATATATGCATACATATATATATATACACATACACTGAGGTNTGTATATATGCATACATATATATACACTGAGGTGTATATATGCATACATATATATACACTGAGGTGTATATATGCATACATATATATACACTGAGGTGTATATATGCATACATATATATACACTGAGGTGTATATATGCATACATATATATACACTGAGGTGTATATATGCATACATATATATACACTGAGGTGTATATATGCATACATATATATACACTGAGGTGTATATGTGCATACATATATATACACTGAGAGGAATTTTCACAGGTATTGATCAAAAGTAAGCTGGTTTTGTGTGCCAGGCAGAACTGCTGAGAAGTGAAGACCTCTGTGGGAGGACCCTTTACCTTTAACCATTAATCACCAGTACCTTTCTGCCAGTCAGCATGATCAACAGGCACCTTTAGCTGGTATTTTAAAGGATTGCTGCACATAAATACAATTCCTATAAGTGTTGGCATGTCCTGTTGCCCAGTCCTGCTTTGAGCCTCTGTAGCAGCGTTTTCACTTTGGTGATGCCTTGGATGGTTGACGTAGTAAATGCAGAGTAATTAATCTGCTTCCTCTGCTGAGAAGAGCTGCTGCTGACCCCCGTGTTGTGTCCCCCCCCAGGTGACTTTGCAGTGCTCCTCAAGGCAGGCATGACAGTGAAGCAGGCCATCGTGTACAACCTGCTGTCTGCCATGATGGCCTACATCGGCATGCTGATCGGCACGGCCGTGGGGCAGTACGCCAACAACATCACCCTCTGGATCTTCGCCGTCACCGCGGGCATGTTCCTCTACGTGGCCTTGGTGGACATGGTAAGGGGGGCATGATTCTGGGTCAGCTTGAGTTCCCTGCGTAAAACCTAGGACTGAACTGGCACCTGCAGCAGAGCTTCTGGTAGAGCACGTTACATACCTCTAGACAGGAGGTGGCTGCTTCTCCTCTGTGACTTCAGAACGTTGCAGTGAAGTTTGGTGCTGCCAGCCTGGTTGGGTTTCTGCTCCCCGAGTCTGTGACAGTCACTCCTGTTAAATACAAAAAAACTGCAGGGGGGCTGTGAAAGACACACTTGCCACTAATGAGTTAAGAGAAATAACTACTTCCTATTGATCAAGGAAGATTCTTAGGTTTTGTGGATGGGGCATTAGACACTGGAGTTTAATACAGAATTTAGAATTGTTCTTCGCTAAAATTTAATCCTCGTATATTTGATCTGGTTTATTAAGGAAAAAATAATTCTGCAGCAAATCTTGCCCTCGGTTTCTAAGCCTTCAAGTTCTGATAATTTGTTGTGCAATATTCAGGTGCTTGGCATAACCAAAACTATTCATGCTATCTAATGTGTGTCTTGAAGGAATTCCTTCATTTACCTCATGCCTTCTTGGTAAAACATTTGAAGTTGCTTTTCTTCCGTATGGGAGGCTCTATAAGACACTTCATAAGATGTAATTTGACATCTTTCAAGTACACTGTTATTTATTTGTTGCTTTTGTCAGTGCTATTTGACTCCTCTTCATAGGTGAGGAATATCCAGAGCTTTCAGAACTTTTTGTGACTTCACATAGAATTATTGTTGAAGTACTTGTAGCTATTCTTCCCATATTTAAAAGGGACATGTATGTGAGTGAGTAAGATGTAACATGATAAATGAATGGCTGAGTTAATCAGCAGAGTTATTATAAATGATGTATTTATAGCAACGTAATTACTGTAGGAATAGTCAAAGCTTCTTATGATGTTTATTTGAGCGTGACTTAATTTTAATTGAGTAAAAGAACTGAAAGAGCCAAACTCTCTAAAATCACTTTCTAAATTGTTTTTCCTTTCAGCTCCCAGAAATGCTGCATGGAGATGGAGATAACGAAGAGCATGGTTATTGTCCTGTGGGGCAGTTCCTTCTCCAGAACCTAGGCCTGCTTCTTGGCTTTGCCATCATGCTGGTGATTGCCCTCTACGAAGACAAAATTGTGCTGGACATCCAGTTCTGAGCTGACTCTGGTAATCACTGGGGAACAATCCTGTTCTGCAGGGCTTGGAGCCTGTGCTGGCTGCACACACGTTGCTCAGAGGGAGGAGAGCCTTGCACTGCTTACACAAGTTCACTGTATTCATTCCCATGCCCATCAACAGCTCTTTCCTGATTCAGATCAGATGAGATTACCCAAAGCATCCTCTAAACTCAAGTGATGGACAATTGGGGAATACTAAACACGAGAAATAAATGCCAAGGTCAGAGTGCTGTATAGGAAGCACATTTAGCTTAAGAAAGAAAAAGTACAGTGTATGACCTATGAATGTGGGAAAACATTTCATTAGTACATTTGCACAGGACACAGAAAACATTACAGCTAAATTCACACCTCTGCAAGGGACCCCAGTGAGCTTTTAGTGCCACACAAGTCTCAACTGTAGATCTGCAGAGAGATATATACAGATATACACACATGTGTACATGTATTCCTGCTGTGCTGATTCTTCTGCCCAGTGCTGACTGGAAGTATTAACTCTTGCACCAGCACAGGACTGGAAACCACTGTGCTGGTTTACATTTTAAAAGAGAAACCCCAAACCCAAGCACTGTTTAAGTGAAGCATCCATTAAGCTGCACTCATCACTGCAAGCTCCCCGAGCTGTGTCCTGACAAGGACCAGCCTGATGATGCTTTTCCTAAGATTTCTTTGGTGCTTGTTCCTTGCTGTTAGCAGGAAAATGCCAAATGCAGTAGGATTAGTGTTAGCCCGGGGAGATCCCTGAGGTTGGAGTCATTGAGCTCTTTCTGGTTCTGTTTTTCAGATGCTAACCATGTGTTGTGTGCCACTTGCAGCATAAACTACTGAAGAATTGTGGCTGTGAATTTGTGCAAGCTCTTTTGACAGAGAATCCGTATGGGAATTCCTCCGTATTTTTATTTTTTAACAATTATTTTGGACTGTTTTCTCCTCTTCCCGTTAAAACAATCCAAAGTGCAAGATGCTAGTTGCTGACCCTGGGCACAATGGTTGAATTATGCTCTGTGTGTGTAGTACTGGTAGGTTGTTTCCCACCAGACTGTTGCTACAGTGCCTCCATACCCAGACATTGTAGCACCAGCCATTCCTGACAGCAGAGAGCATGGGAGAAGATTTCTACTTCCAGCATCAAGGAGTTCATTTCTATGATATTTTTTTACAATTTTTGGTATTTAACATAGACTTATTAAAAAGCAGATGTGATAGATCCGTGGTATGTGTAATCTGGGAAAATAAGACTGCAAATTTGGGCCTTAACTTGCTGGGATCAGCTCTCCTAGACTGGATTGTGATGAGATAGTCCTCCTTGTACCCAGCTCCTTAAAACCATGGTGAGTTTGTGAGGAGTGCAAGTTGATGCTGTAGTGCCAGTCCTGAGCATGGGAGCAGCCTTCTTGAAGCCTCCAGTTTGTCTCCTTTCTGTGTGTGCCAGGTAAAAGCTGTATTTTGACTGTGCTGTAAGTTTTGGTTGGGTCTGCTTGGTGCTGGTGTAGCTGCTGAAACACTGATCCCAACGCCTTCAACGAGAGCCAGTTGGTATCTTCATTCCATTTCAAGTCAAGGTGTTTCCTGTGGCCCGTTACTTTTTGATGCTTCTTTGGTCAATTTAGTTTCTTCTGAGAGCAGCTCGTGAGTTTTCAAGATATCAGTGGTTCTTGCCAGTATTTCTCCTCCCACAGTATCAAGGAACAGTATTAAGGGTCCATTTCAAAGAGGGGCAGAGTTTCTTCAGTGAAGAAGCCAACAGCCCAGAGTTCAGGCATTGCAGCCATTTCATGCTCTGAACTCAGGTTCTCTTTTTTTTTATTTCTTTAAACATGTTTACTGCTGGATCCTAATTAGCAAACACAGTTGTTAGCTTCAGGCAACTGACCTTCTGCAGCGTCAAGATCCTGGGTGAGGGTTTTTTCATAGTGCCCCTGTTAGGTCCCCAAGGACCATTTTCAAAGAGACTTAACTCCCTGCATCCCTTCTGAGGAGTTTAAAATTTCTGAAGTATTCAGCTGACCCTTGAGTTTCCTTTTCTGTTAATCCTGTCGAGTGCAAGGGGGGTCATCATGTGGTTGTCAAATCATTTGTTAAAGTTTATTCCTTTTAATTCTCTCCAAATGAAGAGTTCTGTATTTCAGGTAGTAGATTTCCTTTTGTGTTAGTTGGCATATGGTTATAGCTTCATGCACTGCCTCTGTAGGAAGATAGTTGACTTCCTTCCAAGACCATCTGCAGATAAGGGAAAACCCTGGTCCTTGGAGGTAGGTACTGTCCTTTTCATTAAACAGGGGTTGTTTCCTTATTTTCTAGTATTTATTACAAGTTACCAGGAGCAGTGTAACAGCTGTGACTTCTCTGTTTCCACCAGTATTGAATGCCAGATGATTCTGATGTACACTTCTGAGTCATGTTACAGACAATCTGAATTCCACTACATTTCCACTGGGCTTCAACATTCCATTCTGCTTGAATCCAGAGTCTCATTTAACTTGTATTTGTTGGAGGGCATAAATGTTACTTGTATATGACGATGCTGTCACTGTGTGACATCCCATATGAATTTTGATGTAGATCACATTGCACTCAATCCGCTGTGATTATCCTTAGAAAATACTGTAGTTGCTAGATGCAGTGTGATTATTTTTTTTTTATTATTATTTTATTTTATTTACTTGGGTCTTTTTTTCTTTCCCTTCCCCATTAACAGTTGAGTCTATGGTTTAAAATGTGATTATGGTCGTATAAGATAACTTGCTGAGCTATCAAGTCTTTTTGTTACAACTAAATCATTTTTTAAGATTTTATAAAGCTGGAAATGATCAAATGCTGTTTTGTTCATTGTCAACAGTGTTGTGTTCATTTTATGTATGTTCCTTCTAAATGAGGAGCCTTCAGAAAATAAAATTATTCAAGGAGCAGATTTTTTTTGTTGGGTTTTATTGTGCACCTCATTGTTTCACAGCTCACGAAAGACACAAATGCAACATTGTGAGGAAAAAAACCTCATTTTTACTTCTGTTTTTATGTGGCATTTCAGGATTTATGTGCATGCCTTAGAAGTGGTGTGGAAAATGCACCTACCTCCATCCACCAGGAGGGATTTATGAGTCAAGCTGGCACAGTAAGGCCACCCCTCTCCTGATCCAGTGCTCTGGGGGCTCGTCAGAGGGGAGGGTCATGGCCATGACAAAGTTGGTGGAGTGGCCTGTGGTTGAGAGGATCCCTCTTCTCTCACTGGTCTTGTAAACTGGGGCCAGGCAGCTGGGTCTCTGGGGGATGTCTGCTCTCTTACAGGGCTTCAGCCAGATCTGTGGGAGACCAGAAAATAAGCCTTTTATCTCTATTAATAAAGAAAAGGAAACAGTCTTGGCTTGGCCAGATCATTTTGATATTACTGATTTTCTGTTTTGTTTGCTTTTTAACAGATAGCCCTGAAAAGCTGCTTCTTGTTTCCTCTGTCTTGGCAGATTTGCTTCCCCTCCCAGCAGACATTTGGGACACCAAATTTCCTCTCCCTGTCATTATTAACAGAGGATTGGCAGCTCCTCTCAGACAATTTCTATTTCAACACAAAACATTTCAGTTATTTTCTTTTTTAAGAACAGGTAACACTTCCTTCAGGATTAGAACCTGAGCTTTAATAGAGTATGAATTCCAGAGTATTTGCTGGTGTATAATCCCAGAAGACACCACCAAATGCAAGGCACTGACCACAGGTACTGCATCGTAGAGGATTTTGGGATGAGATTCTCCCAGCTGCTTGGTTTGCCTGTCCCAGCGTGCGCCGTCCAGGAACAACCCCTGCACGTAGACCCCTGGAGCAGTTGGAGAAGATCCCAAGTTACCCAAACCTGAAGGTGATGTCTCCCCCAGGAGAGCAGCAGCAGCTACTGCACGAGCTTTGCTGGTGGATAATGGAGTGTTGGGGGGCTTCTGGCCAGGTTTGTGTGTCCCAAGTGATGAGCAAAACACTTTAATACAGTCTCGATTACAACTTATTGTGATTACAATTTATGTGTTTTATAAAGTTACACTATGATATTGCCAGACACTGTATCAGCCTTTTCTGACTGCACACTGACAGCTTAAAAATGATTCCACAGTACAGGACATTGTTTCTACAACTGCCATTACCAAGTTTTCTGTATGTACTAGATGTTCTCAGCTTTGTTCCCCTCTTGGAGATTGAGCATATAAACTGTCTGTCACTACTCACATTTTTTCATTGCATATGTTTCAATTTGCCACTTGCTTGTGCCTTTCTAAAGTGGCTCGTTAAGGCAGCAAGGAGAAAAAGAAGGCTTTAAGTGTTTAAAAACTGTAAGTGTCTTTCTTGTGGTGTGGCAGAGTGACAAGTGTCAGGTTAAGGTTGCCTTCTGACAATTGTGTTGTGCATTTACTCACCATCTTCTGGAGCTGTGTCATACTCCTTGTCTTCCAGCACTTCGTAGTCAAAGTCCAGGAGGTCTATGGGAATGGTGTATTTCCTGGCATAGTTCTGCTGGGCACCTGTGAGGAACGCCTGAGTGAAGAAGAATCCTGAAATCCAGAAGACTGCTGGGGTTCCCTTTTCATACCACAGCTGCAGCAGCAGAAGAGAGACAGGGAGAAAAGAAAACAATCCTTTTATTTGTCTGTAGGAAGGCAAGTATCTTCTAGAACACCAGCAGAAGTCATTTCTCCCTTTGTGAGTCCAGGATCATCTTTCTCTCCTCTGAAAGCAGAGGAACTCTGCATGGCTGCCAGGTCTTTTAAAAATGGCACCAGCTTCTGTTTTAGAAACGAACCAACCAATGCACAAAATGCCACCACTTTGCCTGGAAACACTCAGCTGATGGGAATGACTTGGTCTGAGTAAGTGTTAAATGTGCATCATCTTGTAAGTTCATCAGGTGAACGCTCCCTTTTCCTTCTCTCTCTCTGCTGCTCAGCACTCACCTTTGTTTCTCTGCAAATGACACATTTTGGGCATTGTTTTTGTTTTAATATTTGCAGCATGCAAGAAGATCTTTTTCTGAGTGTTGTAAACATCGGTTTTAAATTATGTACGAAAAAGATTTTGTTCCAGGTACCTGCTGCAGAGAACTACAGTGAGGGCAACTAAACCAGTCGTCTCTGCTAGTAAGTAATTTTTCCTTCCAAGAAATAAAGCAGCATCCTCACAGATGAGGTATCACTCATTTAAAGTCACCTTTGGGAACCTTCACACCCCCCTGATTCTCCCTAACTGGTGCAGCTTTCTTCTCCAGTGAGTCTCAAGTCAATGCTTGGTATTTAAATTAGTAAAATTTAACACAAAACCTTAGGTTACGTTTGCTGACTGGAAAAGAAACTCCGCAGTATTTTCCTAAATTCTATTTTAATTAACCTCATTCCCACCCCTTTTTAAAGTCCCTTCACAAGACTGGTTGTGTGACACTGATGTACAAAAACAACGTGGGGATGTTTTCACCTGTAAGAACTTCAGCCTGTTGAGGAAGTCGGTCACGTAACTGCCCAGAGGCTTGAGGCTGGGGTAGGACTTGCTCATCCACAGCCCTGGAATCTTGCCTTTCAGAATGCTGGTTACTACTTCTTCCAGTTCTGCAGACATCACTACGAGCCCCTACAGACATTTTGGAGAGGAGGGTGTTCAGCCTAGCAAGGTTAGTGAATAATTAACAATCACCACAGTGCTCTGTCCAACAGCCACCTCAGGCTTCTGGCTGAGACAGGAGCAACAGTGAAAACCAGAATAACAACATCATAAAGGATATGATGGATTTAACTCGGAGTTCATGCAGCTCTGAGAACACAGATCAACTTTAGACAGTGCTCTCTCAAGTGGGGCCCTCCCTGGCAGTCATTTCTATTGGAGGTGGTGAGATTTGCTTTCATCTGTGAAGTTGTGTGAGCTGCTTCAGTCTTTCATGCCAGAAAGGCAGAAAACCAGATGTGAACCTAGTTCCTGCTTGTCCTACTTGCTAGAAATCTGTAGTGAAAAGCTCTCTGGTTTGGTTTCTCTGCAGTGGGCACAGCAGTACTTTGATATCCATTGCACTCCTATCAATTTTAAGGTACAGATCAATAAATCAGTTGGGAATCTGGATTCTTTTATGCATTTGACATGGCTCAGAGCTCAGGTCAGTTCCCTAGGGCTTAGTGATAGCTCAGAGGTTGAGTCTCTGTTCTAGATGCATGTGTCAGGGTTCTCCCCAGCTCACCTTTATGGCTTTCTGGATGTTCATGCAGGAGTCCCGGATTGTCTGGAGGAGCTTGTTGAAGCGCCCCATCTCCTGGACCAGCACAGTGTTCATGCTCTGGGTGTAGGTGGTTGGGTAGCTCCTCATTGCTGCTTCAGTGCTGAAATCTGGAGGCAGTTTGCTCAGGATGTCACCTGTCACTTCACGGACAACTTCATCACTGGATTTTGTGCCACCACCAGACGCCCAAGACTCGAGAGAGACAAACACTTGGATTTATTTGGAGGAAAAGACAGAGGACCTGGAGTGAGTAGTTAAAATATTATTTCCCTCTTTACATACCTGTGTAAGAAGAATGTTATCAAATAGCAGTTGTGTTTCTGCCTGATCCTTGGTAACGTCAGCGTTTGCGTTCATGCCAAATACCTCTGGGGAAGGGTTCAGGGGAAGGGTCTTTGTATATTCAATGTAGCTTTGGTACTGAAAAAAAGGAGGGGGGAAAAAGACTTAAAAGGACTTAAAAAGAAGATAAAGTCTTAAAAAGACTCAAAAAGCCCATGATGTGTCTCAGAACCACTCCAGACCTTCCTAGTGTGATGAATACACACGCTAAAAGGAAATAAAAGGGTTGGCTGTGCCTCATAAAGTCCTTTGGTCCATCCTCTGAAATCAGCACTGTCTTTATTTAAATTTCCTGACAAATTTTTATGACAGCTGCTGGAATTTCTTAGAAAATAAAAATACCTGGTGCAAGCCCCAAAAGCTAGCAGGGAGCACCAAGACACATCCACGCCACCAAAGCTAGAGCTGGTTTATTAAACTGCAGGTCATTGTGTTGTGCTGGGGTACTCACATCTCCTTCGGGAGGGGCAAAATAAAGGCCACTGGGATCAAATCTGTAGAGGGGGTGTGTGAGGACGTGTGGGGAGAAGCAGGTGCTGAGCAGGCTGAGGAGTGTGCGGCGGTCCCAGGCGTCCGTGACTCTGCCCCCGTAGTTGCACTCGCCCGTCATGTAGCTCAGAGCATCAAAAGGCACCTCCTGAAACAGCAGGACAGTGACACGTCTCTGGGCAGCCAGAGATTGCAGTTAGCACCCTAATTTATGTGGAAAGAAAGTTTAGAAGGTGTTATTTATTAGTTCATGCTTGTATCATTGATCTCCTGAGCTTTGCATCAGCCATCAGGTCAGGCAGCGTTGCTGCTGCTGGAGAACAGCAGCACCAGCAAGTTCCACAGCAATGCAGCTGCAATTCCTTGAGTATCAGTGTATGGAAAACCTGTCCAGAATTATCACTACCTGCTTGGCTTATATATATATATACACACACACACACACACAAAATATACTTCAAAAATATACACACTTCTAAAATATGTATACTTCTAAAATACAGATTTTCTAAATAAGATTCTATATAGTACTATATGTATGCTGTCAAAATGCCATAGCTGTGCTCATCAATTTCATTTGATTTATTTGTTTTCAGAAAATAAAATCAAACGTGCTGAAAGGCTTGATGGAAGGAGAAGCTGGACTCCTCCCAGGTGCATGAAAGGAACAAACCGTGAGTGATAAGAGAAAAATGGTTTACAGGCATTTAATCAGGGTGGGTGATAGGCTGAGAACTGGATAAAGGACACCAGTCAAAAAAAGAACCAGTAAATCTGTTAACTACATACATGTTATCTTCAAGGAAAAAACATATTTCCTTCCCTGCCAGGTACTACAGTTACCCATAAGCTTTGGTCATAAAATGTGAGACTAAGGACAAGCTTCTCAGCACCCATCCCCTCCCCTCTCCTGCAGAAAAAGCAGCACACACCTTTGTGCTGAATCACAATTTACCAGAACCCCACACCAAGATGACAGTGGTTTGAAAATAACACCCCCCAGCTATAATTTCAACAGCTATTCTGGCTACACTGGGTTGCTGAGAGAGCTGGGACATCAAGAAGTGTCACATATTGCCAGCAAATTCCAGAGCAGCTGCTGCACAACACTGTCTAGATCTGCAAACAGGGAAGGAAAAAATCCATCTGCTAAATCTACACGAATAAATAGATCAAGGGTGTTACTAATCTGCACCAGTCCAGATCTAGTGTTACCCCCTATAACTGTGTAAATCACACTTAGCGTTAAGTGCTCTTGTACAATATTTTACAGCTATATTGTCAAGACCCAAATCCAGAGCTGCTGCCTGGAGCCAGGACTAAGACAACTCTGGCACAACTGCTGCTCTGTTTGGTGTGGCAGAACTAAGCTGTTATTTGCAAGTTTTCCCATTAATTACATACAGATTATGCTATACTGAAAAAATACTGCCATGGGAGCAGCCAGCCTGCCCTGGTACATCCCAGAACCCCCCCAGCAGTGCCCAGTACCTGGTACTGGTCGAGGCAGAGGCGCAGCTGCTGGACGCTGATGCGCAGGTCGGTCTCGTTGAACTCGTAGGGGATGTTCCAGCCCAAGGGCCCAAAATTCCTCCTCTCTTGCACCAGTGCATGGAAGAAGCAGAGGCTGAACAGCAACGTCTTGAACTCTGCCTTCAAACCAGGTGCAGCACCATTAATACACACATAATATAGGTTAAAATGTCCCTTTTTGCTCACGTTTTGCCTGGCAGGACCAGCCCTTGTACTCAGACAATTTATCAGTACAACAATTATAACACTATTCATACAATATTGCTGCTTGTTTTTTTTTTTTTTCTCTTTTTCCCCTCTCATTAGCAACCCAGCTTTCAGACCTTTAAAGAAAACCTTCAGGTCAGAAGTTAGGTTTTTTGTTCAGACCATTTAGCAAAGTGTATGGCCTCCATTAAAAGAAAATATCTACATTAATTGTACTAAAATACTGTAAAATATTCTTGCAAATAGACACCTAATTATGAAAAGAGTAATTGAGGCTTTTCCTAATCTGTCTTTTAAAAAAAAAAAACCTAAGGAGCTGTATTTTTAATGCCATACCACAGAAATCTCAACAGAAGAAGTAGGCAATGAGCAATCACATAGAAATCCAAAGTACTTCACTATTCTCAGCCATCACCCAGTTCCATGGCACTGGGAGACAACTACTTAATTTAGGACTTTTTTCCCCCCCCTCAGGCCATGCCTACAGTCACCAGGCTGTGCTTTAACTGCTGTCCAAGCTACCTGCCAGCACCACTCACAGGTTTGGTGCAGCCATTGAAGAAGTCAGGGTCAGAGATGGGGTCCATGAGGTAGGAGCGCAGGATGTTGGCCCGCAGCCCCTTGGGGGCCTCGTTGGTCATTTTCACCCCGTTCTGGAGGACGGAGACTGGGAAGGTGCCCGAGGGGTAACTGGTGAGCCACATGCGGAACGCTGGGTGGGTCGTGTCAGGGTTCAGCTCCTGCCAGAAGCACAGGTAAAAACAGGCAGCTGGAGGACCAAAGACCTTAGTCTGCAGCACAAGGCTTGTTATTAAAGCCTTTTTTCTTTTAAGTATCAAAACACACCAGTCCAGAGATTAAGTTCTTGGATGCTTATAGGTGATGATAGTAAAAAAATCACGATTGTGAGTGAAACTTCCTTTCCACAAAAAAAAAACCCACACTTGTGAGTGAAACTTCCTTTCCACAAAAAAAAAAGCCACCCTTGTAAGCGAAACTTCCTTTCCACCAAAAAAAAAACC
>VYZX01032526.1:94763-137289 GCA_013401335.1 Brachypteracias leptosomus
AAAAAAAAAAACCACACTTGCGAGCGAAACTTCCTTTCCCCAGCAGGTGTAGAAAAATATTCTGGATTTTGAAGGAGAATTTGCCCTTCCTCTACACGCTTGTGGACTACATGGCCCACAGAACACACCAAATGCAGGCTCTGCACCCCAAGAGCAATGACACGGGGACTGAGGTAAGCTAGGCTGGCTTTCCAGCCACCTGTATGGACCAGATATGCCTTCAAAGGTATTTATAAGAAGCAGAGAATATGTATTTTTACCTCACAGACCCTCTCCAGCGTGGGCATCCAGGAGCTTGCCAGGTGGCAGTTCTGCAGCACTATCCACGTCCCTTCCTTCACAGCCTTTGTGATCATTTTCATGGCTATTGGGCCTTGGCCTTGGCCAAGTGACAGAGAACTGAGCTTTGCACCTCCAAATCCCTAGAGATACAGATAGAAAACATACTGAAATAAGAATAATATTGCACCAATGCACCAAACCTTGCAGTATGAGCATTCACATCTCTCTATATTGAAATATGTAATGCACAGTCTGTTTTAAAATATGGTTTAAGTACTTTTTTCATGTCTTACCAAACCTCTTCTCTATCTGCCAGTGAAAAGCTCCAACTACACATCCATTTAATCCAGAACTGTGAAATTCTGACAGCCTCAAAACACTCCTGAAACCAGGATGCTCTTTAAGGAAGGAGGAAACCTACTATAAAATGCAGGATAATTTTACAGCTTGGTGCTTGGAGCGTGGCTGTTATTCCCAACAGAACAGAATTCTGACAGAATAATAGTCAGGAGAAGCAAGAAATAAATACATTATACCTGAAAAGAGCACCTTTCTAGTAGCTTAACAGTAAAACTCTTCTACAGAAGAACTTAAATTTAAGCTGCTGGGAATTTTTTGGTTTAAAAGCCATAATAATGACAGCCAGCACCACCAAAAAATTCAGATTTGGATTCTGAGGTGTAAATGCCACCAAGACCCTAAGGGTCTATATTACTACAGTGTTTTTTAATTAACTACCTAATATGTTAACATATAATGCTTGTTAAAACCAAACCCACGCCCAAAGGCTTCCTTACAATGGCTGTTTAAAGAACTGTGGTTCTGTTCCATTCTTCCATTTAAGATTATGAAATAAATTAGTTAAATAGTTCATGACATCACAACATTATAAAAAATATACCAAAAATATTTAACATACAATTTTTATAAATTATAATAGACAAATTACTCCCTTCTAAAATCAATTCATTTGCCTTAATCAGTGATTTGTGTTAAAGAGAACCATGAGTTTTAACATTTTAATTTTAACATTTTTGGGGCAGTTAGTTTTTTTTGAGCTTACTTTGGCATTTCATACTTGAATTAAATAAAGTTCCTTGCTTCATACCTGATCCTCAGCAAACTTCAGGAGGGCTGCCATGGGGTCAGCCCCAGGAGAGAGTACAAATATCAGTGGGATACAGCAATGACTGTCAGCAAATGCTTTGGACAGATCAAAGGGAGGTGGCTCAATAAATGGGTGGCCCAGGTTGTGAATGACAAATTCCTGCACCATTGGTATGATCTAAAAAAAAGGGTAAAAATAGAATTAAAGTGTGTGTTTTTGTGTAAGCATTAACTCGCATCCCTCTAAACATTTTAATATACAACTCAGTATTCCTCATATAAAATTAGATGTACAGTCCCAAAGAAATCAATGATTTAGCATAAATCTAAGCAAAAAAGGTGCTCTAAGGGTCAAAATTGGATGTCCTTGGCAAATAATCTCAAATCTGGACAGAATAACATGCAGGTAGAGGAAGCTGGACTTTTTTCTGCACTCACTCCATCTGTATTAGGGAGAGGATTTAATTTTGAGTCTCATAATGCAACATGTTTCAGATGGGTTCAACTCTTGGCTAGAAACCTGCAGTTTGGGACACACCAGTCTTTAAACTCCCCACTCAAGTTACCATTTATAAAATGACAGACTAATGCTTTGATCCTCTAAACCCTTACAGATGATAGAAGTTTTTTTAAGTACCACTATTCATTCTATCTCTGGACACCCTCTAGAATACTTTACCCACCTCCTCTCTAAAGTAATGTGATAACACTCAGTATTTGCCAACCTTGATAGGAAGCTTTAATCTCTGAAATTCAAGGAATGCTGAAGGTTTCAAGCAGCAATGGTAAATAATTCAAATACTTGGGTCCCCACCAGTATAATCCTTTACCAAATTTTCTGTGTCAAATTGCTGTATTTGTAACTAGAGTTTTTAACCTACCTTTTTGATTTTTCAGTTGTAAAATCTGTGATTTCCACACTGCACTAGGGAAGGTGCTTTCAGGTAACCAATATATAGTGTGAGTGAATCCTAGAATGTAACAGGGGGTGGGGGAAGGTACCAATTAATTGCTCTTGATTGTTCTGCTGCTCAGCTCACCTGTTTTCCTCCCTGTGCTTTCCAGGTGCAAGGTATCACCAGTATAAATTGGGGAGCAGGAAGGAGGCCCTGGGCTACAGAGACCCCAAGCTGTGGAGATGGAGAAGCTCCTGAAGGAGCTTGGCCTGGCCTCCAAGCTCCTGAGTGACTTTAAGGAGATGTATGAATATGAGAACAGACTGAAAACCTTCACAAACTGGCCTTTCAGGGAGAACTGCAAGTGCACCCCAGAAAATGTAAGTCTGAACAGGGATATTTGGATTATGCCTTGGGTTTTATATACTATGTCTGCATGTGAGGTCATGGTTAAATGTATTTATGTTCAGGAGGAGTTGGGAGCTTCCACTAAGCCTGAAGAAAAGTTGAACGCTCCAACTTTTCTGTTTCCTGCTCAGAAATAGTGTAGTAGCTGGTTTATACATGTTCAGTTCAGTAGTCTATTTACAGAATGAAATAGGGTTACTTTTCTTGTCCTGTTTTTTTGTTCTTCTCACTTAAAAATTAGTTTCTTGTATTACGTCGTCATTTTGACTGTAAATCTTAATTCCTAAAAAAGAAGCCTGTATCAGGAGAAACAAGTACATACCCAGCAGGAAAGATGAAGTAGCAGAATAATAATTACTGGAAATTTGGAAGCTGAAATGATTTAAATTTTAGAAAACAATGTTTATGTCCCTGCAGGCTTTGCCTTGAACATTAAAAAAAAAAAATCCACCTGATTTCTACTTTAGCACCCAGTTTGATAACTGAAATTTAATTAATTGTTATTCTTCTGACCAGATGTGATTCAAAAGTGACAAGAAAACATAGAAGTTAAAGATGTAGCATTTTCTTCAATTTATATTTAAAGGTTCTCTATGTCCACAGTCTTATGCTGGGTTTTTTCTGTGAAAATATTCTCTGAAGTGCTGGCTATGGCAGATCTCCTGCACTGTTACTGCAATGCCCGTGTAGTGTGGCATCTACTACAGGTAGAACAAAGCTGCTCTGATGCCACAGCCATGCACAAATCCATCCCCTACTTGGAGCCTGCTCCTTGTTCCTTCCTTTATTTACCTGCTTGCAGTCCTCACACTTAAAATGTGCTTTTCTGTTTGATGTGGGGGGGCTCTAAACTCTGCCCTGTCCCCTGCAGATGGCAAGGGCAGGATTTGTCCACTGCCCAAACACTAATGAGCCAGACGTGGCAAAATGCTTCTTCTGCTTGATAGAGCTGGAGGGCTGGGAACCAGATGATGACCCCTGGTAAGCATTCTTGAAGTGCTCCTCCAGACTTCTCTGGCAAGGTCCCTTACTCATTCTAAAACAACTAATTTCTCTGTAATGCTTCACAAATCTGAAGCCTACTGAAAGTTTCTCTTACCCAGTAACTTCAGAATACTCCCAACGAGCTTTTATCTGAGATGCACCAAAACCTATTTCATGTTTGCTGCATGTCTCTCTACTGAAGAGACCTGTGTGTTCAGGTTTCTTCACCTCTTGAAGTGTAACTTTCTGGGTCTTTGTTGCAGGGAGGAGCACAGCAAACGTCAGGGCTGTGGCTTTCTATCCCTCACTAAGCACTTTGATGACCTGACCATGGAGGAGTACTACGTGCTGGAGATGACACGGCTGAGAACCTTCCTTGTAAGTGGTAACCACGTCATCCTAACATCAGATTCAGAGCTAGGATGTAAGTGAGAAATTCTGTGAGATGTCTGAGCCTCAGCAAGGGGTGACTGCGTAAGGCTAGGGAATGGCTAGTAAGAATTAAGTGAATTAAATTAACAGTGAAGGTTCTGTGTCTTACCTCCTGGTGGGTTTGCACAAATAACATCTTTGTCTTGCTGATAATGTTCTATATTGAAAATTTATCTGATGACTGTCAAGGTTAAATACTTAAGTTCCCTGGGCAACAGACTCAGATTTATTAAAATAGGATCACATGCTGCAGCAGGAGCAGTTTGACCTCTTAAAAGGTGAGGGAATTCTCTAACCTGAAGAGCAAATTATTTAGAGCAGCGTTCCAAGGTAGAAAAAGGGCTCTTGGCCATAATATCACTTTATTTCTAAGTACAGCATGTAGAGAACTTGAAGCAGCAGTTTCAAGCAGGGACACTTTGCCCCCAGGAATAGTGTCACCAAGAGCTTGGAGGGCTAAGCCCTAGGGCTGATCTGGAGCATCCTGAAGCACCCTGAGAGGTGAGATAGTGCCTCGTGTCCCAGAAGAAAAGCAAACTGAAGTCTCCCTCCCTGATGTGATGTAAAATGCAGCTACACAGTAGGTTCACAATTAACTTTTTTAAAGTACACTAGACATACCCCAAAGTGATCTCAGACCTGAGCCCTGCTGGCAATGCTGGATCCAGGAGTTTCTGAATCAATCAGGGGTTTGCATATGAAACACCAGCCCAGCTGCACCAGTCAGGCAGCAGTCCTGCTGGCCATGGCTAAAAGGGGGCTTCTGAGCCAGAATTAGTGGTAGACCAGTGAGTTTTTGAATGTAGTTGAACTAAACAGTTCAGTTGCTCAACTGAACATCTTCATCTCTTGCTTTGCTTTAAGTGCAAAACTGGCAGGAGTGTAATAAAGTCCTTTGAAGAAGAAGTCGCCGCGACCAGGCAGCGTCTGGTGGAGAACTTTGTCTCCAGGCACCAGTACACACCAGTGCCAGTGCCCCCCTGTGCTGACCCACCTGCCCAACACCCTGAAAGCTCCTGCTCAGCACCAGTCCTGGAGAAGTGAAGTTAAAGTCTGACTCTAGAACTGCCTCTTCTTCATACGGTACCAACATTCCTGGGTTTATCCACACAGTAGTGAGAGGAGTGTAGAGGATTCTAGAGGTCATTAATTGTGTAATGTAACTCCTGCCTTTCACACTGTGCTGTGTCATTGTGGCTTGGTGTGGTCTTACTGACCTGTAAGCATCTGAAGAATGTCTAAGCAAATACATTCTAGTTTTTAGCAGATTGACTTTTTTTGGAATAAAGATTCAGAACTGTGAGCACCTGCTGCGATCTGTGCCACGTTCCAGCCCTACAGATAGACTCCAATCAGAGCAGTTCTGCTTCAAAAGGCTTCCCACAGGACAGAGGGATCTGTGCCTGCAGTAATTGCTCCCTTTAAGCACCCCCATTATCTCCTGCTCACCATTTACTTATCTGTGGTAAATTGTCTGATCTAGGAAGATAAGGGACAGCCCTCAAAAAAGTTACATAAGCAAAACCAGCAGGTGGAATGAACAAGACAAGTCACAAAGTGTCTCAGGAGTAAGAGCTCTGGGGATTATTTGGTATGTATGTTGAAATTTAACAAAAGCTAAAGGCCTATTCTTCTGTTTTTAAAAGCTTTTTCATTACCAGTTCAAACTGTTTTTTTAAAATCTCATCAATTGCTATTTTCTTTTATGACAGACTGCAGGGGAATGTTGCAGACACCACAGCTCAAATGCATACTTGCAAATATAGGGTTTTTTTCCCAACAGACCATTTTGAATAAGGTGAAAGTTTGGTACTTACTTTGTCAGGTCTCAGGCAGCGAATGATGAGCATCCTTTGGAACTCCCCCAGCTTGTCTTGCCACTCTGCAGGAAACTTCTCATGCTGGGGATCCTAAAAACATACATATTTCAACATTTGTTAAGTGTTTGAGTTACTTACAGTGAGGGTAAATTATCTTTTAACATGACAACAATCAATGTTGTATTTTTTTCTTAATCTCCAGAAATAAGGTTGACATGCTTAAAGATTTTTTTTTAAAAAAACCCCAATACTTCAAATATATATTTAATCTAAGATGACTTCTCTGCCAGAAGAGAAGCTCAGTAATTTTTAAGTGTTTTAAAGATAACCCAAAGTTATTTTCTAGAAAGTGGAGAAGGAATGAGGTGGAGGACACCAGAAAATGCACCTTCCCCTCCCTCTTTCTGTTAGAACTGAACTATGGTGTTCATAAAGTTTAGCTAAAACTTTTCAAGCTTTGTAGAACATTGAGAACATGCTGAGGGGTAAAGGTTGCACTGAGGACTCCCCTGAGTTGTGCCACTGGGCTAAGAACACTTCAGTTCTCCATGAGAAGAGATGCACCAGTAGCTTTAAGAGCTAGAGGAGAACTGAAGCTCCTACTCCAAGACAATAGAGCTTTAGATAAAATACCCAATATCTTTAAATTGGGGAGTTGAAGTCAGGTCTCCTCTACTTTTGGAAACAACCTGATCTACAGCAGTAGTAGGAGAAAAGTGCATCTCAAACTCCTTTGAAAAACACTGATATTCAGTGTATGGCTGCTGACAACACTGATTTTGTGCCCTCTCTCCTTAACACACATGCATGAAACTGCCCTTTATTTGTGTTTGTGTGCTGCTAACAGGAAAAAAGAGCTGGTTGCATATTACTGGGGATAAACTATACTAGTGATTAAAAAAAAAAAAACCCCACAAACCCAAAGTGCATAATGAAGTTGTCCCTCCCTCAATCTCTTTTTCAAATGCCATCCTTTTTGTGTTCATTTCCCAAAGAACAACTGAAGCCCTCCCCTTGCTTACGTTTCTGTAAATGCCCCAGAAAAGGTGTTTCTCTGTTACTTGCCTGTTTCCTGCAGTCTGGACAAGTGAGGGACCTGCAGCTGCTTATTTTCTTTAATGTCTCATCATACACTTACAAGCAGTTCCATTCTTTTCCTCCCTGTATACTTTAAACCCATTTCTAAACCAGAAAGGAGTTCTAAATCCTTGATATTTACAATGTAATAACTTACATAACCTTTTTAAAATGAGTATAATAAAAAGTCCTGGGTCGTTTGACCAGAAGAATAGGGGAGTACATTAAGATAAAAAAGGAGTTAATAGTAAGATTAAAGATGAAGCAACTGCCCAATGTGGATTAAAGAGTTTAAGGAAAGAGCAGTGAAGTTAGATAGAGGCAAAGTCAGTCATTAATGCACATATGAAGTCACTGTGAGAACAGGGAATTGGGTCTCCCGACTCCCATTCTAGTTCCATTTCCTCCTAAAGCATCATAACCAAATGTCTAGACTGAGAAGGGGCAGTGGCTGCCTGAAGTTTAGCAGTTTCACCATCACCACTCGGGGTTTTGTGCCCTTTTTTCCCCTCCAAATTCACTTCAAATCATGACTCAGAAGCCACCTGACAAACTGTCAGTGCTCCAGCATGACCCACCATTTACTGAAATATTTACACTCACCTATGTAAAGACCATACCATGTAAAAAGACAGCACTTCCTTTTCCCTGAATAACTGCTTTCCAAGTGACAATTAGCTAAGGAGTGCAATCAGTGAGGAGTGGTAACTTACCAAGCTGTCATACACCACCTTCCACCCATCCCTGAGCTGTGTGAAGCCCTCCTGGATGTGGGTGAAGTTTGGCAGCTCTTCCAGCCGGCAGATTTCATCCCAGGATTTTGAGGGGAGCCAGGTACATGGGTTAGGAAAGGGGTTCTCCAAACCTATGCCTCCAGTCAGCAGAAACTTCCACTCGTCCTCATTAATCTGCAATGAAAAACTCTGCTCTGAGGACTAACCAGATAAAACCCAGGGGGTTTATTAGTACATTGTGTAGGAAATCAGTGCGTTGATCTGAATTCATTGAAAAAGCTTCCCTACAACAACTAAAAGCTTATTTGCAAAGTATTCAGTGCCTGGGTTTAAGTTAAATGTGAGTTTTAGGATTCAAAAACCCTCAGGTAAGAGCCAGTTTAAAGATTAATTGCGTGCCTAACTTGGGGAGAGAACAGTGATAACAGATTAAATTTTTACTGGATGTATTTCAGGGAACTGGGCATTTTGCAACCTTGTCCTGTAATGGAAGTCTAAGTAATGTTGAGAAAAACTTACCTAGCTCAGTTTTGCCATATCTATTCATTATATATTTCTTTTATTCTAGAGGGTTTTTTGCAATGCTTATAATTGCTTATTAAAATGGAAATAAAACACCACAAGCTTGAGGCTTAAGGAATATAATTATACATAAACTTATTTTTCTGTTCTTATCCAGTATATTTCCTATTACTGGTAATTTCTATATGCAGTTTAATATATATATATCACATGAAACTACAAATTCCTTTTAATTACTGACCAATCCTTCATGTTTCAGGAGATTTGCAGCCAGACAGAAAGAGAAGAGCAGCTTGTCCTTCTCAAAGAGGGAGCGACAGACATTGACATAAAGTGAGTGAGTAAAATGGTCCTTGAGAATCTTCAACCTACAGGTGTCAGGAAAAGAACAACCTTCCATTAATAGAACCCTAAAGAGTGTGTGTGCTGGGAACTTACTACAAACCATGCTGGGTCTCCTTTGCTCTACTGAACTCTCTGGTCAGGGAGCCCAGAGCAGCCACTGAGAGCATGTTGCATGTTGTGAGCAAAATCACAGAAAAGACATTTAAGTGCAATTACATCTCAGTAACAGGATTTTCAGAGAAGTGAGAGGTCCCTTAGGGGAGGGGCAGAAAAGAGCAGCAGTTTAAAAATTTGTTAGGAATATAGATAACAGAGCCAAGATCAAGCCAGCCCCTCTTGAAAGGTTATCTGAAATATGTTTCCCCTTCTACAGAGTATTTTCCTTAATACACTATAGTACAAATATATTTAAAACTCTGTGATTTGATAATCAATAACTTCCTTTAAATACAAAGCAAGGAGGCCATCTGTTGTCTCCTGTGTCAATCTGTTTTCTTCCATGCAGCTAACAAGAAATAGATAGTTTTTAACAATATTACTGTATTATATAAATGCTGCTGTGTTTTATTAGCATTGCAGGTCCTTTTAAAAATACCAGTTCCTCATCAGTTACACGGATACACACAATTTATACACAAAATACTGACACAAAGATGGTCATGGGACAAAATGTAAATGTTTTTCAAGTTGCAGGAGTAAGATGGGTTTTAAGTAAAGTATGGAAAATTCAGAAATTGCCACTTGCAATACTAACTAGAAAACTTTTCTATATACAGATTGGGAGAGTAGTTTCCCTCTTCCATCCTGTGTTCACTCAATGAGAGAGTAACTAAGTAAAAGAAGCAATAATCTGTGATTTGCAGTTCAGGTAAAGCCCCTGAAGTACAATTAATCCTATTGTGATCATAAGAGTGAGGTCCAACGCTTGTAAAAGAAATTCAGACCATTAAAAGATTGCACAATTTCTCCTCATTAAGATGGGGAAGGGAGGGACACCCTTAAATTAAAGTTTTACACCTTAAGTGTACAACAATCATCAAACAGAATTAAAATGCAGTTACTGCCCTGCATGTGCTACAGCCCAGAGCCCCAGTCCCAAGACTTCATTCCCTCTCACCAGTTGTGTGAAAGTTTCTTGTCTCTTTCTTGGGGTCATACAAAGTCACTACATGACATGAAATCTAAAATCACAGCAACTGGACCATTTTCATCTGTCTAACTGATACCCCATAACTTCACACGCAACCTGAGGTAGCAATTACTAAATAGAAAGAGTGGAGTATGTTGCACTTGTAATATATTGTACCCTTTTGTTTCTAGGAATAAATTATTTTCCAGGAAGATATCTGATGTACATGCAGTGCAATCACTTGGCAGAAGTGGCAGCAACATTTCTGGAGCAACTGTGACTACACGGGGAATTACACGTGGTAAGTTATCACTCTTACCTTGTTTCTAAGACCTCTGATGGCTCAGAATTCTCTATGGACATGATGAAAAGGTTAATAAACCACATGAGGGAATACTGGTACATGGGCTCAATGTTGCCCAGGTCAGCAATGGAGAAAAAGAGGATTGATGAGTGGGTGGCAATGGGGCGATAGCCCATGCGGGTGGCATCAATCTCCTTCTCTGTCTCCTCAGCAACAGCTTGCTTCTCAGAGATCTCATTAGCCAGAGCTTTGGAAGAGGACAGGATCTTGATGGCAGTTTCATCCTCCAGAATATTTCCTTCTGAGGCTGACAGCACTTCTAGAATCTTGTCTTCTATTTCTTTGAGCTGCCTAAAATAATACCCGAGAGTTTTTACATGTGAAAATATAGCTGGTTTCTGCTGTAAAATCAGACAATGTGTAGACTCTATTCAGGGTATACAGCTTGCGTGACAGAACTTCTTATCTCCTTGAGGATTCCCTGAAATTTCTGAAAAATGTATCCACTTCCAGGCAAAAATTACACCTGGCAAAGGAAGTGACTTGAACACTGCCCATTTCATGCTTTGAAATGGGGAGAGACGTCCTTTGCCATGAACCATCAGTGCAAATCTAGCACACAATGAAAACATTTCTAAAAACCATTAATAGCTAATCAGAATTTGTGAGGACAGCCAGTCATGTGCCAGCATCCTGGAGGGGATGCATAAAAACAGAGGGTGGGAGCAAGAGTTAACATTTTGCAATTACACAACCTGCAATTTAGCTCTTGAACGTTTTCTAATGATCCCAGAAATAGGACATCATTTCAGAAGAAGACAGGCACAACCAGTAGGAATATGAGTAAGGGCATGCACCCAAATCAGCCTAAAACCCAAATAGAAGCCTAAAAATAACTGTCTTGAATTTACTGTTAAATCAACAAAACCAAAACAAAAAAGAAAGGTCTCTGAAATGCATTTTCCATTATTATATTTCATTCAACTCCAATCTACTTTTATCCCTAACAGGGGAAGTTAAAGTCATACTTTTTGTTCTCAGCCCCTTGGAGGATGAGGGCTTGTTTCTCCTCTTCAAGATCTGGCCTTTCTCTTGCCACTACAATCCCAAGAAGCTGATCTTGCATTCCCTCTGAAGTTATCATGAAGTTCAATAATGTTACCTATTAGAGGAAATAGTTTTGGGAAGAGAGCACAGTTACATCCAGCAATTAAAATGCTGCTTCATTTACAAGATGAGGTTTCTATAAAATCATGTAACATGCTCAGCCAGACTTCCAGAGTGAGTGAATTGCAGCTGAGGTTTTAAGAGTATGTGTAGGAAAAGCAACTCCAGGACTAACCCAGAAAGTTCACCCTAAAAGGGGGGTGACAGGAATGTAGAGAATTTAATTAGTTCCTCAAAATCACACTCAAACTCGTGCTGTATAACATGAATGAACACTTCCACGTGGAAGAAGGATCCACCTAGAGTGGGAAAGGTGATGAAATGAAATAAGTAAGTCCCTGACAGTGTGAAAGAATGACAGTGCTGCAGAGGGAAGTGTTAGATAGGAGGAATGTCAACACTTCCGAGTCCTCCAGCAACATAAAACCAGCACTGGTAGGGGAGAAGGAACAAACAAATGCCAGAAATTCTTCAGTGCTTTTAGCCAGGGAATAATTTTACAATGAAAACAGAGTGAGACATTTCCAGTGTTCTCACCTTAACAGATGTTTCAGGCAGATAATGTGGGTTTCTCAGCTTGGTTGTGATGTAAAAGCGGAATTCAGGAGCGTACTCAACAGTGGAGTCTCCCAGGCAGATGCAGGTGCTCCCTGCCTGCTTAAATGTCTGCTTCAGCAGAAGGGGCTCCAGGATGGGGTCAAGTTCCTCTCCAACGTTCTCCAGTAGCACTTCAAAATAAACAACAAATTGGTAGGACTTCCTTGGCATTTACATGACTGATGGACTGCTCGTTACAATGCAGGTGTATAATGTGTATTATTAATTGAGCATATCTAGAGATCAGGTTAATGCTTCTTAGAGCATTCAGCTGACTGAAAAAGAATCAAAGAAATGTACCTGTAACTTCTTTTAAAAATATGTTATCGATTGACAAACACAACTGAAATGCTGTCACTATTACTACTGAGAACTGCAGTTTAAGGCCACCATTTTTAAAGGGGAGGTAATAAATTAAATGCCACACACCACGGAAGTAACTTTGGGTGACTAAGTCTGCTCCCACTTTCACTGTATGCATGTGAGATTGTCAAAATCAAGGAAGAAATAACAGAGGATAAACAATGCACTTCTTGTAGTCCAGTTAGCCACTGGAAAATGGCTGGAGTTGTAACTAAGTGTTTCAAGAGTTTATTTCTATTTGAGGATGGTGACTAATTGCAGTGAAGATACTACAGAGAATCATTAATGATCACAGCCCAGCAATCTGGTGTTCACAGTCTTGACAAGTAAAAACAACATTGCTTTTTAGAATATTATTGTAACATGAAAGCAAAGAAATGGCAAATCTCATCAAGCAATTAAAGGATAAAAATTAAACACTATTATCTTATCCTGTGCTAAGTAGTATCTTATAACCTGGGGTGAGGACTTCAATTACTACAGGATTCAAAACCAGAAAAAGATTTCTCTGTGATCCTTAGCTAGGAGAACACTTGGGACCTACTGCAGTTTTTAGTTGCATTTTTTAGCGACTTGTGCCCCCTCCAGGCTCCTCTGTAATTTACACTTTAATTACTCATGAACCTACCAGGGCTGCCAAACTGGATGCAGTTCTCTAGTGTTGTCACAAACTGAGGGTCACTGAGCTTGATGATGTGCAGATTATTGGCTTTTTCCATGTTCTTTATCCATTTATTTGCTTGACCCTGAGGATCTATCATCAGAGGCCATCTTCTTGAGTTGCTGAAGGGAAAAATACAGACTTTCAGAATTGAAATAGAAGCTCTTCAGATGTTACCTTAAAGTGCTTCTGAAGGTAAGTTATTCCTTTTTGTCATTAAAACAAAAAGGTGTCAGGATGAAATCATAGTAGGCACGTACTCGGGTAAAATCCCTGGTGAATTAATTTATGAGGAGATAAAAGAATGTTAAAGTTGTGTTCACCAAAAATAATGTTCAAAGAAAGTACTTTGCATTAAGACTTCTGACTTCCTAGATAGTTTAATCACCTGTAATTTTCTAGCACTTTCAAAATAAAAAGTTTTGAAATTTGGAACAGCTGTAGGACAGTCCCACGCATAAGTAGCATTTTCAAGTGGAAGCAAATGGAATTTTCCACTGAAGAGACATTTTAGAGCTAGTATAAAGGGAAAGGTATGAGCAGATTCAAAGGTACCCACCTTTTAATCTCTAACCCTCAAGCAGTCAGGGACACGAAGAACTTCTGGATTTTATTTTTGGCAGTCCTAGTAAAACTACTTTACAGATTTTATTTTTTTTTTACAGCATTCCCTACCACATGCAGTTACACTACCAAGCTATCTGAGATTAGTGACACATTTTAATGGCCAGTAATCACCTCAGGTAGGAACCATCTAAGCAGAGAGAAGCGACAATTCCAAAATATAGGTAGTGTTAAAAACCTGGATCAAGAGGCCCAGTCAGACCCCAGTTGGTTAGGAGATAGAATCTAGTCTACTGTAAGAAAAAAAATCAGCAATACTTTTTTTCCAGATTCAGCATCAAAAGAAATCTTTCAGAGTAATTCTACAGCCTTCATCATTATTACCAGTTAGCTTCAACATTAATTACCAGTTAGCTTGTGCACAGTGACACTGGCAAACTATTTATCATTAATATATTTTTTTTTTTAATCAAACCTCTCTCCTGAAAACTTCTGATTCCCAACTAAAACTTGCAGTGTAAATGTGTTTGCATCTATGTGCTTTTCTTTAAAAAGATGAAATGTATGCAATGGGAAATGGAGATGGTGGAAGCCAGACAGCAGATGGTTTTGGAAGAGGAATGTACCATGTGTGGCAGTAGCCTGAGATGATACATGGGATGCCTCAGAGGTTCTTTCTGTGTTACAGATCACAAACTGGACTTGGCAGTGCCTGTTCCCAGCTGAAGGAGGATTCTTTACTCCAGGTCATCTGGAGGGGACCCTGCCCAGCCTACCCACGAAGGAAGGGAGCTCTGGGAGGTAAAATGCATTGAGAGTCAGGAGATGCATTTGTAACTCACTGATTATCTAAGCAGACATTAAGAAAGGTAAAATGTGGCTTTCTTTGAGTATTTGGAATAACTGGATAAGCACAAGTGAGGGCAGGTTTGGTAACCCAGTAGGTCCTGAGGGGCAAGCAGAGGATCTGAAGTCTGAGCTCTGTCAGATGAGGCAGCAGCAGTGTTAGAAGGCAGTTTCTCAGCAGGTAAAGATGTCCAGCAGTGCTCAGTTTTCAGTGTACTGGAAGAATTGCTGAGCTCCCAAATTGCCAGGTAGTTGAGTTGCTTAGGAGAACCCAAAGGGAGACCCAAGGGATATATAGAGGCAGGTGATACAAGGTGATAGAGCAACCACAGACTGACCTGAACACTGTAAATTAAGCACACTCTAAACCAGCCAATATTTATGTAATTTGCTCATAACAATTTTGCTTGTTCCTATTTTAAAATAGGAATTTAAGATTTGAGAAAACCTCAGCCAAAACCTACAGTGTGTGTTTCTCTCCCTAATTGCTTCAAAGTTCCATTCTCATGCTATTTTCAGCATATCCCATTTCAGGCTCACTGTGTAACAGACATGAAATACTTAAAGAGAGGTTCTCTAGTAACACCCAAACACACCCAGATTTCATCAGGGATAAAAATCCTTCTTCATTGATGGCAAAGCAGAAGCAGTCACTGGGTATGTTTGCAAATTATCCTTGAACAGCTCTCTAATTCTCTCTTTTAAAAAATCTGTTGTTATAAAAAGCTTGAGCTGCATTTTATGTGGTTCCTGGGATGCTGGTATAAAAATTTTCTGGCCATAAACTCGTAACTAGAGGCAGAGAATAATCTGTATCATCAATTGGAGGTAGATTCTATCTCACGTTGCAAAATGTAGATATGACTCAGTTTTCAAATGCTAAATCATTTTTCCATTAGTTCAAAGATAATTTGGATCAAAGCTGTACAAGAGTGAAGCGTTAGGATGTGCTGTGGAAGTGTTGAATTCATTAACACTTGTCAACTGAGTGATTGAATTATTAATACAGTGATTGCTTTTAAAAAGTTACATCTACAATATCCTCTCACTTCAATAACTAGTTTTGCTTCCTGAAGTACAATCAATGCCCAGTTTTAAAGTCAAATGAAAGTACCTGGAGGTTCTTCAGTGCGTTATTTTTGTCTTACCTGCTTCATTTTGCACTTGGACGTTGCATTTGGGACAGAACAGAGATTGAAAAATGTATATTATAAAGTATTATTAGTATTTGTTATGAGTTTAAACATTACAGTCATTTTACACCTCTAGTTGCCATACTGGATATACAGTAAAAAACAGTCTCTAAAAATAATAACTGAAAAGCACGTTGTACAAAGCTATTTAATGAAAATTATTAACTGGGGCTGTTGTTACTTACGAGATAATGATGCCATTTTCAACAGAGAACGTGTCAGAAGGTAGCCCAGCAATATTCCAAGCTCTGATCTCCACTGGTTCTCCCAGGGTGTTTGTTAAGGAGAAATCATCAGAGCAAGGGATGCCTTTTGTCTTACAGAGCAAGGCCCACTCTTTAGTTTGCATCTACACAAGAAGAAAATAAATATTGACTGAAGTTCTGTCTATTAAAAAAAATTTCAAACTGTTAAAAATGTATTTTTTCAATCTATTTCCCATAAGAGTTGCTACATACAAGATCAGCAATATATGGGTATCTTCAAATAGAAAGAAATTCATCTTTCTGTATAAAATGTCTCTAAAAATGCCTCTGCATGTGATTTCTATGTATGAAATATAAGTTTATTTGATCAGAGGCTCGATATGATTTTATTTACCATTTCAGCAGTAGTCTCTTAATTTTTTAGCAATTTTTGATAGCCCGGACCTGATTTTCCAAAGAAATGGGCATTAATTTATTCAGCTGAATCCAGGGGCAGGTTTTGGTCAGAAGCTTTCATAGTTTGGGTAATTTTGACATCCAAAATTTGTCATAAATCAACTAAATACAATTTTTTTTTATTTATTTTGAATACAAAATCTTTTTGTACTCAAGAGTTTCCATTTATTTGCTAAAAGTTAGAAGCACAAATCTGCTGTTACTGAGCTCCTGTCTCTTTTGTCTCTTTTCATACAGAATTACTCGACTTTTGGAATGTGCTTGATTGTGCTGATGCTGAAAGAGAAACTGATTCTGTCTTCTCTGAAGTTGAGGAGAGTTTGAATGGAAGAGGAGTAACCAGACCAGTGGGGACTAAAGTCACTGAACTCCTCCATGCTGAACACACCAGTAAGTGCCTCACACAGCAATAAGTACATCACAGTAGGATGAAGGAAGAATTTTCCTAAATTCTTGGTTTTGTATTGCAAACAAAACTCAAAATCCTACAATACGCTTTCAGCTCCACTTATGAAATCTATTAAAACATAAAATTTAAAAAATAAACTTTATATTAGAAGAAAAATTAATACAATTTAGATGATGACAAAAGGCAGGGACAAAACCCCTGTAAAAATATGTCTTACTTGTCTGTAGCTGGATGTGAAGGCTCCCAGGTAAGCCACAATTGCTGAGGAGATGAGTAGATCTCCAGTCAGATTGAGGCACTGCCCTCCCAGCTCCAGAGCAGCCTCCTGCCAACGAGTCTTCTCACCCCCAAGGCCACCAATCAGTTGTTCTGCTCGCTCCAGTTTTGTTATGCACAGGTCAACCTTGGAATAAAACAGAATTTGCTGTTTAAGATCCCACTAAAGATATGTTACAGATATTAAGAGCATTCAAGGATGGTTTTCCTGTGCAGATGTTTTCGTAAGTAATTTCAGCAAGCAGAAAGAAAACACCTTCTTGTTGTAATGGAAATGTTTAAACAACAAAAACTATCTCAGTATTTGGTTATATTTTCACCCAAACAAAGGCAGAAGGCAGGTATAAAACATGCAATTCAGAATAACTCTGTGCAATATGGAAAATACAATAGTCAAGGAACTTATCTACATGTCCTAAGATAAAAACACCTCTAAGAGATCACTGCCTCATGAAAGGAGGTACATTCTTCTCTGAAAAAAAAAAAAAATCCTTATGAATACATAATCTGCATTTCTATGGTTGATTTTTAACTAAACCATCTCTCCAGGCATGTTTATCATCTAACAACAAAAAGACTTAAAAGGAATTTAATCCAGCTCTGTTAGAATTCTTTACTATCTAGTAGAGACAGATAATTTTGTTCATGTTTTGCATCCTCTACCTGGTTTTCCAAGTCAGCCTTCTCCTGTTTCTTGGCCTGCAGTGTCTGCTGGAGCACAGCCAGTTTATCTTGAACCTCCTTCAGGGCTGCTTGTTTCCTCATGAGACTGTCCATAGCAACCTTCAATTCTCCTTCAGCCTCACTCAACTTGAGTTTTTTCGGTGCAACATTTTTTGCCACTCTAAATAAAGGAATAAATTAAACATCTGACAGATACACTCTCACTGCAGGGCTGCTATTAAAAAACTGAGCATAGGAGAGGTGAAGGGAACCCTCAGTAGCTCATGTTATATTCCACTTCATAATTTGATGGTGTCTGAAGACAATTGGGTTTTATTTAATCACTTGTTTCTGTGCTGATACTGACTGATTTAGGCAGTTTCTGAGAAATTCTCTGTAATAACAGGTAATGATTACAAGCAATAAAGGTTAGGTTTCTAAACTGTGTCCTGTTTGATCACAATTAGAATCCAGTATGGATTTGTGCCATGAGAAACAGATGAATAATAACACATATTAAGTAACACAGACAACACACACATACAGCCAACTGTGTGCACAAAAAAATGGACAGCTTTTCACATCCCAGGATTGATTTTCCAGTTTTGAGGATGTCAGTCTTTTACACAGATATTTTTGGAGACTGTTAGAAGTACCATATAACTGAAAACATATTGTTTATCTTTCCAAAAACAAGCAGCAATAAAAATCTGTTAGAATGTCCCAAAGCTCAGCTGAAACAGCCTCATAATTAATGAATCCCCTCTCGTACTGGTATAAGTTGCAGATCTCCTTCAAAATCCACCCATTCACTTAATTTTCTGTCTCTCAATTGGAACTTGTAACGTTCATAGTTGTTCTCAAATGGAGAATTTTACCAAGTATGCATTTACTAACCTTTTAATCAAGTAGCAGAATAGCCTCTCAAATAAAGACTTGCACTACCTACTGTGACTCCACTTTCAAATTGGCCTTAGTCTCCCAGTGCTGATTTGCTGCTAAATGTGACTTCCAGATGCTTGGAATTAGGAAATCCCATAAAAATGAAGCCACACTTTACAGTGCATCAAATACAACGTGTAACCAGAAGTATCTTTGGGGCTTGATATGATTACCAGAACTTTCCAAAGACATCTCAGCAATGCCTCTGTTCTGTGCAGTGCTCTAAAAGGAAGTTAACTTTATTTGCTAACTGACAGACTGATGCCCCCATTCCTTCTTAGAAAAATTCAGAACTGGAAATGGGACTCTAGACCTTGTGTCATCCTCTGTCTTACATGAATGAATCTTTACGTTGCTTGTTTGCACAAGCTCCTCACTCGTAAAAAGTAATTTCACATCTCTTTTGGTGTTAAAATAAACTCATCTCTTAAATTTATTTTAACCTTTTAAATTTGTTGTAGGTACTTACATATCATAAGAGTCCATGGCTATGACCCACTTGCAGAGCCCCTCTGCTGCTGTGGAGGCGTTTCGGATCTTGTCTGGCACAAACTCAGGATTTGTGAGGTACCTTTTCCTGATGACAGCCATGTAAGCTGGGGGAATGTTGTCCTTGTCATACTCATGGAGAGACTGCAGAAACCTTATGTCACCCAGAAGCCTCTTAGCAGGACCCCAGAAATCTTCTGTTTTCTTCCCAGAGCCTGTTGGATCTGGAATCCTGTCTGCTTTGATGCCTTTGAGGATGCACACAGCTTCCATTACAAGCTTGACACCAGCAGGAGGACTCTTCATGGACTTAACCACTGTAATATCCTGAAAATAGCAATTTTAAAAGAAAACCACAACACCCTCAGCGCTCTGAACGTAAGTGAATTCATTCTTCTATTGCAACAGAAATAATAACCCTTTTACATCAAGATAATATTTTTCCATATGCATTTGCTATTCTCACACTTGATAATTTTAAATGCACTGTGATCTCCAGTTCATAGCACGTGTCTGCCTAGTCCATGCATATATATAACTCATTTCCTATTTGCAAAATTTGTGTTTCATTTTGCATTTTCAGTTCTTTCTAGTCCTTTCTTTAAGGCACTATGCAGGATAAACTAACACTGGTGTCTATCTGAAATCTAGTCAACAATCACTTCAGAGATGACACTAAATTCGTATCTGTAACTCATTTGCAGTTGTACATTTTCTGCTCCTAATTCAGTAGTAGGGACTGTGCCTCAGTTATGGAGTTAGGATGTTCCAGCATTATGCTCAACCCTTTAACTTAGATAAAGAGCCACGTCCCCAGGGATGGAGCCATACCTGTGCTGTGAGAGTGTCAAGGGCAGCCAGAGCACTTTCCAAGCAAGGCATGGCTTGTGCTAAGTCAGCATCACACTCGTCTTTGATGGCTTTTGCAGCCATGGCCTGCTCGTTTGCCACTGCTTCATCAGCTTTCACAACTTCTTCAGTTTTGGCTACTTCCAGAGATTCTTTCTGAATAACTCCCATAATCTCATCCACCTGCTGGCTCGCTTCCCGGAGCTGAGGCTGCAGAGCCTCCAGCTCACACTGCATCGAGGCCACCTGAGATGCAGCAGAGTCCAGCTTCTCCAGGCCAACTTCATACCTTCTCTTCATTTTCATCACCTTACTGAAAATAGAGTGCTTTATTCATACAATATTTTATCAGTACTTTATTACTTACTTCATTGAGATCCACTCCCCAGATCTCTTACTACTGAGTAATCAAATGCTCTGCCAATCTGGTTTACTTTGCTCAGCAGATAGTACATATAGCAGGGATTACTTGAGCCATAGTCTTGAACTTATTCTATCATGTAAATAAGTGATCATTAAGCTTTCTAACAGCTGCATGAATTACCCTGGTAGCATGATGCACATAATCAGCATAGAGCAATAGGGACGATAGAACTGGTCTAGTGCAAGTAATTTTCAGAGTATCGAGTCAGACCTTCTGTCCAACAAGATGTGTCCTAAGAGCTTGTTTTACCCATCTACTATTCCGTCAGTTTAAATTAACTAAAACCAATCCACTTGTTTTGCTCAGATAAGAAAATGGTACTTTTGTGAACTTGAGCTCCCCTAGAAAAGGTCACACTCTAAATAATCCTTACGCGCGGTTCTTCCCAAGGAGACTTTTGAAAGTGGAGATCAGTTCCAGGTATGAAGTAGGTGTGACATAGTTGTGCCTTTGAAGCTCTGCATGGTACAGCTCAGACAAAGCAATGGTGGAGGTGTGAAAGCTTTTACACATGTCAATGCACCCACTGCGAGTTTCTTCTGACACCTCAACATCTGCCAAGAAGCGAGAGGCAACAGCTTCTAACGCATCTTCAGGCCACGTCTAAAACAAATGAGTAAAAACCTCACTCTTATTCAGCGCCCAGATTGTTTATGTGATTTAATTCCACATCCTAAATATTCCGAGGTCTTTTGCACATAACAGTCAGATAGAATATATTGCAGAGTAGTGGGGGAAAATCTGGTGTTCTGCATCAAAAGAAGTTTGTGTTTCTAACAGGTATTTCAGGGTCAAACCTTTTTGGCACCCTAGATTCTGGTATTGCTGGTAATAGAGGAAAACACGACGTGTGTAAATCTGTAATGCCTGCAGTGCTATGTTCATTCAGCTGTAGAATCATAGAATCATGTAGGTTGGAAAGGACCTCTAGGATCATCAAGCCCAACCTTTGTTGTCTCTGATCCCCAGACCATCATCTGCTTAAGCACGTCTGGGTCAGTATTTCACATGCTCATTTTCTAAATCAATCATAATTCACTCCTGGCTTTGAAAACAACTGCGTCCTTTGCTTTAAGATTGAAAAACCTGCAACATCAAAAAAAACCACCTTTCTCTTTGCCATTCCAGGCATTAAAGAAACTCTGTGGTCTTGGCTATTGTCCTTTTTCTGGGGTCTTTTGATATGCTTAAGAAAACGCATATTTTCTTGTCCAAAGTGAGACACTCAGGGGAGTTTTTGTTGGTTTTTCTATACTCTTTATATATACTCTCTCTATTTATATATACTCTATATACTCTCTCTATATACTCTGTATACTCTCTACGTTTACATATACTCTCTAGATGCTTTATTATATATTCTATATGCTTTATATGTACTCTATAAGCTTTATTATATATTCTATATGCTTTATATGTACTCTAGATGCTTTATTATATATTCTATATGCTTTATATGTACTCTAGATGCTTTATTATATATTCTATATGCTTTATATGTACTCTCTTAGACGCTTTATATGTACTCTATATGCTTTATTATATATTCTAGATGCTTTATATGTACTCTATAGTATATTACCTGTACTCTTACACCACAATCAAGCAGTTATTCCTTGATGATGTTGCCTTCAGCCCGCACTGCGATCAGAACAGGTCTAATGGGTTGAACTACCTAAAACACGCCGCTGTGAAAATTCAAGATATTTTTCCCTGCTGACTCGACCAGCTGCTTGCTACAGCAAGGGCTGAAGTCACGTCCCCATGAGGGCCAGCAGCAGCCTGGGGCTCACCTGGAACCAGTCGAGCGTGCAGCAGTTGACGAGCGCGGGGAAGCGGCGCAGGCGGTGGCGGAAGGCGTCCCCCACGGGGCTCATGGCCAGCACCACGTGCAGCTGGTCCCGGCACCGCTCCACGAAGAGGTTGAAGAGAGCCGGGGGGCTGCAATCCGCCTGCCTGGCCCTGCCCCGCTGCCGGGCCAGCCGGGCCATCCGCTCACAAATGGCTCGCTTCTCGTCTGCTGCAAAGAGGTTGGGCACCTCGCCCGAGTTGAGGAGGTTGTTGATGTCTTCTAGGAATGACTCCGCTTTAATCTGTGTGTCTGTGAAGAGGAAAACCCCCTGCGTTTCTCCTTCGGTACATCTTCTTAGTATGTCCTTCAAGTCTTCGTGCCACTCGTGGGAGCCGTAACTTTTGGTGATCTCCACCTGGAAAAGGTTGTACTCGGCCATGTGGGCTGCCAGGCGAGTGAGGGACTGCCGACCGCTGCCCCCAACACCCACCAGCAGGGCGTGGCTGCGGGGCTGCTTCAGGATGCGGGAGATCCTGCAGATGTGCTCGACAGCGAAGCGGAACAGCACGAGCTGCATTGGCTTTTTGCTCGTGGTGTTGAACTCCTCAAGGTGACTCTCTACAACTAGTCTCAGTTGATCCACATCACTGATCTCCCTGTATTTGGTGTCGTCTCTCTTGGGATCATGGAAGTCACAGAACATCAAGCTACGTAAGTCATCCTCCTCCACTTGGCCGTCGCTGTTGAAGTCCAGATGCTGGAAGAGTTCATGGAAGTCTTCATGTAAGTCATTTTTCACTGCTTCTTGGAGAAATCCAACAAGCCAGGCCCGGTCAGGATTATCCACCAAGCGATCATAATACACCCTAAGAACCTGTATAATCAAAATTTGGTTTAATAGTTGAATTTATGTTTCTATTTAACAAGACAAAACAAGTAAAATTCTGAAAAAGGCTTCAAAATATAAACTATCTTAAACTTCTACATAGAAAAAAAACCAAAATATATATTTAGAAAAAATTGGAACAGTAATATTACTTCTGGAGCAAAGTGAAAATTGATATGAAATTACATGTAGACACACATAATATATATTTATAAACATTATTCTATAAACACATAAAAGGCTGCTGCAAAGAGGAAGGTAACATGTTGTTGTTCTCATTACAGCTAGACTGGACAAGTTACGGGTTTATATTAGAAGAAAGAGGACTGCAGCTGGATAGTAGAAAAGATTTTTCATGAAGAAGATTGGAAGAACACGAACAGATTGACTGGAAGCCTGAACATCCTCCAGCCATAGAGAACTAAGAAATTTGGGGAAAAAACACTTCAAAAAGGTACTGTTGTTTCTTTCTTTGTGTGATCCTCCTTGGGGGAAGGGTGATGGGCTAGAATGGTCACCAAAGTTCTCTTCCACGGTCGTTTTATGCTGATTTGCCTCTATGAACTATAGCTAAATATTCTAAAAGCAACATTTATAATCAGATTTGCTTTCTTTTAATCCAAGAAAAAAACCAAAGAGCAGACAACACTTATATAGGGCTTTTCCCTCTTGTTTTTAAAAGGGATGTTTCACCTGAGTTCTTTAATAATATCCTATTATGACTAAAAGACAGGAAGCATTTGCTGAAGGCAGTAAGGTGAAGAATTTCTTTGAAAAGCAGCCCAGAAATAAAACCAAAAGGAGAGACCAACTTTAAATGACTCAGAATTTCCAGTTACTCAGGACTACTCGCTGCTCCCCCTGTTAATTTGGGAGAGAAGAAATGGGAAGGACTGTGCAGGCATTCAAAGCAGCATAAACATGAGATTATAGAGACTAAATAACCACAGGGAAGTGCAGGTATCAACAATCAACTTGGCTACTAAGATGGGCTTAATGCTTAGAAAAAGTCTGATTTCTTCTGCCCACGCAGTGTACAAAATCCTGAGTGTGATACCAATCCACAGCCAATGAAGAGCAATACACAAATCTTCTTTCTTATTTGTAACAAATGCTGTTTCTTAGCAAGATTTACCTCGTGGACCCAGAGGCGTTTGATCCTTCCTGCAGAGTCTGTTGTTTCAGGCCTCGAGAGGCAAACCCCTTGAATAACACGTGCAAAGTCCCGGAGGTTGAACAGGTAGTGGGACTTGGCTGGGGTGGGGAGCAGATTCCTCATGGCTTCTTTATACACGTGCATGGTGCCACTAATGATTTGTGGGGTCAGTTCCACGTATTGTGATGGAAAGTTGTAACTGGTGGTAAAACCAGAATGAGTCTCTTAATTCCATCATGCAAGTTAATAAATAAAATTGTAGCTGCACACTGATCTACTTAGAAGTTCGTGCCAGTTTTTAAGTTCTATGATTATACTTCCTCACAGATAATTTAACAAAAGAATCGCTGGATTAACAGATTAAATCTGCAAACCAAATCCAGGAACATGCTAAGAAATTGGGCTGTGTTAGACAGTTAATTACACCCTTTCCTCCCCTCATCTTTATGGCTAACAGCAGCACCAGGGATGCCAGGACAGATAGTCTTTGCTGTCTTCTGGGACCTCTCTCCCTCGGTCAGAAGGTGCCAAATCACAGACTTGCTCTGGAAAGAGAGGATCTGAACATCTTTTGGGGCTTAGCTGCCAGAATGGATAGACAAGGAAAGCCAAGTCCATTCCTAATACTGGAATTAAAAATTAAGCAGTGGTGGAAGGCCAAAGAAAGAGTAATCCTTCTCAAACCACAGGAAATTACAGTTTAAAGTTCTGTTCTTTGAATAATGACTAACCAAATTCTATTCTTATTTATTATACATCAAAGAAAACTGTGTTACATAAGTATCTCAACTAACTGAATTAGCCTCATTTAATCTAAACCTCTGTGAGACTTCAGAACAAGAACTTTACCACTGGAGTATTTTAAGATGAGCTCTCCTTCTGTGGAGTAATGAGCAACTCAAAAGGCACAGGGTATAAAAGATTATAATTTCTTTCCAAGAACAGTGTCCTACCAACATATCTTGAGGACTTCCTAGTACTATGATTTAAACTCTGATTTTTGCCAGTTGATAGAGGTCACTCACCGTACTCTTAGGTGCCAGTCTAAGATCCTAGAAAAAATGGTGTGCATGGATTCATCATCAAACTCATTAATAGTGATTGTATTGAAGTGTCGCAGGAATCGTGGTGTCACTGGGTTTCGACCACCACCTAAACATTAGGAAGCATTAATAGTATAACTAACAGAAAAACTTAGAAGAGTAAAAATCTAGCATTTTTTTTCCTAATATTCATCTTTGATTCAGCTCGCAGGCTCACATTGAGAAGTGCCACATCTTCTCATGAAAGCATCATGCAGCTCAGTGCCAACCTAATCAAATTGAAAACATGGAGTTATAGATAAATTTTACCCTATTGTAACTGTGCTTCTGTTAGAAAACTTTTCTTATAAACTCCAAACCCACGTCCTTGATTTTCAGGGCATCTCAGTGAAAGAAGCCTCTGTTGTATAGTTTATTCAATTTACATTTTGTTCTAGAGTTAGCATTTTATGACTCGATGGTGATTTGGACGATGGAAGCTCTGTATGGACATAAGGGGACATAAACCAGGAATTTATTGGATATTTGCTCCTTCTGTTTGGAGTTCAGGGTTAAGCTGCTTCCCAGTGTTTGACCTTCTTATAGCAGCAAATCAGAAAAAGGTAGCAGAGAAGTGGGCAATGTACCATCCCTAGCATCAGGAGTGTAGCTAAGGGCGACCAGATTGTCATGGCAGGTTCTTTTACAGCACCAGACTTTACAGCTCAGGCATGACCCTGCACTAATGAAACTGGAGCTGTCTCCAGCCCCTGAGGCTGCAAGCAGAGCTAGGGATTGTCTCTGTTCAACTGTGTGTGCAGCACTAGTACCCAAGAGTCTTAGTAGACCAAAGGGACTTCATAAATACTTTGTAGACACGTTTTTATCTTCCTGAAAAGCATCATTTCTTCCTGGCAGGCTTGTGCTGCTCCTCAACCACTCTACTTTGCCTGCTGTTCACGTTTCCTGCAAGGAAAGGGTTCCTCAAGTCCCATCCCTACCCAGAAAGACCCAAACTCTCAAACCGTGCATCAGTAAAGTCTTCAGCCTCTGCAAACCAAAGAAACAGGCATATAAGACACATGTCCTACCTGGTGGTCCCATTGCACACATCATCTGGACATCCACCAGTTTAATCGTGGAGCAGTCTTTAAGGTCGTACCAGTTCCAGTGATCCAACCACTGCCGTAGCAATTCGATGGGTGGCTGAGCACCATAGACCTCTCGTGCTGGCATATTGACATCATCTACAAATACAACCTGAAGAGAAAAGCAGAGAGCATTTTCTATTTATACATGCTGCCCTTGTGCTTCAAGTTCTAGAAACACGTTATGCTTTTTATCCCCTTTTCTTCTCTTTGTTTCAAACTGAGCATCTTTTCCTGATACCACTTGTGATCCATTGAGAAAATAATGCATTCACGTATTTGTTTGCATTTAAACACTTGTTTACATACAGAAATACATCAATTTACCATTTTTGTCCCAAGAGGAGGTCCAAAAATTCCTCTTCTCCTTTTATCCAGCTTAGACATGATAATATCCTGAGTCTGAGCTGCTGTAGTTTGTGCTGAAAAGTTAATGAGCAGCGGCTTGTAGACTTCTTTGTTCAAAGTTTTTAGAAGAAAATTCTGGAAAGATTGGGAAGAGGAGGAGGTTAAACTACAGATAAACAGATTCTGTAATTCTGTAGCACTTTAGCAAACAGCCCTATTTTGATTTCATTAAAAATGACACAGCAGTAATTTATCTCTAAGAGAACTCTGATAATCAGGTAAGCAAATAGTCTTGAACGATTGTCAGTGATTTGTTTTCAGTGCTCAGAGCTCATCTTATTTATTGAACAGAATTCAAATCATATTCAATATGGTAACAGCAGCACAAAGATATGAGAAGGTAAGAGACAAAATATTATCCAGTTAGATATCTAACTTCAGGTCACAACTTGATTGTTAAACAGCACTTCTGCTAATCAGAACCCAGGGATTCAAATCTCATGTCTCATTTTCTTTCTTTCTTTCTTAATCAAATTACTCCTCATCTCACCCAGTTTATGTCTAATGCCAGTATTAAAAGTACTTACAGTAATATAGGTACTTTTTCCAGTTCCTGTGGGGCCAACAAATATAGAAGGTTTTTGGTGCACTGTCAACAGTTCCATCAGTGCCGTGTATCGAACAGTATCCAGAGTTGGTACAATTATTTCATTAAACATCATCTCTTGAGGGATAGGAGGAGCTGATCTGAGTGTTTCCACCCAGGGTTCCCAAATTCCTGGTCCCTGTTTGAATTTATATGAAAGTCATATATTTATAATAAACAGTATAGAACCAATGGAAATAGAAAAATCCAAGTTCTGTGACTTCACAGATGAGGTTAACAACCAATTTTTAAAAGGATCAAAACCCAATTTCACAGGTTTGGTTCAGAAAGAATTGCTTTCAATTTGAGAGTACTTAAAAAGAAACATAATGTTGGTTTTTGAAGGCAGTCTACTAGAGGAGTCTTGAAAGATGCCAGAACACTCCAGCAGTACCTTAATATAAGGATATTTTTAAAACCCTGAAACAACTGTACGTTCTGTCCTAGCCCCAAAAATTCTATCTTGCGAGAACAGTCACATGAAATTCCTAGATATTAATCTCTCCATCAATCTTTATTATAGGGGGCATATTCCAGCCTGTGAACACAAAAACCCCTTTACTGGAGGAACATGTGTTTATGGATTATGATCAGAAGACACGAAGCCTTTATTGCTGACTGGAATCCCACCCGCTTCCCTGGCAAGATGCAGGAATCGTGCATGAAAAGTGACTCATTGTGCTGCAACAGGACTGCACGTGAATGACAAGCTCAAAAAAAGGTATGTTTGTTTTATTTTAGAGTCTCCGGAGCATACTAGGGCCAGTGCATGAAGTTTTATGCTCCGCTGGGAGCAATGCATCCTGGATTCATGTCTTAATCCCAGGGGAAAGGGGCAGAGAAGAGGCAGAGAAGTAGCTACCATAATGAAAGAGTTATGGCCCCAAGTATGTCAAGTGCTTTCTCAACCTAAGAAATGGGCTGAATAAAATAATCCTGCAAGAAATCAAGAACGAAATAAAATCTTAGAAGCCTCACCTTTGTGACAAACCTATAATCATAGATGGTTCCCTCTGCTGGCAGTGGGACTGTGAAAGGTTTTGAAGGCTGCTGGTCAGGGCTGCTCAGCAGCTTGTACCGCGCCCGTGTCTCCTCACCCACTGACCCCCTGAGCATTTCTCTCACAACTTGGTCAAATCTCAGTCGATCATCTCCCTTGCAGCTGGCTCCTACAGACCAGGTCAGGGAGAACAGGAAAATACCCTGGAGGTGGGGAAAACAAAATGCAGCTTCAGTGCCTGCAGATTACAAAGTTCTTCCTTGCAATCAAAGAGATCTTTGCCACCAATCACGATAGCATTGAAGTGGAGCAACTTGATTTAAGTGTAGGATGGAGCCATGTAAGATAGAACTCCATCATGTTAACCATCAGTGTCCAGTCACCCTGGTCGTGCAGCAAAATGCCTCATCTGTCAGCAGTTATTCAAAGGGAATTCAAGCTTTTGAGTCCAGAACAATTTAGATTATCATTCTGTTAATCAAAGGCCTATCTCAGCCAGGCCGTGTCTGTTAACAGGGCTTTCCTTGATCTGTAATCCTTAGATAGCATTCATTTGACTAGTAATAAACTGAGATATCAGAAACTGGAAAATAATAGACAATTTTGGCTGGTTTACATAAAATTCATTGCATTTATATCAAGACATAACTATGTCTCGATTACAAGGAGGGTAATGGTATTTTCCTCTGTGGACATTACAAGACGTGTGTTCAAATCATGAATTTTAAGTCTTATTGCCTCTGTGGCCCACTTCAGCCTGGTATGCTAAACAAAGTGCCCACCTCAAGCCAAGAGAAAATGTGCTGCTCATTCATAGCTGTGACTTTAGCCTGGTCAGCAAACTCCCCCATCATGCAGTCCATCAGATTCATCAGTGACCAAACCAGGTTGGTGTCTGAAGTAGGAGACAGTTCCTAGGAAGAAAGAAGAAATACTGTCAGTTGCAGGTGTGTTTTACTCACTGGTGGGGATTTCTTCCTCACTGTGAGGGTGAAAACAGCTGTAGGATAAATGTGTTTAAAATATATTAAAAAAGCAGTTAACCGATACACAGGACCCCTGCTCAGAGCCCTCATCTTAGCAGCTGTTTTTAAAAATTAAGAAATATAAATTAATATGGTCCTAATCAAACGATTTGTTCCTTTGGCACTTGGAAGTGGAAATAATTCATGCACTCTCAGAAAAGTTCTCTGTCCTACCTTTGTGTGTTTCCTGATAAACTCCAGGCAGAGCAGAACCATCCTATCAAACAGGCTTCTGATGAATTCTTTATGCACAGAACTGATTCCTGAGCTCATTGTGTTTAGCCAAGACACCATTAATGGTCTCCAGCCCAACATATGGGGCTCCATATAGATCATACCACACCTTGACACCTGAAAATAAGCAAATAAACAGGAGATTTAATGTCAGAGACAGATTTTTCTCTTAAATGGAATTGATCCCCAAAATTAAGGTCATGAAAGACAACAAACTGACTATTAGGGTGCCTAACATTTGGTTTTTAATTAAGTTTTCCACCATTTTAAAGCAAAATTTCCTTCTCAATATGACTATGCAGGTATTTTGTTCTTTTATATTATCTGAACCTCTATTTCTCTTCAGGAGAAAATGTTTGCACCCCACAATGTGCCATCAGAAACACTAAGTGTGACAGATGCAGACAGTGCCAGAAATGCAGTGGTTGCTGGTTTTACCACAGTTTGTTCAGGAGGTTAAAGCTTTGCACATGAATGATTTTTTTTTTCCTGTCAGGCAGTTGCAAGGGGTGGACACTGAACAGTTAGAGGTTTTTCTGTATATGTAATTTATATTACATATGTAAACCTGTATTTTTTCACATCATAGTGTGTAAGATCATGAAAAATATAACCAAGAAAAGCAAGCTACAATGTTCTTTATTTTAAACGTATATCAAAGAAGTATAAACTTACAATTGCTATTCTCAGGTAAGTATATTTTTTAAAAATTAGGATACGTATCACAAAAATCAGACATTTGTAACTGGTTTTTGAAAGACAGGTACTTACAGTAGCAGGAGAAGCAACTTCTAAGTCCATTGGCTCAAAAATGAGGCTCATTTGCTGTGACATTGTGATGATCTCTCCACTTGTGAGGCACAATTTTTTATTATCATCCAGCACAGTGTTCAAATTCTCAATCCATACTGCATCCACTGGCCCATCAAAAACCAGCCACTTCCTATCTGGAGTCTAGGTGGCAGAAAAGACTTTAAATCAAGTATTTGCTATTTATTTTAGTATGTTTTACCGTAAAATATTTCAGGTGTAAAGCTATTTTCCACAAGCAGTAATCGAAAATACTCAAGACTGCAGAGTTGTGTTATCACAATCTGTATGTACAATTCAGGTTTATAGGGAGTTGTGCAGCTCTGAAAATGTTATTAGAGGTGGTGAACTTTTTTTATTTAAGTTTATAAAGGCAAAGAATTTGGTACTGCAGCTGCTAGCAAAAAGTAAAGCATCTGTCAGGGTAGGTACCTCTTTTATTACACTCAGTGGAGATATTTCAGTGGACTTTAGTGGAAGCTCAGCCATAAGCCCCTCTCAGCAGTTTCCTCCAAAATAGACATAAAGAGCACAGATTTGGGCCCCAGGGAGGCAAAATAAGGAGTGACAATATGGTAGAAAGATTAAATATGTGTTTTTACTTATACACAGACAAACAAAAAATGCCTTTATCTTTGCATAAGGACTGAAATGCAGATCTGGATTCAGCATCCAGAAAGTGCTTTACATGGAGCATACTAGAATCAAGCCAAACTGCCTTTAAATAATTAACCATATGAAACCTTTCATGGTGGTAAAGATGTAAAATGTATCCTAAAAGCACTTACTGGGGAAGAGGCAAATGCTCTGAAGCTCACTGCCAGGATGCCATCTGACCACTCGTGTGACACGGGGTCAAACTCTCCATAGAGCTGACCCATCGTTATGGATTTGGGGTTTAAAACTGTGATCTGGACTTTGTTTTCTTCCATCAGCCCCTGGAGACATAATAAAGCCTGTTAACACCAAGCATGCCATTTATTAGGCCACTTACTTGGAATTTTACAGGTAAATATTATTGAATCTGTGTTAAAGTTTCATCAATTTGCAGCAGGAAAGACATTACACATTTTGCATTCGATAGGTGGATTACAAGTGTCTAAAGACAATTATCCCAACCCTATCATACGTAGTTGGAAGTCTTAATTTTAATACTGAAAAGGAATTAATTTTAATCCTGATAAATGGAAACAGAAGCAGCTACAGACATGCCTTGTCCTGGGTTTACACTCTATCCTAGCAGCTCAGACTAGACTAAATCTAGAGGTCCTTACAGCACAGAATGCTAGAGACAATAACTACAATTAGATTATTCTGTAAAAGCCTCCACAGCCAGAGAGCCCATATGAAACACAAATGTTTTGATGGCTTATTTTTGAGCAAGATTTCCTATAGCTATACTAAAATGTTCCACACATAGCAATTATTAGACATTTCTCCTACCAGGTGAGAAGTTATTTAGCACAATAGATCTTGGATTTGCTGCAGATCTGAATTGTCTTAAAAATTAAAATATTCTGGTTTCAAAAATAATCAAAATTTGAGACTTCTGGGTTTAGATGGGGTTATTATATTCTTACCAGAAAATCTTCAAAACTTAGAAGTTTATGAAGCAGATCTATTGTTTGGGGTAGTTCTAAACTGAACAATCTCTGATAAAAGAGAGTTCAGCGGTTCTCATGTAAGTTGGAAGTCTGGTAAAAGCTTTCCCAAGGAACGAGTAGCTAATATATTCCTTGTCCAATCCAGTTAAAGAATTCAGAGAAAATGCCATGTATGGAAACACATGAAATGTGTATATTTAAAATGGGGACATCCTATCTTAAGTAAGTTTGGATGTACAGCTTCTCAATCAAATTCTGTAGCTTCTCCTCATACGTTTAAGTCCCGAATTCACTATAAATACTGAAAAATGTTTATAAAACTTGTTTGCAAGCAGTTTTTACCAGAAATACTTATAAAAATGCTTAGCTACCTTCTCAGCTATGTCCCCCAGTGCCCGTGCCAGCACTCTGTAGGCAGCTGTTTTTCCCCCAAAGGGCTCCCCCACTATCATAAATCCGTGGCGCACAAGCATCATCTCGTATATCTGCAGGAGCTTCGTAGCAAACGTGTCAGTCAGTTGCAGATTCATGGCCTCACAGTTTGTCCTGATGGCTTCCAACAGGTCGTTGTAGTCTGGTTTTGGGAGCTTCACCCCAGGAAACAAATCAGAAGTGATGCCCTATCCAAACAATGGGGAAATACGTTTATTTCCACAGTGATTTGGTTTGAAACTCGGGTAGTCAGCCCTTTGTTGTCCCTAGGCAGACCAGTACCCATTTGTCACCGTGTGTCATCCCTGTCTGGGCCAGAATTCTGGCTTTGTCCTTTATTATTGATGTTTATTTAATGTATTTCTTCATGTTTACCTAGGCAGGGCAATCCCAGCTGTATCTCACCCGGGCGGCCTCGCTCTGTACCAGCAGCTGTATCCACAAGGTATGTGCTCTTTATACCTTCTTGGTTTGTACATTTTTACCCCTGGTGCTGTTGCTGTGACTGTTGCTTCTGCATCTCTGTGTTACATTCTCCTCATCTCAACCCCCAGGGTTTGTACTTTGCTGCCTCCTGTTCCCGTCCAGGGGTAGGGGGGAAGCAGCCACGGGGTGCCCGGTCCCACCAGGGTTTAAACCCCCACAATAAGTTATTATCTAAGCCTATTCTTTGCTGATAAACATTAGCTTTTATTAAACTAGCTTGTAAACCTCACAAAGTGCAGAAGGCATCTACCATTTTCCTCAGTAACCCAAAAAAATTAAGTGAAATCCAACTCTAAAAGCAGAGATCCTGCAGTTTTGCTCACAACCAAACAAGAATAGTAAAGGATAAACATAACAAATGAGGAAAAGAATCTCCAGGCTGTCATTTCAATGAGACAGACCTGCAGGATCAAGCAAAGGTTACTGAAAAAACCCATTCAAAATAAACTTTAGAAGTTATAATGGCAGCTATCATTGGTGAACTTGTATTTTTGACATTTTTCCTGTTGCTGTGTATGATGGTTTCCTTCTGCACTGTGAATTTCCACTGTTAACACGTTAATGGATATATTGCATCCTGACCTTGTTTTAGTTGCTGTTAAGAAATCAAGGACTTTTCAACTTCCAATGTCTTGCTAGTGTGCAGGTGCAAAGTAGAGAACAGCTAGGACTAAGTTTTAAACTAATTACAGGCTAGAATAAAGAGATCCATCCGATAAACCTGTTAGATAAGATTTTTACCAACTGGTGTTTGTAGTGAGCTCTTTACTAAAAACCTGCATGTTTCCTTACCTCAAAAAGTGGTATATCGTGAGACAAGAACTTAGGCAGGTTGACGTCTGTAATGGATCTAAGGAGCAAAATTTCTTCATCTTCCAGTGGGTATTTCAGCTAAAAAAAAATTAGAAAAAAAATCACATTAGTTCATTTTTATAGTTTCAAAGAGCAGATGTTAAACTTGCCAGTGTTAATGAACATTTCCTGCTGTGCAACCACGCAGGCATTTGGGCAGGTTTAGCTCCAACAACCACAACATATGTTCTGGGTAATTTTCTGCTTAGACATAAAACTTCTGCCTTCAGCAAAGTTAAAATCCTATGAGCTTGTATAGAGATCTCTCTCCCAGGGTATAGAAAAAATAAACTACCGATGTAGGTGCCTCTCCTGCCATGATACAGACCTTAGTTAGTGATGTCAGGTTTTGTAGAGGGTTTTTGTAATAGTAGGGATGTTCTTCTGGAAGCTACAAGAGCGACCCAAGCCACATGTGGCCAGAGTGTCACTGGAACGTGCTGATGTATGATGGCAAAGGCCTCAGAAGGCAGAGCAAAGCCAACGTGCCCAGCACCACGGCTCAAATCTGCAGTTACGTAGAGCAGTGGACAACCTTTGGGTGAGAGGGAACACTTAAAACTCCTCTACCTTCAGGTTCCCAGCAGCAGTGAGCACTGACTTGACAGCCCTCATCCCGTAGTCGTAGTGGTGGTGGGAGGAGAGCTGCTCTGAGCACAGGCGGTAGGTGGCTACGATCTTCACCGACAGGGGCCGAGCAGTGACAAAGCCACAGGAGTACAGAACTATCTCTGCAATCATGGCATAGTCAGGGACCATCATGGCCACTGTTCTAAAGAGAGCCTGTGAAACACAGAGGTGAGAAATCGCATCAGGAAATAATGTGCCGCGTTATTATGTACAACCTTTTGCGACAATTAAAGTACTATTAAAAAAATTATTTCATTAATACAGTGACATGCAGTTAAATCGCAATTATGACTATAATTAGAAATACTTTATTTTCTGCTGTGACAGTTCGTGCTTGTAGGTCTTCATTTGAGGTTAACAACAAAACCACACAAGCCCCCGCAGGCTCTAGGGGGAATTGGAGAGCACAGTACAACTAGCACAGAGCAGTTGATGCTGTCAGGCTCCTACAGCTGCTTCAATTTTAAATCGTTCTCCCAAAAAGCATCACAACACTTTCAAACAGACAAAACTTTCTCTACTTTCCACATAAACTGTAGTCTTCCATCTAGTCAAGGTGTGCTTTTGAATGTTGTATTCATGGCACGTGTTAGTGAGTAAACTTCCCACTTTACAGTCTTTAAAAAGACTGTACTTTCCTACATTTTTATTAATTTATCAAGACATTTGCTCAGATTTCCTCTTCTTTCTATGGGCACAGGACAAATGTATTTAAAAGGTAAGGAAGGAGGTAGCACTCTTGTAACAATCACTCAATAATAAACTTAAGCAGAATAGAAATCTTATATTGAAAACATCACAAGCCCCTTCAGATCAAGCCAAATAATCAGGGAAAAAAAAGGAATCAATTAAAATCTCACATTTCTATTCAATATTAAGATATTATTCACTGCTTGTACACTATAAAGCATTCCTTCTAACTTCTGAACTTTGAGGTGCTTAGCCAAGAAACACACAAAGTTTGGGGTTTTTAACTTTCTCCTTGAATCAAGCAACCGATTCCTGAGGTTTACAAATTTTGTTTACTCGTATTTTTCAGTCTGATTATCCTTTTTAACTTCTTTTTCTTCTCAGGGAAGAGGATTTTTTACACTAGCGTAACCAATATTTAATATTCTTAATAACTTCCATATTTGATTAAAAGTGATTTACTTTTTTTTTTACTTTCTGTATTAGCTATTAAAAGCAATAATACCTTTAATATGTATACCTTATATATATAATACCTTATATATATATCTATATATAATGCAGGTGTCAGAATACCTTAAGGTTATCAGGGAGCTCAGACCGCCCAGCATAACCAGGGTTCATGGTAATGAAGACAGCACAGGTAGGGTCCAGTTTCAGTTCAGTTCCTTCAAACACTAATAGATCAGCTCCTGAATTAATGCCTGTGGAGAAGGAAAAACTCAGGTCGTTGCTGGGCAGGGTTTGTTGCATCTTTATGCAAGTGAAAATAGGATTAAAATAAGAGGTCACCTCTTTGGATAGTAAAAATCTGCTGAGCAACCACAGAGAGAACTTCCAGATCAATCCTGTTGAACTCATCAAAGCAAGCCCATGCCCCACAGGACAGCAGACCCTACAAGAGACAAATATCTGACTAATTACCAGGCAACCACCTGTTTGGGACAAGCTAATCAATTCTGGAGCAAGAAAAAGCTTTATTGTGCAAAAAAAGGCCTTATACCCGTGATCCAGAGCAGTAACTTCTGAACAAAACTGCTCATGATAGAATTTGGTTTAAAAATGATCAGAGAAATTTAAAAACTGCTTGTAAAAAAACATGCTACAGTTAAATCAACAGGTACCAAACCAGAGCTGTCTGCTCAGAAATGAATATATGCTTGATCTGTAGATTATAACAATTCTTACCAGCTTTTGGGGGAGTGTAGATTAAATCTAAAGTCCCCTGAGATGTGAAATCAGCTATTAAAAATGCACTCATTGAAATGGCACCTGTGTTGCCTATTTGAAAGAAATGAAATCATTATGGTATATTGCATTTCAGTGCACACAAGCATTTGGACATCTTGGTTAGATTTTTTTCTTGTATTATGACTCATCTTCACAATACTATCATTATATAGCAGCCTGGGAGTGGAGAAAGATAAACTTACACCACCTTAAGACCAAAATAATTAAAGGGCTTTGATAGCACTTCATCTAGCGTGACCCTAAAGATTTATCCAAACCTTAAAGAATTTCCCTAGTGCAATGTAATCCAGTCCATCCGAGCAGTTGAAAACCAAACACTGTTTAGCTACAGCCTTTGCTAAATCTTTTGTGGTTTCTGTTTTCCCAGTTCCAGCAGGACCTTCAGAGGCACCTCCCAGATGTAGGTGCAGTGCACTAAAGAGGGTTCTGGAAAGGAAAGGAAAGGAAAAAAATTGTACCAGTTTTTATGCTGTTTTTCCACCTCCTCTGACTTTTACCAGAAACTAAATTATTGTGTCGCAGAAGATTAATTTTATCTCAAATTTAAATTAAAGTATTCATACAGGACCAATTCGATTCCAGCAGAAGAAATGTGTCCTATTCTAATTATTAGAACATTAAAAAACCAACGCTGGAGTCATCTATTCTCAGGACTAATTAAAACCCCTCAACTAAATAAATTCTTGCTAATGCAGTGTGTTTAGTCATCTGCAGCTTTACCTGTAGCATCTGTCTGTAAGTGGAGTAATAACCAGCCTAGGGGTATTGCCAAGATATTCATATCCATACTTCAGCCCAGCATTAATCATCTTTGTTTGTAGGTGCCCTTCCTGAGAAAGAAGGAATCAATTTTAGAGACTAGGAAAAATGAAAACAAAAAATAAAAGCACTATTTCTCAAGTTCCTTAACAAGCCCAATGCTGGTAGAAAACAGCTCCGTGGCAGACTTGGTTTCTCTGAGGCACCAGCTTCCACGGGACACAAATCAAATAAATTGCCAATTAATTATTGAACAAAAAGACCATTTTCTACATTGTTAGCTAAACAAATCCTACTAACCATACTGCAGAGTAAAATAGCTTTGTCTAACTATTTAACAGCCTTTCTCAAAAGTGAACAGAAGTTATGATGAGCAGTCACTGTGTGTATCTGGTGACTGGGATGATTCCTAAATACAGGAGTTTTAAATGTTCACTCAGTGTCTTCTCTATTACAGGAAATCTTGACCTGGTGAATGCAAAATATTGCATCCCACCACTATAAACACTGTTGTTTTTCCAATCAGTGTAAGGCACAAACAAAACGATACTGACAGTAAGTCAGGTGAAAAGCTGTAACTGAAAGTTGTCATCCCTGCACAATCACAAAACCAAAACACAACTTGAGAGTGAACAGATTTTGACTGTGATGCCCCCCCCCAAATTCAGCCAATGTGCTGAGCCTCAGGGGTGACAATTAAAACCTGCTTGCACCTGGCCACTGGCCATTCTAGGTAGCAGTCCATGAAATGGTTGGTTGTAGGTGCCCTCTCAGCAGCAGAAATTCTCATGGCAGCGCAGCCATTCTCTGCCTGAGGGAGCAGGGATTGAAGGGCTGTGAGCAGAAATTACCTCTGATAGGACTGAGAGCTACCACTCACCTCCCAGTAATACCTGAGCTGGCTCAGCCACTCAAAGTCACTCTCATCCTTGACTCTCTTGCTTACTAGAGAGGCCAGAACATCCCTGGCATGAACATCAAGCACAACAAGTGCTCCGAGGGTCACTCGGTTCTGCTTAGACAGCTCTCCTCTCACCAGGCTGACAATGTCCTCAATCTGCCCATTGTTCTGTTCCAGGAGAGCCTCAAGCGCCTGCAAAAATTTTAAGGAGTTAATCTGCACATCAAGTCTAAGGTAGGATTATTTTTTCTTATATTACTTCTATTTCTCTGTATCAAAAAGTTTTTTCTCCCTATAACATTAGTAAAATGTTCTTCACCCACTGGTAGTTCAATAGGGGGTTTTTTGTTTGTTTTTCTTCTACTTTTACAGAACCATGTGTAAAACATCTGTGACATATCTGAAAACAAAACAGGACATGCTGTTTTCTTCCTGGAACGCAGGCAATTGTCCTTATCTTTCTGTGGATTGCACGTTAAGAAAATGCCACACATGTTTCAGAGATCTACTTATAAGCATACAATATATTTTCTATGGTTACACTAGAAAAGCACCTTTATGTCCCACGACAGTTAGAAACAATAGCACGTGTATAATTCAGAGAAGTTAACAAGAAAATGCATTTTTCTACAATTTCTCAGTACTTCTGGTTATAGTCTGTGGTCAGTTACCTTAAACATACAGTAATTGATAGTTTCTTTTATGCTGTGTTGCTGCTAAACTGGAAAGGCCAAATTAAGGGCCTCCGTTATTTGGTTGTAATAAGAAATTTGGGGCTTTGATTTAGGTACCTTCCCAGAAGCAAATGAATTTAAATGATTCTCACCCTTTGGCCAGTTCTGATACCCATCTGTACTTGCGTTGTCCAGAAGGTCTGGGACACACAGAGAACAGTCTGTCCAGGCCACTCTCTCACCCAGTTAACACGGGGAGTTTGTGGATAAGCTCCAAGTGCATCCCCAATAACCTAGGCAGGAAAAAGCACAAGATAACTACGTGTGAAGACAGGGAATGTTCAGCTTTGGAGCTAATTTAGGTTAGATCGGGTCACTGAGGGTAAAAAATAAATCAGAGTTTAGATTCAGCCTTAAGTTCAACTCTGTGATGCTGACATGTTGCAAGCAAAGCTCAGAAACCCCCAAAATGCCATAACATGAACAAAGCAAACAAAATTCCTGAGAACTGAGCTCACAACACGTTCTAAACAATTCTAAAACTTATTCTTGCTAGCAGATACTTTAAAATTTTCTAGCTCCATCTACGATGAAACTAGAAAATAAGTACAAATACAATTTAGTTAGAGGTAAATAGAGTTTTCTCACCCACTCTAGCAAAATCCCAGAGCTTTTAATTTTGCAGATCATGTTATTTAAACTTCTATCTGACTTCAAGTGTATTTTCTAGTAAGAGAATTATTAACCTGGTTCTAGTGCCACTTAAGGATAAGCCCAGTGAAATCAAAACCTGCACTGGAAAAAACCTTCCTGTCTAGACCAACAGGTTATTTTTATTACCTCACTTGGCAATGAAAAGGACCAGAAAAAAGAAGACAGAGATGGTTAAATATCTGATGAGGTACTGTAAAGACTGGAATGACAAACTGAAGAGTTAAGGGTCTTGATCAAGGTGTTCATAACTATGACGAACATTAAAAAAACCAATCCTGGGCAATCCTTCAGTTTAATCTTGTCCCTTAATACCACATGAAATGCAGAACGACCTCTGGCAAAAGACTCCTTGGCACAAATGTTTCTGACTCGACTATCCACGGAATTTTAGAGAATTTTACAACCAGAAATTGACACCAGAACTAAAAAAAAAAAAAAAATATAAAGCCTGAAGTCATTGTTTTAACATTTATGGTAGAATAAAAATGATTCCAGTATAGGTCAGTGTTTACTGGAGAAATCGATGCTGATTTCTAGAAAATCAGCCTAGAAAAGAAGAGGTGAGGACTTGGTACCTTGTGGACAGACTTCAGCATAGCTGCCTCTAGTTGAACCAGCCATTTTTCAACCTGACCTCTGGCTTCTGATGTTGAGATTGTCTCTGTGAGTTCCACAGTCTCTCCTTCACTGCTTTTCATGTGTGTAATATCTAACACGTCAGTGAATTCCACTCTTGCAATCCCTTCAAAACACTTCTTTAAGTGAGGTTGTACTCTAGAAAAAACCCAGAAGTATTAAAGAGCTTCTGGCAATTTTTTCTTGCCAAAGATCTAATTAAAAAAAAAAGAATTCTCAATTACTAAAAAGTGAACAGAAAGGTTACAGGTTTAGAAAGCAGAACTGGATTTAATGACCTATAATGAAAATTACTCTGCCATTCACCTATCATAAAATCCAACCAAGTAGATACTTAATACCACAACTGTCAGTGAGGAAAGAAGAGTTCTGGGCTCAGAGAGACAACAGGACAAGACTATCTGCATACATTGTAAGTCCAAAATACAGCTATTAAAATATTACCATACCTAGTAGGGTCTTTGGTCTCTGAAAGGATCTCAAGGAGTTCATCATTGGATAAGAAAAAGAATCTGGGAAAAAACAGGCGCTTCTTCTCCAGGTAGTCATTGAGTCCCTTGAGGATCAACTCCAGAAATTCATTGCACTTTTTCAGCTTTTCCAGCATCTTGCCTATTCCTGCCACTGCCAGCACACGTTTGTCCTGGGAAAGCAATTATTGCAGGTAAAAATGTTAGTGCCTCCTCAGGTAAATCACACCACAGCACTGCAGGAGCCCTTGAGCAAGCTGCAGCTTTATCTTGAATTTGGCTTTGCTCAAACCATTGTCACGTTTGCAACTTACTTGCCTAACAAGTTATCTCAATTATTACAAATACAAACAAGATTTGGCAAAAGATTTTTACCCAGCTAAGCAGCTTTGCATAAACAGAGTTGTCTGAGCATTTAATATGCCTTATGAGCAGTTTATAGCCTAATTTTCATGACATTTTTTAATGTTGCCTTTGTGGGAAGATGGTGCCACCCTCTGCAAAATAATGCCCAAATTAACTTGAGGCTGGTAAACATCTCCTCTGACACCTTCCTGTACAAACCAAAGATCATTCATTTTTCTCTCAGTGATAACAGATATCACATTCAAAAAATACCTTGTCTTAGATTAGCACAGAGTATGTGAATTACAAGATTTTATCAAAACAGAGCATTCAGCCCACAGAAAAAAAATCTGAAATTCTTGCCCTCTTATTTTCACCCAGTTTCTTCCCCAAAATGAAGACTATTGATTTCACAGCTCTCTGGGATAAACTCCCATTTTAATTCCCTTCTTTTCTTCTTAGAAGAAACAAAAACAGAGAAAGAAGTGGTGGGGTAGGAGTGTGAGACAGAAGGAGACAGAGAGAGAGAAATGGAAGGAGACAGAATTAAAAGAGGATAAAAAATGAAAAATAAGTGACCACACTGAACTGCCAGGAGATGAAGCAAATGCTGCTTTTTGCATGCACACTGAGTATACACATTGTGTGTATTCCTGCCTTAAGATCATATTTGCCATCTGGAAAAAACTGAGACCAAAAGCTTTTAGGTTGAGTGAAGATTTTAGCATTTGCCCTGATGACTTAGTGGGTCACTGAGAGTTCTGCAAAGGCAGGAGATGGATGACAACAGAGCATCTATTTTTTCCCTTCAAGCAGTACCCTTATGTCCCTACCCTGGAAAACTGGACCTCATAAATCTTCCCAAGTCTCTTGAGTAGTTCAGTGAGCCCAGTTAAAAAAGGACTAAAAATGCAACATCCTCCTAGAAACGTCCTTGAAATGAGGGAACTTTTTCAGAACAAATGCAGTTTTCTCTAATCATTATTAGAAAAATAGAATAGCAAAATGATTTTTTAAAGAATCTAAGAAAGAGGGCTAAGATGAAACAGAAAACAGATCACTTTGTTATCAGAAGTTCTTGAGTACAGTACAAACTGACTCTGTATTCTTAAGGCAGCAGCAGTTACCTCAGAAACTGACTTCATTAATTCCTTCCATGTCTTAAACACGGTACTGAACCGTCTCCCCTCCTCAGGCATCTGAGCATTGATGTCAGGAGAACTGAAAATTGGCTCCAGATAAAGCCAGGTAGCCTGAACTTTCAGCCATTCATCCAGGATCTCCTGTACCAGCAACAGCTTTCCTTCCCACTCCCTACAAAACAGCATTAGGTTAGTCCAGTAATAGCCTGAGAGTAAATACAGCATTTGAAGTCCCTGGGCTCAGCCTGAGCAGAAAAGATTTCTTACTTGGTAACAGTAACGTTACCTGGACACTTTCTATTAGGAAAAAAAATTACCTTATTCTCTTTTCATGATGCTTAATGAATGGAGATCCTCTCATGGTCTGAGTTTTGCCAATGTGGTCATCCAGTAGCATCTGAACGTCCTCCACAGATGACAGAACATGGGTTCCTGTTTGTCTGTAGGCAAGGAGAGTGAACTCCATTTGATCCCACTCAGCAATCATTTTGGTTAGAGCTTTCTCCAGGGAATGTTCTTTGCTGGCTGTTTCACTGATGGCCTCAAACCGTTCCAGGAATGGGTCAAGGTGCAGGTTCATGTATGACAAGACACTGGAGTCCTCAGAAGGAGACAGTGGTAAGCCAGTGATTTCTGACATCTGTTCCCAGTGCCTTTCTTGCAAACCAGGGTTGCAGATCACCTGGATCAGAGGAACGTGGCCTCTGAACTCCTCTACTTTGGATTTA
>VYZX01032526.1:142816-153512 GCA_013401335.1 Brachypteracias leptosomus
TAAGTTCCATTAGTTCCTGTGTATTACATGGAGTAGTAAGGGCTTTTTCAGATATTCTCTCAAATTCGTCACATAGTCTGAAAAATATATAAAATATCCAGTTTGGAGTGTGTGTTTTCTTTTAAACATCCTTGGACAAATCATGTCCATTTATAAGAGTAACGACGAGACCAACGTGTCCTTTAAGGATTAAATAAATACAAAAAAAAACCCCAAAAGTTTGGTTCAACACACATGTTCAGATTGAGAGTTACCTCATATTTATGTCTTGATGATCTTGAAAGATTTTGGAGATAACTTTTTGACAGAGATTATCTGTTTGCTTTACCAAAGCACTGATTAAATCATCACAACGCAGCTCAAACAGTCCTAGGTGCAGAGACTGCAACACAAACACAACACTTGTCAGGACTCTGAATAGCTCTTAACCTATTTCCTCTCATTATCTTAAAGCAGAATATCAGGAATCTCACTCAGGAATCTAGTTATACCATAAAATGCTTTTAAAACTTTCAAGTGAAGAAGGGAAGGAAAAAGCTACAGCTGCAAGTAACTCTCTGTATTTGCACCTGGAGCTTCGTGTAAATCTTATTCTATAGCTTTTTACCTTGGCAAAGAATCTACTTTGTCAGGACCAAGGTTCTTACCCCAGCATATCCTTAGAGGGACAAAGAAAGGGGTTCATGGTAAGGAGCCTCTCTCTGCCCTAGATGCTTGGAAGGAATTTGAAGGTGGCTGGACCCAGAAGTCTCAAAACAATTCCTAGTAAAAATAACTGAGTCTCCCTTAAGTGGGGCAAGCACACCCCAGAAATGCTAACTCTTGAAAAGCCCTTTTTCTGGAAAAAGTGCTTTCATTATCTCACAGCTAATTATCAGCACCTTTGACTGTCAACATTCTTAGTAGAAAATCAACATTAAAATGGTATCCATGTCTCTTTATGAATATTACTGTAATTTACCTTCCTAGAAGTATAGTTTATTTCCTTGGCAAGTTGCTGGTACTTTATGATTTCTCTTTTCATCTCTTCAAAGGTATGTTCCTCTGTGAGGAACTGATCAATATCTTGGTCAGCTTGTTTGTTTATCAGGAAGCTGTACTTATCATACAGCTGGAGATGTTCCACAGGTGCAGCACTTGCTTTGATCATTTCTCCTCTGATCCTGTTCTTATGTTCCTCCAGGATCTCATCTAGGATCACAGGCTTCAGCACACTTGATGAGGACTCACCTTTTGGCTATAAAAAACACCACACACGAGAAATGAAACACTTTTGCAGGTTACAGTTGTGGCTGCAGCTCAGTTGGGTCACGTGTTTTGTAGACAGCTCTNCTTATTAAAATTAAGATGATTTTCAAACTGTTAGAATACTATTTCAGGATATTTGGAACATTAGTATGTGAGTTCTGCCAATAGGGCTATTCATTAAAATAACTAGGAACTAAATGTAGCAACAATATCATGATAAAACAAAACCCACGAGTGTTGTAATTTCTTACCCAGTGAGAAAATAATTTGGTCTCAACTCTGGGTATGTCACTGACAGCTTGAATCATAGCAGCATAAACATGGAGAAATGCATCCCTGTAGTCATTAAAGTCAGGTTCAAATTTAATCCTGTCATTCTCCAGGATTAGCCTCAGGATTAAGCCTGGGTGTTCTCGGCCTGATTTCTAACACCAAAACAAACAAACAAGAGAAATTAAAACATTAGTTAACCCAACTCATGCACCAGAAATCAGAAGATCATCGAATTAGATTAGAATCACAACCAAAGATTTAGATCAAAGAATTACTCCAGCATGTGCATTTCAAACTGTCGGGGCTTTAGTTGCAAATGACATGCCATAATCATAAGATAAATACAAATGTCACCTGAACTGAGGTGCATTAAGATGAAATACAGTGTTCTTTTTAGTGAGCTCAAGAGCCTGTATTTCCCAGCCCACAACTTCTGTGAAGTTGTTTGCAGAGACTGAGGCAGAGTAGGCTTAGAGTAGGGGCCCTCACAAACACAATATATAAATATTATGTGTACAGCAGCACATGTGTTCATCAGCTGGAGCACTCACTATGAATCTACTATCCTTAAAAAAAGGGCTACATTCAATTTTGTTTGCTAAACAAGAACCTGATCCACAAAACCTGAGCTATTATGAGGGGTTTATTTGCATTATGGATTCCCATGTGTTCTGGTATGAGAAGCTGTATATGCTTTTGTCTTTGGTGGCATAATTTTATTCTTCATCATTTCTCTTTTTGGTCTGGAATAAACATCTCAACTTCCCCACATCTACTGATATATTCTAAACGCACAAAAGTTGAATTGGGAAACATAAGGAAGCATTTTGTCAATATTAGGTTGCATATGATCACCATTAGGAAGGGTAAGATTAGAAAATACTTATTGCTAATAGAAATAGTCCTATAGACATCAAAGCTCACTCATCTCAGAAGCGCACAAAGCACTTAAAGGGGGAGTAGCAATCAAAAATATTTACCTCTACAGTAGGCATTGTGTGAGTGCAAGGGAGAAACTCCTTTCTTATTTTTTCCCCTCCCCCAAAATCCTTATTTTAACTCTAACTAGTAAATAACGCATTCCTAAAATATGATTTTTTCCAGAACGTATCTGCCACCACAGTTCATACTTCCTATTGTTTTTTCAAAAGAAGCAAACTAAATAGGAAATAAATTGTAGATATAAGGATAAACAATGCTGCTGGTATTATGCAAGACAACTTACTGCAGGTTGAGCAACTAAATCTGTGAAGTCCTGGATTGAATGTAAAAGCAACTGTTGCAGTTGCTGCGTCATTAAAGTGGCTGCACAAGCAAAGAAAGACTCTAACTTGGTGCTCCTGGCACTGCTGGGGACTTGTTTCCGTTTGATACCTTGGCAGAAGATTTTCTGCACTTCTGGAAGCCACCTTAAAAAACAAAGCACTTTTTAAGTCCTTCAGCTGATTGATAAGCCCATGGTTTTAAGGTAATTGCTATAAATGCGTTGACTTTTCGCTGCATGCAATGTAAGCATCTCATCAATACAGCATTTTTCAGATGACTCTGCCCTCAGAAGCAGCTACAAAACTGAGAATATATGAATTTAAATCCTAAAATCATCAGCAGATGTTCTACAGAGATGCTACTACTGAAGCAATAGTAGATTAATCTTCCTATCGACGAGACACTTTGGAATAGGGCAGGTCTATTACCTAATAAGTGCTATCACAGTTCCTATTCTAAAATGTCACTAATTATTGATATATTGTATTTTCTCATTCATCCAGCACAAATGAGCCCACAAAATGAAAGCTTTTGTTGTAACAGACTAAACCACACACTGTTAATGTACCTCTGAGAAGCGTCACACCAAATTTCAGAATAAGAAAACTGCCCAACTCATATATTTATATATTTACACAGCAGTTTTCATTCACAGGTCTCAAATAGTTTCACAATATTGCATCTCATTCCTGAATACATATTATTGAAATGGATCTTTCCTTCTCTCTCAAGGAAATTAAAGAGTTTCAAAAGCAGCTGAAGAAAAAGTTAACTTAAAAAATAATGGATATACTGGATCATACTTAGTATATAGAATCATTTTGGATTTTCCAATTTCCCTCCTGACTTCATTCTGGAAAAGCGAGAGTTCCTCAGCTTCTTGTTTATTGTAAAATATTTCTGTATGAAAGAGGCGTAGATTTCTGAAACAAAATATAACACACACATTTTAGGAGCATCTTCACTGTACCTTGTTTTTCAGTCTTTTGTTGCAGTAAAACTTTTTCAGTATTGTATTTCACCTTTCAAACCAATGACTTTAAAAAACCTAAACACTTAAAAATGAGGTTGTTTTCAGAAATTAACTTCTACATTATCCCTGCAGGTCCAGGTGGCATTTCACCCAAGCTCTGAAGAAAATCAAGCCCAGCTAAGCAACATTTGTAGCTTCTTGCTTCAATACAGAAGGAAATAAGATGGCAAAGCTCTTCCAGGTGATGTCTAGGTAAGTACAGACCTCTCTAGAGGAGCAGTTGGCAGAAACTCTTCACAGCACCACGTCAGTAGGAACGCAGACAAAAGTATTTGGGGTAATGGCTTTTAAACAAAGCCACCGTGCCCACCATCAGTGTTCAGATGTATAGGTTGCAGCAGCCCCAAATTCCAAATCTGTAGATGCCACCAGCCCTTCTTGCCCTGCATAGATTGAGCAGCTGCAAGCTGGGAGATGGAGGCAAGACTTACTTAAAAGAGGTCTCCCACAGGTGCAGAACAGCAAGCATGGAAGGATTTATCACGTGCAGATTTTCCCTCATGTAGCAGCATGCTGACAAGAAAGACTTGGTCCAAGGTTTGGGCACCACTTGTATTCTGGAGACAAAAACACAAACCCAACAAGAAACAGCAGGATGGATGCAGCTGTGCCAAGGACCAGAATATTTATACATCCCAGAGAGCACAGAATTCAGGAGATAATTCTGGCTTCCTGCCCATTATTCAGGTCTCAAAAAGAAGCCTTCAGATATTGACCACTGCATAAAAAAAGGGAGAGAAATATTGGCCAGATCTTAAGAGGTGTGTAACCTATTCATGGTCCCTTATATTTGGCAAGTAATAAAATCATTATGCAATTATTTAGTCAGTTAATACACAGTTTTCTACAATGATACTAATAATGATACTAATAATGATACTAATAATGATACTAATAATGATACTAATAATGATACTAATAATGATAGTAATAATGATAGTAATTGGTTTTATGCTCATCACATCCAATATGTGAAAACTCAAGTTTAGAGCCTTTTCATAAATTGAACTGCTTTCAAATGGTCAAAACCATTGAGCTTCTTCAGTGGGGATTTTTTTATATACTCACAGCCTTTTCTTTTTGCTTTAAAAGTTGTTCTGATTTTCTACAGGCAGTCTCATTTTACTACTAAAATATTAAGCACTGCAATTTAAGTAGCAGACATTGCAACCCTTAGGTTGCACAGGAGAAGCAGAAATAAATTTGTCATGTATTTGTAATATTTCCTTTGCAATTTCATAAGGCATTTCTATAAAAGATAATTTCTGATCTAAAACAGAACCTTTCTCCATTTCTCAGTGAATCTGTATTCTATAGGAGACATAAAAAGTAGCTACAGGAAGTTATGTTCCAAAGAGCCTTTCAATGTAGACACATTTCCCAGCTGTAAAATCATTATTTAAACTTAGATAATTGATAACTAAGACTTATTTACAGCTCACACTGAACACCATTATTAAGACCATGCTATTCTACCCCACTGCTCTCAAATCAAGTGTTTTTAAATAAATATATTTTCTTACTCTGCACAATGAGGTAGAATAAGGTCGCTCTCCTTGTCTTCATCTTTTTCCCTGGTGTCTCTGAAAACAAAGTCAACTGAAAAAAGTATAAAAAGGAAAATAAAAGCCAAAATAAGCTTAGTGAAGAAACAGAATCATAGAATCATTGAGGTCGTAACAGACCCTTAAGACTATTAAACAGGGATTTTAAAAATAATGTGGGTTTTTGGAATGTTGAAAGATCAGAAATAATGAATAGCATCATCTTTGGTCATTACAAGGGTGTGAAAACCTGAATATTCTTTTAAAATGTGTCTCTAACACCCAGGAGAGCACTTTTAATACAGCTCTTCCCCAACAGCAGCTCTCAGCAGAGGGCAGTACTCAACAATGATGCAATTTAGGGAAAATATGAGTAAATTCCTATAAATCTACCTATAGCCTTCCGCATACTCTTGAGATAATCTTCCTTCACCTCATTGATCAGGGGATGGACACTTTCATCCAGTGCTTTCAGGTGTTGTGGGATTAAAGCCAAGATGTGCCCCACCCAGGATCCATCCATGGGGGCCACATGGACTGTGTCAATTCCGTGGTGAATGTAGTAGTAGTATTTCTGCAGGGTGAAAGAACAGGGGGCATCAGCCACGGCCAGGACTAGGCACTCACTGCTACCACACGTCTGCTAGAGAGATGGGCTCATCTAGTAGAAATATAATTAGTACAAAGTCCTAATTTATGGTGTAAATTACATATCGGATCAGCCTGCCAAACACTAGCAGGTGGAATAACAGCAAAAGATGTTGAGAGGGAAAAACAGGGTGTGGTGGCACAAGCCACATTTGATTTCTCAGTCTGAGCTAAGTAACAAGAATTTCATTGGAGACTGAATATAAGTTACAGAAATACGGCTTTTTATCCTGGTCAGATGCCTCTCCTTTGCACTGCCCCAATACCAACCTTTTTCTTAAAAATATTTTAATTATATACTCCTCCGTCTCATCATTCCAATGCTGCCATTATTAACCATTAGCTCTAGGGCTGGAGCACATACCCCAAAACAAAGCTGCACATCCTGCAGCTGGGTGGCTCTGCAGCCAGTGCATTGCTCACAACGTGGATGTACAGCCACAAATCTGTTTGCAGGGCAGCATTTCAGCAGGCATGTGAAATCCTGAGCAACAGAAACTCACAGCATTAAAGGAAACAGATCAAAATGAAGAATGGAATCTCAACTAGAAGATTACCAAGGGCAGGAAGTAACACATGGCCCTATTTCAATCAATTTATTCTAAAAGTGAACTTAATCTGGTTTAAATAGACATAAATCACAAATAAATTCCATATAGAAAATGGTCTTTAGCTACCAGAATATCTTTCTTTATTGATGAAGAAGACTCTGCTCGTGGAAGGTGGGTTCCATCAAGGGGTGGACACTGTTCTTCAGTAAAGCCTTCCTGCCTGAGACAGAAAAAACAAAATAAAAATAAAGAGTATGCATCACATTGTTCAGATATGTCTTGCTGGCACCAGTAATATTTTACCTGCTAAGGTTCATGCTCATATACATACTTGCATTTAGCAATTGAAAAGCTTTAAAATAATTCCATTTTAAAACGTGGTTCACTGATTAAAGCACAGGTGATTTAAGGATAAGGAAACTCACAATATAATGTCCACCAGAGCCCTCCTGAAACGTTGTGTTTTGCTCAGGCGAGTGCTGCTCTGCACTGGAGAAGCTGATGGTCCAGCACCTGCATCATCTCTAGAACTTTCCATCTTCTGTCTCTTGTATCTCGCAGTCAGATATTCTACTTGTAGAAAACATTTTGAAAAAAAAAAGTTCAGCTGTATCACATACATGTTTCTGTTTCTGAGGGGTTTTCTTGAATAGTGCTAAAAATGGGAACCTTACCAGAGGGATACTCATTGCTCACGGCAAACCCTTCGGACCCCTCATCTTTCTGCTCCCTGCTCAGGTGGAATGAAGGACAAGTCTGCTGCCACAGGGGTTTAGACCTTGCCTGGAACCAATATTTTATTTTTACATTTGTTGTAATGCATAATCCAACCTCTTAAACGCAGCAAATCAAAGAAATTGCAGCCTAATATACAGCAGGCATAAAAATCACACAATAAACTACTGCTGCTTTGTTGCTCTCAAATTGTAAGTATCCAGACCACTACAGCTAAGCTTTGTAAACTCTGATTTTATACTGTCAGTGTTTTCGGACATGTTAAATACTTAGTTTTCAATGTTTCACATACAGGTATGACAAATATATGTAATATACCTCACAGAGAGAGAGAACAGAGAGCTCAGCTCTTCAGCAGCCGTGCTCTGACACCTACTGGAAAATGGAAGCCTAGGAAACAAAGCCAACAAACCTACCTGGGACAACTGTGGCAGTAAGTTCTCTGCTCTCTTTGCAGACTTCCCTTTGCCACTTGGATTGGGCTTAAAAAAAAAGGGGAAAAAAAGGAAAATCACAACTAGACATTGAAATTGCTACTAATTTTAACTTCTGAGAATACTTAAACCTGTAATTCAGCTGTAATTCCAGCTTTCTCTCCTAGATAAGAGATAGATCCCCTATTCTTCCTAGGGTGTTTCCATGTACAATTCAGCTTTCTCAAATGCCTGTGAAGAAGTACAGCTCTGGAAAACTTAATTTCAGGCTGGGAAACATTTATGTTACCTTTTTGACAATATATGCCTTAAAGCATTTCAAGAAAACATGAAACAATACAAGTAAACAATTTTTCAATTCCCGTTCATTTTTTAAAACACAAAATAGTCTTTTTTTTTTCCCTAATTCATAAACTCTCAGTATTCTCTGCTTTTCCACAGTGCTCAGCATCAGACATCAAAGCTGCCTGTCCATAGGCACCCTCTGGCCATGCCCAGGACTCTGGTTAGCACGTTTAACACCCCCCTATCTTCTCTTTGGGCATGGTCTGGGTGCAAGATTTCTCACCCTGAAATTCTAACACCCATCCCAGCTTTGTGGTCTGCAGCGACAGAGATAGTGAACTTAAATTCACCACAAACAAGGGGGAAAAAGCAGTATTATAACCAATACAGAAAGATTTACAGGACAAGCCTGCTTTCTGTCTGGTATCTGGAGTAATAGTAACTCTACTGGAAAAATATGAAGCCGTTTATTTCTCTGCAGTCTAACATTTCAGCTGCCAAAAGATTTTTTTTCCAGTCTTTTCTTAACACCAGCATGAATACAGCTCTGAAGTGCTGGGGCCTGACCCAAAGCTGACCTACGGATGAGCCCCACAACCAAACATAGATTTTGCGGCAGGAACCAGGGGAAGATTTTTCATTTTTCTCTGTCTGGAGGTTGCTGCAGGGCTGTGGGACCCGAGAGAGATGTGGCCAAGACCAGGACAGACAGAGATACTCACTTGGGGTTCCTCCCCGTACCCTGGACAGGCTGTGGGTGGAAATCAATAGAGGGGACGACCCCAAACCAATAAACCTATAGGACGCAGTGTACCTTAGAGACAGAGTGGACGCAGCTCTGCAGAAAAAAATACACTAAAAAGGGTCTGCTTAATAACAGTCAGGCCACCAGAGAAATTAAACAAATGGGTATCAGTTAATGCCCAGTGATTTGAAAGCCACATTCACAGCTAAAAGCTTCTGTTTGGATTTGTCTGCAGCATTTCAGCTTCCTGCAATCCTGAAATAAATCGAATCAAAACCTCTACATACTTCATGTTTTAAGAGGTTAAAAAATAACCACAAACAAACATATAGAAAGAGCTTACAACGCTTTGTACCATTCCTGGGGACTTTAATGGGAGAACTTTACGAGGAAGAAAACCTGCAAGAACCTCAAACAGCCCAAACCAAAAGCATCTCTTTAAATTCGCGCTGCTGGAGTAGTTAAAGGCAACCTGGGCAGCCGAAAAAGAAAGACCGTGTGGTTTTAAAGCCCCGATTTCAGGCACTCGGAGCCCAACCACCACAGTTGAACATTTCCCCAGCGTTTCCCTCGCAACCAGCCTGCAACCAAGGCGGCAGCGCCGCTCCCTCCAAACACACCCGCCCCACCAAAGTCATTTCGGAAGCTTAATTCCGGCTTGTTATTGAAGGTTTGAACGAAAACCACCCTTTTCCGAGCCCCCCCCCACCAACCAGGCGCTGGGCCCCCGCCCGCCCCTGCCGCCTCCCCGGGGCTGCCTCGTCCCGCCGCTGCCCCTCGGCTCCCCGGTACCTGCTGGGAGCCCATGGCTGCCGTGAGGGGACGGCGGCCGCGGCTCCCAACGGCCCCCCCAGCCGGGCGCGGCGTTAATTAACGAGCCGCTGTCAATGAGCGGCGTGTCCCCAGCCCGGCCTGCACCGTCCCCCCCGCGGCCGCAGCGCCTGCGCCGGGGGAGCAGCAGCAGCCGCCGCCGCCAGCCGAGGTGTGGCTGAGGTATTGCTGCTTGTGCACAACAGGTGTGGGCTCCAAACGAGCTCCTCCTCCTCCTCACCCGGGTCAGTACATTGAAGAAGGCAAGAAAATGGAAATTAAAATCTCTTCCGCTTTCAGGGACACTCAGTGAGCGGTCCCTGCGTGATGAATCTGATGCTTTCATCAATCTAGATAAACTATTGCTACATAACCCTTTGCTGGCACCAGCTTTGGATGTAAGGTCACCATGGAAGGGAACTTGTGAATTTTCAACAAGAGTTTTGTCACACAGCAACACGTAGAAGTCATCACTACACTTTACAGGGGTGCGAGCCTGTTGGGAAACCCCATGAACCAGCTCCAAAGATAAAAGCCCGTTTTTTTCAAATAATACCTGGAGGATATTTTTGCTTTGTCCAGCTCAAAGTTCAGCATTCCTTGGAATTCCCGGGGCAGTTTCTAGAACAGTACCCGAGCCTGGGTTTGAGTCTGAAATGAGAAATACCCTCATACCCAAAGATCTCTTGGGGAGATCCAAACAAGCTGGGCACTGTCCTGGTTGTAACAGTCTAGCTGGGAAAAGGGAAGTCCTCCTCAACACCAAATCATTCAACCATTAGGAGCCACCTTCAGGAGGCACAATCTGCACGCATGGAGCCTTTTGCTGGAAAGGGACGTTCTGATTTTTCATTACTTGCTTGTTCTCTTCACTGGGTCTGACACCAGCTGCAGAAACAGCCCCCCTGCTGTAAGCCTGGTCGCATTCCAAGCAAGCCCTGGGGTGCACCAGCAGCTCGGGTTATTCACCAGCATCACTGGTAATTCAAATGCAGCAGATGCAGATTCTTTCAGATCACGAGTAACAAATGCACAGAGCTGCAGATGAGCTGTATGGCTCTAAAAAGAAGATCGCAAACACGAATTGAATCGACTGGGACCGAGGAGGGGGCGGAGCCGGTGCC
>VYZX01032535.1:13941-26750 GCA_013401335.1 Brachypteracias leptosomus
GGATCTCTCCTGACTACAATTAAAATGTTGGTAAGTACATAACTAACACAGTAGTATCTAAGAACTCTAATATAAAGACATAATAAAATAAGATGGGTGGACACAGAAAACAGACTGATAGTCTGAAGTTGCCCTACTAAAGAATAGCATTTTTTCAAAAACGCTAGCAATGCTAGAACCTGCAGTGCTGTTGAGGAACCTGAATCAAAATGAAGACAGGAAATACAGAAAGAGAAAGATGTGCCTTCAAGTCTAAGCCACCCCTTCAATAAACAAAGCTGGTAAAACTGCAGAGTGCATATTGCATGCCATATTTTAGGGGTTCAATCTGTCTCCTAGTGTGGCTCTCCTGAAGAGGTCTGTAGCACCATAGAGAGCTTTGGATGTGAACACAGTGGTATTTTAATTTAGATGAATAGTGTAACTCTTCAAGCTGTCCCTTGTTACCATGTTTTATTTCATGCTACAGAGCAGACTCAGAGCTTATAAACTGAACTAAATTTGGACTAAACAAAACCTAGAGACATATTCCATGAAGAAATTTAACTACTTGCTTATAGGCATTCAATGCATAGGACAGTACTGAGACATCACAAAGTAAAATCCCTTCAAATACAGGCACTCTGATCAGCAGGTCCATAGCACCCAAGCACAAAACCATTCTCACTTGCTCTCCTGCTAATCAGACTATTGACTGCCACTTGCAGTCCAGCTTGTTTCTGGCTGTGTGTTCCTCTGTTGACATCTACTTGCAGTACCAGCATGAAAAGCGATAGCTCTGAAGGTCAAGAGCATCCAGAGAAAAGCAAAACAACTCATTTTAGTTAGTATTAATAGTGAAAACAATTTGTTTTAAAAAAGGAAGCCATCATTACACTGTATCTTTGCTGGCTACAGAAGGTATTTTGCAATAACCATATATACAGTATGAACCAAAGTAGGGGCTCCAGGATCTTTTAAGACAATAAACTGTTGATAACCTGCAAATCTTCTTGCATGCCATAGTCTCTAGAGCAGAGCTTGCCAGAAAACACACCTAGTAGCAGAAGGTAACATGTCAGGCAATGCAAACATTCTGTCCTAAAGTAACAGAAGGACAACACACTCAAGAATTAAGTCCATAGCAGGAAAAAGGAAAAGCCCAGAGGAGGAAAGTTATAACTTCTGATCGATTGCTATTGCTCCATCAGCAGACAGAGTTGCAGTGTACGCACTATCAGCTTTGTTTAACTATGTTCCAAGAAAGTTTAAACAATGTAATGGTTAAACAGGGAAAAAGAAACAAAAAAAAAGAAAACACAACAGAAAAGCATGTTTGCTTGCACTTGATTTTGCATGTAGAAACACACAGAAAAGCTGTGGAGTAATATCATACTGCCTATCCTCAATTTTCTTCTACTAATGCTGCAGTGGCAATATCCATAACTCATCATCTGAGATGCCACAGAGAATGGTGGAAAGTGGTCCTACATTTTCATCTCAGTTCATCCCTGCTGAACTTAGAGGGTGCATAATTAAAGAGATACATTTGAAATATCTAGCAATACCCATTTTTCAGGCACAGACCTTAATTTGTACTGACAAGATTGTATGGGAGAGGCATTAGATGTAGTTGTTAACTTCTCAGTTAAAAGATTTTTCCACTGGCAGTCACTTGTCTTTGATAGCTGCTCAGCTTTACTTTGTTCAACCCATGCAAAAGTCTTAGTCTTGAAAGGGACATCTCATCTGGCATTCCAACTAAGGAATTCAGGCTCAGATTTGTCTCCCCCATCCTCAATACCTTAGATGGAAGGAATCAGGAAGTTAAAGACCAACTAAACAAATCCTAGTTGCCTTGAATCTCATTTAGGCACCTCCTGAAGAACACAGTAGAAGGGAAAGATGATGAAAAATGTGCCCCTATTAACTTTACACTGGAAAACATATCACTCTACAAAGTGTAAGCAAATGCCATAATCTCTTTGTTAAAGGTTGAGCTAATTAAAAGCATTTAAAGCCTAGCTCAAATTTTTGAAGTCTCTCTCAGGATTATTGCATATAGATTTGAACCTTGAGGTAGGAAGTTGGAAGTAAAGCATTGTGGAAATAGTGCTCAGAATCAGAGCTTCATAATAAAAGTGACAAACTCCAAGAATAAACAAACCTAAAAACAAACTTCAGCATCCTCAAACACAAACCAAAATCCTGTGAGTGCACCTGTCAGTATTTGAGAGTAGAGAAGACACCTTGGCTTTAAAAAGAGGGGAGAAACTACTATTAAGCCACTAGACTGTTATTTTCTTCAGCATAAAGCTCCTCTGTGCCATGTATATCCCAGCAGAAGCTCTCCTTTTAAAGTCTTCTGTTTGTTAACAGCACTGGGCTTTAAGTCTAAACATTTAGGTTTCTAAAGTTATCTCTGAGGTCTGTTTAGAGTCTTGTATGCTTTTCAAAGAACTCAATTATATGTTCTCATACTCAGTATGTTTGTCTGTTCCTCCTAAACAGAGCCAGAAGTTTCTCTTTTCATTTTATTGTTGTTCTGAAAGTAAGCATTTTCACTCATCTTCAAATTCTTCCCTTTCTTTTCACCAGCCTTGATGTTTATCAATGGGAAGCATTAAATTTTTTTTTTTTTTATGACTGTGGTGGGCCAATAAAAGAGATTTCCCGGTAAATAAGATGTGGCCTAGTGTTGGCAAACCTCTGCTCATATGAATAGTGACATGAGGGTCAAGAGGGCTCCTCCTTGCATGAATAGCTCCTTTATCATTAAGCTGACATTTCACAATCAGGATGGAGCAATAAAGGGTAAAGTAAGGAACTGGAGAAGAGGGAAATGACTGAATTCTCTTACAATTGCTTCAGACTCCAAATCTCATTTCTACAGCAGGGTAGGTGAAGGTATCATCACCGTGGATCTCTGCCCCCCACCCCCTTCCTAAAGGGTCCCAGGACTTCTGGCCACAGCAACAAGAGGCAAGGACAAGCCATAGACTTAACACACACGTGCTACACTACTTTTAAGATTCTAATGCTGATAAATATGGCATAGTTACAACACTATTAAAAACATTTATTTTTGTAGATATTCCATAGTGTTATGAGACATTTCTATTCCAAGGTAATTGTACACAGTGAGCAGAGATGACATAGCTCCTTGTGTCAATATATGGTTGTGGCAGAGTGTCTTTGGAAGCCTACATGAAGTGTCATGTGAAGCATCTCAGATACATTTTCATTTGAGCAAACAGCTTTACCCAGAAGAGCATGGACGGGCAGCACTCAGCCTGTCCACTGTCCAGAATGAGTCATCTGTAAAATCAAGGTCTACGTAGTATTACTCCAAGAAGAGTTTAACTACTTTCTTTGCCTCTTACACTTATAAGCAACACGGTACTTAATCAAAATCAAATACATTCTTCACATAAAAGACTTCTGAAAGCTGTTTTTAAACAAGTCTATTTTTAGGCATTTCTCAGGATTGGGGGGAGGGGGGGAAGCTTTTTTTTAGCCTATCCTACAATACTCAGCTTGTGAGTTTTCTGAGAGTGTGTTAAACATATTTCAATTAAAAATTCTTGCAGTGTATTTCTACTGCTATATGTTGTAAAAATCTAACAGAACATAAACTTTAGACAGTATTTAACCTAATACAGACCACTTAATAATCACTTAAACTGTTGTTTAAGTCAAGCCTGTACGTGAATTGAGAATCTGTGCTGATAACCTACTTGTGTTTTTAAGAGGTTAAGAACTCACTACAGATCTAGCTTTGTAGCCATTTCACACAGAGTTTCCATTACACTTATATCTAACATTAGGCTCAGATGAACACATGAGCTAACCTGGGTGGGGAACAAGGGCAGCAGAGAGATCAGTCTCTGAATAAGTCAGTCCTTGTCACCTTTCAGGCTGCTTCTGGAAACAAAATTGGTATTGTTAATTCAAACTGAACATTTCTTGGCATCCTTGCCATTTACTAACAACCATTTAAAATTCCAAAGTTGGTGATATTTGTTGAAGAACTATATCCACTGTGTTTTAAACGGGGATATTAAAAAGAAAGCAAAGTAATAGCAAAGCTCAATGTAGCTCTAGAGTCACATGAACGTCAGGGGTCCGCAAGCAGGAGTGAGAAGATAAGGCTCTAAGATGAAGACTGAAGGATATTTAAAAAAAAAAAAATGCAACAAGAACAGAGAAATGAGTCAAATAATGCAAAATCCCAAGAACAAGTTCAGAGAGTACGTCAAAGAGGCTAGAAGAAAAGGATCAGAGGAACAAAATAGAGGACAGGGATGGGGGGGAGTGGAAATGCACATTTTCAAATCAACAGCATTCTGGATGGTAAGAGAATAAATTTGGAGGTTTAATATGAAAACAGGATGATCTGGATTTGCCAAAAGAGAACAGATGTTAAAAGAGATAGTGTAATCAACAGAAGCACATAGACAGTGGTTGAGAAAGGACAACTTCAAAGACTATTTTTGATACACTTCCCAGCCTACTCAGGATGAAATCCTGATCTCCTTCTATGATTCCCCCCACCCCAATTAGCTGGATTTGATCCTGCTATCCTTCTCCATAAGAAACGCCACCCTGCTTCTTCCCATCCCTTTTCACATAGAAGTTGAATAAGAACAAGAACAAAACTACAAGTCTAGAAGAAAGCAGGCAGTGAAGTTTCCAGTTACCAGTAAGAGTGAAATAAAAGCAAGGTAATGCTTACATTTTAGCTAATCTGAGCTTAAGATGACAACAGAGTACCTATGAGGGATCATCAGACCAGCAAGACTGGACATGGAAAGTAAGGTAGGTTGGAAGTAGTACAGAGGCAAAATTAAAATCACATGAATATGAGAATATCACCAGAAGCTCAAACGCACTGAAGAGGGAAGGCCCTCCACATTGTGCTGTGGAGAGATACTCATACCAAGTGTTTTGATCTGGCCATAGTTTGTCTTATACTACTTTTTTTCTCCTCACTACTTCTGCATCTGTCCCCATTCTACAGTCTGCTTCATTATACAGTCCATTCTAATAAACTGCCCGATAATTCTTTTCTTAAAATACAAAATGACAATGACAAAAATCTTGACACTTTAGGACTAATTATGATAAGGATCACGGAGGGGGGAACAACAAACAAACAATCTAATTATTCCCTCATACCAACATGAATTTCATCCTAAATTCAGCCAGAATCTAAACTCTGTATTATGTCTGAAGCAAGTCAAGCATGCCAGGCTTAATGTACATCCCAAGCCGCTACATCTTTTTTTTGCTTGAGTATGTTAAAACAGGTTTCAGAAATAACCTAGAGTAAGATTTCTGTAAGATTCTAGAACAGCAAAAGCACACTCAGAAAAGATAGCATGTCTTTAACTTTCCAACATACATCCCTTTAGAGTTTCAAGCCTCTCTTCACTCATTCCACTATGTACTACAAAACCACATTTAATAGGGTACTAAAACAGTGAAAATAATGACACTACCACCTGAAAACTCTGCTATCTGAAGCAGACAGAAAGCAGTCACCAACTGAAGAAAGATAATTTAAACCACAAAATTTTAGGATCAAGAACCGTATCTTCTTCTAAGCTTGCACAGTATCAATTATATCAATAGAACTAATGAGCCGTTTTCTCGGCCTTCTGTATTTTAGCAGTTTAGTAGTCTTCTAGTGAATTTTAAAAGCAAATAATAATTAAAAAAAAAATCCGAAACACAATTACCAGATCTAGTCAATATAAACATTTCTGAAAAAGTCCCAAATGACTCATTCTCACCACTAGAGCCCCACATATCTGGGCAGCCTATTTTTCATGGTTCACCATTGCTTGCCACCACATTTTAATGGATAACACGTCCAATGAAAAAGCACTAACCAAGCTTATACTGCTCTATGATTTAATACACGCCATTCATTAATAATCCGTTTTGAAGAGGCATTCTGTCAAGTAAGCGAGATAGGACGATTACCGACTCTTTAGGACTTGGAAAGAAGTCCTGAGGTAAAACCAGTAGCTCAAGAGTTGCAAGCATCCCCCCTTGCGAGACATTCAGCCCTTGCCCGCGTCACCCCGCCTGACCCCCGAGACCGCCGCACGACCCTCCTTCACAACGAGAGCATTCAGAAAGAAGAGGGGAAGGAAATCAGACCAAACAGAAGAGGACCAAGATGCTTGACTTCACCTTTCCTTCACAACACAACATCCACTGAAGCAGAAGAAGCCCGAGCGCTAGAACAAGGGCTGCTGAGTCCGGGAGCGGGCGGGCTTGCGGGAGCACACTCCGTGCCGGAGCTGCCTCAGGGCCGGCCGGCTAAAACCGAAGTCAGCCCCCAGCTCCTCTCCCGCTGGGCAGGGGTGAAGAGAGGGAAACGTGGACCACTGCGATCGCTCTGTCCCTAAGTAGCTGAGAATGGCTGCGAGCCCTCACGCTCGAGGAACACTTTTTAGGCACCGGGCTTTGTGGCAATGCAGCTACGGTCGGTTCTCCCGGGGAACCGGCCAGTCTCTGGGGCCCGGCAGCCCTCCTCCCGCCCGCCCGGGCCGCGGTGTTTCCCGCCTCGGGGCTCCCAGCGGCACCTGCTGCCGCCGCCGCCATCCCCCGAGCTCGGCCCCGGCGGCGCCCGTCCTACCTGCAGGATCTTGTCCAGCCCCTCTTGGCCCAGGCAAGGGAACTGCTTTAGCAGCTCAGTCTTCTGCCGCTTGTAGTCGTCGGTAGCCGAGCGCCAGTGCGGCTCCTCCAACACCTCGAAGATCGCCGCCCCGATGGACAGGTAGAAGATGATGGCCGAGGTCAGCAAGGGGCCCCTGTCCACCATGGTGCCGGCGGGAGGGAGGGCGGGCGGAGCGCGGCGGGCGGGCCGGGGCAGCTGCCCCGCGCTGCGGCCGTGGGTGTCCGAAGCCGCCCAGTCCTTCCCCTGACACCCCTGCCTTCCCCCGCCGTCCGCCGTGCCGCCTCTCCCAGCCGCTGCCGCGTTCCCTCAGAGTCTTCCACACTCCCCTCCCACTCTTTCCTCCTCCCTCCTCCGCTCCACTCCCCACAGCTGCCTCCTTCCCCCAGTTTTCTCCCCTCCCTCCTCAGCAGCGATTTGAATTTGGTGCCCTCCCGTTTCCTTTCCCCTACCGGCCCGCGCATGCGGGGCTGGCGGAGGGAGCAAGGCTGGTGGTGCACCCCAAGGTGCTCCCGGACCCGCCGCCGGCTGGGCCTGCCCCACGGCCCCGGTGAGGGGCGGAGATCGGCGCCCGTGAGGGGCCAGGACAGCGGCCCCACCTCCCCTCCCCTCCCGCCCAGCGCTGGGAGCGGGAGTGGGGGCCGCAGGGGCGAGCCCGGGGCGACTTCCCCCGCAGCGGGGGTGGTCCTGGAGCCCTGTTTTTCTCTCCGTATTTTTCCATGAGTCAAGAGAAGAGGGGTAACGTCCTTCAATTTTGTTTTCCTTTCTCTCTCGTGCTACCAGGTCCAGCGGAGTTTCTTGTTTTCGACGCCGGAAGGCTGTGAAATGAGAGCTAGAGCTTTCCTGGGTCCAGCGAAGCGAGGTGGGGAAGGCAATCAGAAGCTCTGAGAAGGGGACTGTCGGCAGGTTTCACCCCATCCCTGAGACGTTGCAGTACAGGTTCTTCACAGCAGGAACCGTATCGTCCCTTCTTCATGCATTTTGTAGGTTCAGTAAACGTTCCTCTGTGTGCCCATGTGTGTGTCTCTGAATTTGGGAGCGAGAGAGAGGCGTCAGCTAGTGATTTTCCATGAGATGCTCAAAACCCTATCTGGGCTGCGGCTGTCTCGAGACTCGCCCTGTTCGTGTACAAAGTTTTTCATTCTTGCAACACCAGGAGCTGCTTTCAGCCATGCACAAGTGCACGCTCCTTCATGTTCACACTTCCAAGTGTGAAGGCAACCCGACTGTTTTGAATGAACAGGGCTGGAAATAGGGTTAAATGGGTTGGGGAAAGAGCCAGGTCAGTGAGAGGATATAGTGATGTGTTATGCACCCCAGCAAAGCACTTGTGGTGTGGACATGGTTCACCTTATAAACACTCTTTTGTGGGGGTAGCTTATTTTCTGTCTTCTCCAGCTGTCCCTACTCCAACAGGAAGAAAACACTCAAAAATACAGTGTTGTCCAAGTCATCTGCATCAGGACTGATTTTTTGGAGGTATGTCAGCTGGAGTCCACGCACCAAAAGGCCGAGATAAACCAGCAGAATTTTCTCATGTGGATATAGTTGAAATGCGAGGAGGCAGAATGGGAAAGAGAAAGGAAACAAGTAGAAAACACACAACAGAGTATGAGAAAACTAAAAGGAGAGCATGTGGAAGGCAAAGGAACGTGCCTTGGTTAGCAGGTATCTGGAGACGTCTATCTGTAAAACTTCGAAGCATGCCCAATGGATGCTCTTGTGATATTGTCCACAGAAAATTACACAGCCCTTAAGCAGTCCTTCTTGCTAACCTGTATAGTGCTCCATGAAAATACATCTGCACGAGGTTCCTGGCTGCCTAAAAGCAGGACAGGAGAAACCACAAAATCCACAAGCATGTTACGTGATCAGCGTCACTGTCTTTGCATGGGATTCCCCAGTTATGTAAAGGAAACAAGAAGAGAGAAGGATCACCAAACCATAGTAGTGAATTAAAAAAAAAAAAAAAGCACTTATATGTGCTAGAGGAGAGATCAAGTAGAAGGCATCATAATAAACATTTTAAAAATAATGAGTGCCATAGAGAAACCAAAGTAACCATTTTTTTTAATTAAGGTAAAGATAGGGAATGTTTCATGAAGTTGTAAGGCAGAACTTTTAATTAAAAGGAAAAGGATTTCATGATGTTTAATTACCACATGAAAATTATTCCCAGGTGTTATCACTTGGCCCAAGACCTTTGCAAAACTTGAAAAGCCATTGGCCATATAATGTGAGTATCCATCATTGCCTCACTTACTGATTTAAAATTGAAGTTAAAAACTGTAAGGTATGTAAATACTTACAGCGAGTGACTGAAAGTATTAAGGAAGAACTCTCCTCATAGGCAAGCTATGATATAATTTTCCTTCTGATGCTCTCACATCTCCTTCTGAGTCACCTGCAAATGGTTAGGTCATTCCAACAGCAGCATTGGTAGCGTGACACTTTATAGCAATATTGCACTTGTGTGTTCCTGACCCTGAACATCTGTGCTTTGTAACTGGAAGGTATTTGATTAAATTTTGAAACTACTCTTTTCCATCTGTCTCTAAGTCTCTAAAAGCCCATTTATACCATTGAAACACTATGTCTGAGGCACAAGGAATGACACGAATGACCCTGAACCTACTGCAATTATAAAGTGCAGATAAGAGCAAAACCACTTTCAGGCACTATATAGAAAGTTTGTTTGCAATTTTAATTCAACATTTCTACTTTCTATTCTAAACTCCCAATCACTGATTGCATAATTAGTGCCCTCCATAACTAAGTCAGTCAGTGTTTATGAACAAACAAACCTGAAAATCATATACTGTTTCCCCCTGTGTTGAAATGCTATTGCACTTGTTAGACTGTCTCCTTGTGTTCTCCGGGTTTCAAAGAGGTAAGCCTGGTAAGAAACACCATCCAGAGGAACAGTTTATTCTGCAGTGAACCATAACCAACTATTCTTACAAATAGAGGTGATCATCTGAGTATCAACAAACTTCTTGCATTTAGATATTTCACTTTGACTCCTTTGTCTTTTGCAGAACAAATTACAAGGAATAATTTCACACTGCTGCCTAAATGAGTATGGCAAGAAGGAATGTTTTCTGTAGCTGGCCTCTCTTTGCACCTCCTGATCTAAACTGCCTCTCCTGACCTCATAAAAGATCCCATATCCTTTTCCTCTGTTTCCCTTGGATTAAACAGTACCCCTATTGTTAACCCACAGCACCTGCCACATAGGCCCCACAGCTTTTCATGCTAGCTAAGTTAATGAAAAGGCTGGGGTTATTCACTCAAAGGCTTTTAAATCTCATTAAAAATCGGAGGAGAAACAGCAGATAGCACTGTGATGAGCAATACCACAAGTATCAATCATTTGTATTATTTGCATAGGTCATTATTTCAGGCTGTCCAGTCCAAAAGGAAATCTCTTTCATCCAAGCTGTGTGTCTAAGACACATTTGCTGTACAGATGTTTCCTAGAACAGCCTGAAATGAATGAGTAAATGTCAGAAAATGTTTTAGATGGAGCAACTAAAAGACATTATTTGGGCAAAGGAAACCTGTCATGTAGTATCAAAGACTGCATGTTGTACTGAGTACGAACTATGGAGCCTCTCTTCAAGTGCTGCCTTTTTTCACTTGGAAGTTTATTTTTGACTGGCTGATGACTCTGTTCTTGATGATGCCTATCAACTCTTCATCTTTCATTTTCCTTTATCCATTGAAATTTGAACACTTTCATCATTGCTTTCAAGTGTTATATGTCTACCCATGTATGGTTTTAAGTAAGTTGAGGGGTGTACTATCATGACAAGCAGTTTGGCTTCTTCAGTACAGTCCAGTGCATACAGAAAGCGTAAGGCTGGTATGCAGATGATGCAGAATTTTAATGAGTCATTTGTAGAAAGTTCAATTCTCCATAGCATTGTTCACACCTCTTGGCCTAAGTATTTACACATAGCATTTTCAATGCCCTGAATGTACAGTAACACATACTAAATAAAAATAATAATAATAATAATAAAGAGCAAAACCCCTTACCAAAACAACCTGCATACCACTGCAACAGACTTCTTCACCCATAGAGAGATAATGAGTGAACAAACACCACATGACAGATGTTAGTCATGCTGCTTAATGGATAACTGGTGATGAGTACAGTACCTGTGTGGAATGGCTGTAATGTATTCAAGGAAAAATATGCATTTGGATAATCTGTTTTTCCCTGAGATATCTACAGTGTTCAAGAGAAATGTCTTCATCAGGAAGTCCAGATATTTCAACATTTTTTCTGCTTGCATTGCCTTGACTGCCTCGTTCTTCAGTCATCCACGGCAGTTTTCAGAACTGGATGATGAAACCTGGTTTCCTCCAAAACATTTTGCAAAGAAAGACTCTACCCTTCTCCTTCTGTTTCACCATGGCCTCAGTCTTGCAAACAGTGGTAGTACCAAATGCTTATGATAGTCCTTCACACTGACATTTATGTCAGTGATCTAGACAGTTCAGTGTACAGCTATACAAAAACCCCCAACTCAGAATATGTTTGTCCCAGGCTGCGTTTTACCATCATGATACCTGAAGCACATTACTATTCTAGATAGTGTGCTCAAGGCTAGCTGAGCACCATGGTAACAGAGCCAGTGAATAATGCAACAATCTGTTATTTTTTTATGTAAAACATCACTGTCGAGTTTTATTTTTGTGTCATAAAGAAGGAGTTAAATTCTATTTGTGTATAGGAATATTGATGAATGTCTTCACATTGCTCTGAGACTTGTTTCTCAAACCAGTTTAAATTAACTTCTATCAATCTCATGTCACACAGTGCAAAAGTCTTCTCCAGTCTTATGGCATCTTCCTGAATGTGATAGGAACAGATTACAGGGGAGAATTCAAGGAGCTGTTGGCCTCCCCCATCTTGCAGTTGGATTGTGCAGCTGCATGTCTGTGTGCCAGGTTGTGCAATGGAGGGCCTTGTGTGTGACCAGGCAGTTTCCACATTCACATTGGGCTTCCTTCCATGTCCAGCATGTAGTGCTCACGTTTTGACAGTCAACATTCCTGAAGAGCTGTTCCCACCTACCTCTTCTGACTTCCGACGAAGTCACCACAGTAGTTTTGGCAGAGGAAAGGCAGAGAGAATGTCAATAGCTTTCTTTTTTTCCCCTCTTGGATGAATAGAGTTTTGAGGATAACAAATGAGGACAGCTATACACCCTAGAAACATTGAAAAGGATCATATTCTTATCTATTCTCCTGTTCTAAATCCTGCAGCAACAGCTTGCAAGGTTAGCTTGGATCTTACCTAGGGAAAAAATAAAGATCCAAGTAAGGAAGCAAGACAGTTGGCTACATACAGTTATTGGAATATGAATTTTAAAGAATGATTTGCTATGGATACCAGTTGCTTTTCCGTTTGATGTCCTGGAATGAAAGAAGGGTCATGGCCCATTCTGTCTCCATGGATGTGTCTCTTCCTTCTATGCTTAAAGGAGTTTTGTAAGAAGACAAGAGTTCCTGGCACAGTCCACCTCTCCCTATACCTGTCACATGATCCTTCGTGGTCCCTCCTTCATCATGTGTGGTATTGGGAAAGAAGACAGCAAAGGCTGAGCCATAACACTTACAGCTGTCCTGCAAAGTGAAGTGCTTGCAAGCTGTTGATGGCTTTTAACTTACAGTTTGTGCCCTTATAGACCATTATCAAGACAGATATTAAGACTGTTTAGAGGAATCATAGAATCATAGAATTGTCAGGGTTGGAAGGGACCCTAGAGATTATCTAGTTCCAACCCCCCTGCCATGGGCAGGGACACCTTCCACTAGATCAGGTTACTCAGAGCCCCATCCAGCCTGGCCTTCAAAATTTCCAGGGATGGGGCTTCCACCACCTCTCTGGGCAACCTGTTCCACTGTATCACTACCCTCATGGTGAAGAACTTCTTCCTAACATCTAATCGGAATCTACCCACCTCTAGTTTTGACCCATTCCCCCTAGTCCTACCACTACCCGACATCCTAAAAAGTCCCTCCCCAGCTTTCTTGTAGGCCCCCTTAAGATACTGGAAGGCCCCCTTGGAGCCTTCTCTTCTCCAGACTGAACCCCAACTCTCTCAGTCTATCCTCATAGGAGAGGTGC